>OY755038.1:95987044-96437044 GCA_963576565.1 Aspidapion aeneum
TATGGAACTTGGCGGTGTTTCAAGTCGCAGAACACTACACCTACCAAATTTCAACATTCGACTTAATAGATGTTGAAATTTTTGTATAAATAACATATTTATTTTGTTTTTTATCTGCACATTTTATCGAAAAAAAAATTGTCCGGCGCTGAGTTGACCCGGCGCCCATTAGGCCCGGCGCGGCGCCCTATTGGCGGCGCCGAGTTGGCCCGGCGCCCAGTTGTCCCATTCCGAATTGAAATTTTTAAATCCGAAATTTCATCTGACTCGAGCATAACTTGTAGTCCACCCAAGAAGAGAAGAGTTGAAGAAGACCCTTGTTCAAAGAAAGAAAATTTTTTACCTGGAAGGTACAACATTTGTAAAGTTCTAAGATGAAAACGATAATTTTAATACATCCACTGCACTTAGCATGCTTAGAAATTCTTTTTACTCATTTTTTAACTGAAGAGAATTTTGTAAACACAGTATACACAAGTAAGTATTCATGAATTATTTATTATTCAAACAGAAAATTGTTGATAAAAAAATTCTAGTGGAATTCAAAATTTTTATTTTGCGCCGCCACTGCCCTTTTTTATCCAAGACAAGCAAATAGAATATTTTTGCGATGTTGCATGTGTCCGGACTCACCAAACCGAAATTCTATTTTCATCCCTATCTTGCTCATTAAATTCTGACTTGTATTTGGTCAATTGCGATAAAAGCTTGATATAATGGCAATTTAGGCCCATGCCGGGTCTACCCATAGGGTATAGAAGTCAATGGTAGATACATTACCGTATTAAATATGTATCAATATTTAAATATAGATTAGTAGTAGATTCCAGGTACTCTCTGACCCGGAGAGTTAGCACCTGTTTAGGGTCCCATTCCCAGGGTTACGGGAGAAGACCACATCGGTATGAAAGGCGGAGAGGATGGACCTCGGTACGGTGATCATAGTGCAGGTGGCAACCCTTTCTTTTAGGGATAGTATAAAAGAAGAAGATGCTGCCTTGTAGTACCGGCGTTGGAATCGTCAAAGGCTAGGGGAAGAAAACCTCGATCAAAAATCACCTGGTCCTCCAGGTTGGGGGTTGGGGCATTAGACTAACTCTCTGATACCCGGAAAAAACGTACACTGTTAAAAAACCCAATCAAACGCCTCGGAAAGAAATGAAAAACCTAAGACGAACCAAGCAAAGAAACAGGAATATGATTTTTGGTACATGGAACGTACAAGGAATGAGTCGAAAAGTGAATGATATAGTCCATGAGTGCAGCAGAATGAAGGTTGACCTTGCTGTACTAACAGAAACGAAGAAGAAAGGAAAAGGATCTGAAAACCTAGGACAGTATGACCATTTCTATAGCGGAGTGGCAAAAGAAAAACATGCGCAACAAGGAGTTTCTATTTTGGTCAACAAAAGATTTAGAAAATATATCACCAACTGGGAAGCAGTAAATGAACGGCTAATAAGAATGAATATAACAATAAAAGGAATGAGACTTACGATTTTTGGAATCTATGCGTATAATGACGATGCAAATGTAGCCGTGAAAGACAATTTTTTTGAAGAAATCCACAATGAAATATTAGCAGTAAGTACATCTAGAGAAATGGTAATATTGGGAGATTTAAATAGTAGAACAGGTAACAGAGTAAATGATCTAACAGTTGGCCAATATGGAGAAGATGTTGTTAATGACAATGGAAACCGGCTTATCACAGTATGTGAGCAATTAGACCTAAAAATCCAAAACGGTTTTTTCCAACATAAGAAAATACACAAATATACCTGGACCAAACCCTCACAAAACCTGAAATCCGTCATTGATTATCTTATCACTAAACAAAAGACAAAACTAAAAATTCAAGATGTCAGAACAAAGCGTGGATCAACATGCGGAAGTGATCACTATTTTCTGGAGACCAAAATTCTCTTTCCTTATCAAGGCCGAAGCCTCCATCAACAAAATCTTGATGATACAGTGAATGAGGAAATTGATCGCTGTCAATATAATCTACTAAGCCTAGAACATGACAGCGTAAAAAACTTATACAAAAAGAGACTGAACGAAAAACTTAATTCAAGTTCAGGTGAAACCCCAGATGAGGAATACGAATGTATCACATTAAGCATCCATCAAGCTGCAAAAGAAGCACTAGGATTAGTGGAAGAAACTCCTAAAAGAACAAAACCATACTGGTGGGATGCTGAGATTGAAAGTGAAATAGAGGAAAAAAGGAAATTATATCACACGTACTTATCCCAAAAGACAGATAGAAGCAGAGAAGAATACAAAATCGCGCAATCAAAGGTGAGAAGAATGATCAGTGATAAGAAGAATCAATCATGGATGCAAAAGTGCCAGAAAATAGATTCTTACTTAGGAGGTAGGAGAAGTACCGAAAGCTGGAAAACTATAAGATCGATCAAAAAAGAAACATGCAGAGATATTATTTCACCAATACCAGACAAAGAATGGGATGAGCATTTTAAAAAACTTTTAACTGAAGATAGAGCAGAATTCAAGGAAGACGAAAGAGACAATATCATTAGAACGATGGGATCTCCAGTACCCCTTACAATATCTGAGGTCAAAAACGTGTGCAAAACCTTAAAAAGCGGTAAATCTGCCGGACCCGGAAATATCCCAGCGGAACTTATTAAATATGGCACTGAAGAATTGTTTTGTAGATTACGGAATCTTTTCCAAAGATATTTAAATGGAGCTGTAGTACCAACTGAGTGGAAAACGTCATATATATCCACAATACACAAAAAAGGAAGGAAAGATATATGTGACAATTATAGAGGTATATCTGTAACTAGTACGCTAAGCAGAATATATGGCAAAATAATAAGAAATAAAGTGGAGAGCGAATATAAAGATATGGAGGCAGAAGAACAAGCTGGTTTCAGGGCGGGTAGATTGACTTCAGATCATCTCTTTTGTATAACCCAGGTTATTGAAAAGAAAATGGCATACGGACAAGAGCTCCATCTGCTTTACGTAGATTTGCAGAAGGCATATGATAGTATACCAATAAATCTACTTTGGAAAGCGTTGGAAAAGACAAACATAAGCGTACAACTAATTAAGGCCATCAAAGAGTTATACCGCAATAGTAAGGCAAAAGTTAAAATAAAAGCAAAACTAACCAAAGGCTTTCAAGTAAATAAAGGTCTTAAACAAGGTTGCTGTATCTCGCCTACGCTCTTCAAGATATATTTGGGACAGGTCCTTAAAGTCTGGAAGAGAAAATGTCAAAACATGGGAATTCCGTTGAATGAAACCACCTTGTATACTTTATGTTTCGCCGATGATCAGATAGTGGTGGCTCAGGATTATGACGACCTCGAATATATGACACGAAAACTAATAGACGAGTACAATAAGTGGAGACTAGAGGTTAATATCAATAAGACAGAGTATATGTGTATTGGTGGAACGAAACAGGATCTAATCTTAAATACTGGGCAGCGAATTCAGTCCTGTGATGAGTATAAATACTTGGGTCTAAAAATTACAGCTGACGGAACACTAGACAAAGCTATAAAAGATAGAAACGTACAAGGAAGAAAAGCAATAACTTTATTAAATGGAATAATTTGGGACCAAAGTATATCAAAACATAACAAAAAGCTTATATATAACACCATTGTAAAAAGTATTATTACATACGGCTCAGAAGTATGGCCAATCAAAGATAGAACAGAAAAAATGCTTTCCGCTACGGAGATGGACTATTGGAGAAGAGCAGCAGGGAAATCAAAAAGAGAAAGAGTTACCAATCAAAGAATAAGAGAAATTATGACAGTGGGTGAACGTACTCTAGTGGATGATATAAGAACAAAACAACTGGTGTGGTACGGACATGTACAAAGAATGGATGATGGAAGACTACCTAAACAAATATTACAATGGAAACCAACTGGCCGAAGAAAACGAGGAAGACCAAGGAGAAGCTGGAGAGAAGGAATAGATAGTGAAATAAGAATAAGAGGCCTAGATGATGAATTATGGGCAAACAGAAACGAGTGGAGATTGGGTATCGGAAGACGTAGAACGTTGTGAAACCGATAAATATATATATATTTAAATATTGTAAAAAGCACAAGATATATTAGAATCCGTTTTCAATTACACATCCACCAAAATAATTGAACATCGGTTTAAACATCGCTAACTTGTCTAAATAATTAACATGTAGAATATAGCGACAGCTGACACTGACTTACACCGCTTGTATTGGACATCTCTTTAGTAAATATTGGTGTTAGTTTCTAAAATAAATATACAACACAAAGTTATGCCTAAAAAAAAGAGGTCTGCGAGAGGCGCGCTTTTTGAATCCACACAAATTCCTTATTGATTGATTTCATAACTTCCTTTTCTAGTGTGATATCACCTATATCACATTTAAAATTTAAAATGTGTGTTTTTGATATGTGGAGGTAAAAAAAATTAAAATTCAATGAAATCAGAACGATTTGTTTTAGTTAGATAAACTTAGCAAAGTATTATTCCAATGTATAGTTAGTTTTGCTTACTAAAAAATCTTTTGTTTTTCTTCTTAATTTTGCTAGGTTCTTTATTTTTTGAATTTCAACTGGCAAATGATTAAAAATATGTTTGAGGAAGTTGTAGGAAGACTAAGATAAAAAGTGTTATGAGTATTATACTGCCTAGGTAATGATAACTCGTAATGATACTTGTTAAACATTAAACATATACACCAGTATTTACTAAGACCTTAAAACTTAGCATTTTATATCGGGTTTAAGTATCAAGTCTATAGTCTATAGAAATGAACCGACCGGTTTAAGTGTATTTTGTTTATACTCATAGGTCAAATTACTGCAAGGATTTGATTCACCTTAATGTGCAATATGATAGTAAGCATTTCTCAGTGAGTTTCATCTCATATAAATTCAAATTAACTTTAGAAATAAAGAAAAACCACATTTTGTAACCTAATGTCATTTTTTGAAAATTTAGTCCGTACAAATTGTAGTACCACCACTTAGGGCTGGGTTAAAATTCTAAAAACGATAGAAATAATCCATGATTAATAAGAAACTTATATACAAAAATTTTCAAAGCTAAATTATACATAAATAACTTAAAACTATATCTGTAGATACATTACCGTATTAAATATTATAATAACCCGCGAAAATTCAAATTATGACAATTGATGCCAGCAGCCATGTTGGATCCCTCTCTTCCCTTTTAGTAACACAGCGTTCACATCCTGTAAGTAATTAACAGCATTTTATGAATTAACGGGCGCGAATATTCGCCCTAAAGATATCCCCAATTAAGGGATATTAAATTGGCGACAGGAGTGAAAAAAAATTTCGTCACAATTGCGTGTTTTCATCGTAAAAATTGCGAAAATAAAATTTCAAAAATTCGGCGAAATTCTTAACCTAAAACATACCAAGCGTGCCGATTTTTAAAGACCTTGACACGTGATACTGTTTCCATTGTGACGACCATAGTGCAGGAAATAAACAAAAACGCACGTGCTAATGTGCGGTTAAGTTTTCGTAAACAAGTAAACAAAAACAAATATTTTCGAGTTTTGGAGTAAAAAACAAAAAATTATCGCAAAAGTGCGGAATAAAGGAAAAATATACGCGAGGAAACCACTAAAATAAATAACTGAACGCATAAATGCAAATAAATAGCATAAATTAAAAATAAAATATTTCAAAAAATAAAAATAACTTGCAATAAAATTAGATTAAAATGTCTTTGATTGGAAGCATAACGGAGTTTTGTCCAGGAACCCAAGATTGGCAAGTTTATAACGAACAATTAGAATCCTATTTACAGACAAACCAGGTAACCGACGAAACCATAAAGGTAAATACATTACTAAGTTTAATAGGAACCAGTACTTATAAAACTTTAAGGGATTTAACCTACCCAAAGCTACTGAAAGAACAGGAGTATGATGAGCTAATTAGTCTTTTAACTGTGACTGTATGGCGGGAACGTATAAAATTTTATGCTTCTCAGCAGTTTGACGGTGAGTCTATAGCAGAGTGTTATGCAAAGGTCAAGAGTTTGGCGGTAAATTGTTCTTTCGGAAATGAGCTGAACAACATAGTAAGGGCATATGTGGCATGATAAAAGGGCCCATATTGGACAGACTTTGTAAAGAAAAAGAAACAAAAACATTGCAAGAAATTTTTCAAATAGCGTTGCAAAAGGAAGAAGCAAATACATGTAAAAGTAATGTAAATGTGAATGTCTTGAGATGTGCAGAAAAAAACGGACAATATAATGCAGGTAGCTATAGTAACAATAGGAATAAAATAAAAATGCAAGAAAATAATGGAAATTACAATGGGAAAAGGCAAAACACATATCTAGAAAAACAAAGATATCAAAATAAAAAAATCACAAATGTAAAATTTGTGGTGGGGGAAGTCACCCAGAGTTCTTATGTTATAAAAAAATAACATAAGGAGACAATGTAGAAAATAATGACACTGAAATGGACAATCAATACTTGGATATATTTTAAATTGACGACAGTTTAGGAGCTGATAATAAATTCCAAATGCTAGTGGAAATAGATAGAAAAAAATACAAAATGTGCATAGATACAGGAGCAGCGGTAACAGCAGTAAGTTTGGATTTTTATAGCCAAGAATTTAGTAGGTACCATTTAGAATCTGACAATATTATACTAAAGAGGAAATATACTAAAGAGGAATTTAATTACACCTATAGGGTATTTTAAAGCAGAATGCAAAGTGAATGACTTAAAAAAATTTGCAAGATTTTATGTTGTAAATAAATCAGGACCAAACCTGCTTGGCAGGGATTTTTTAAAATTATTTAATATTAAGCTTGATTTTACTGAGATGCATAGCTTAGACAGTGTAAAAAGCAGCATTATAAAAAAATTCCCAGAGGTATTTACTAATAAGTTAGGATGTTATAAATATGAAAAAATTAAAATTAGATTAAAACCAGAAGCAACACCTGTTTTTCTAAAGCATAGACCGGTGTTATGCCCGCAGTAAGAAAAACGATAAATGCAATGGACTGTATATATTTTAATTAATGAAAGCGCGAACAAACATAAATATATTGATATGAAATTACGAAATAATTCAGGTCCATAGGTTAATTGTTGGTACCACACAACGGAAATCAGAGACAAGGCACTCACCAGTTTGCAGCCAATTTCTCCACGTTCCAAGGGGCCCCTGACTGGATCTAATGATGTCATCACGTAGCTGAAGGGCTGAAGTTTCTAGTTCTATGCTTCAGTACACCAAAATCGAGCACTTTCAAGTGTAGAAATTTGGAGAAAGAAGAAAGAAATTAACACGCCATTTTCTCGAGGCGGTAGGAAAGGGATCTCGCTGATTCTTGGTGCGCATGTCCAATGCGCGAAAAATGCACTTTGTCCTTCATCCAATTGTGTGGTTTTAAAAATTTTAAAAACAACCGCGAAATTTAGCGGGAGCTAACATAACTGCCCTCCAAAACACACAATTTTAGAATCTCAACCGGACAGATATAGATATAAGAAAAATGATCGACCGATAAATATAAATGAATGAAAACAGATAAGTATCGTAAGTTTATTTAGAGATAACGAAATCCCAAAAAAGGCAAAACAAACAAACAAAAAATTCAAAAAAAAAATAAAAATAAAGAAAAACCTATTGTAATACCCGGTAATAGGTAGAAAAATTAAAATTACTTTTAATTTGGCAAGAGGCACAGTTTTACAACTGGCCGCTTATAAACACCGGTAACCGTTTGTACCGTCGCAACACGCACCTAACCGTCCCCGCCGGGATGCAGTTCGATGACCCGACCGACCGGCCATTTCAAAGGTGATTGAATGTGATCACTTGTTATGATAACCAAATCATTTAGTTTGATATTTGGGGACGAATCAGCCCACTTGTGTCGCTGTTGTAGCGTATGCAAATACTCTATAGAATACCGTTTCCAAAAATCATTATGTAGTTTTTGGATTAGTTGCCATCTCGAGAGCCGATTTAGGGGAACCTCGGACAAATTTGACTCCGGAATTTCTGAATTAAGGGATTCAAGGGTCAAAAAATGCCCAGGGGTAAGAGGTTGAAGATCGTGTGGGTCTGAAGAGGCAGGAGATAAAGGGCGACTATTAAGTACGGCTTCTATGCGACATGTAAGGGTGGACATTTCCATGATGGACAACTTCTGGTCGCCGACTACTCGAACAAAGTGAGTTTTAAAACTTTTGACGCCAGCTTCTGCCAGGCCATTGAAATGTGGACTGAGAGGAGGTCCCAGATGCCAACGAATAGAAAGTCTGGTGACCGCACTTCTTGCGTAATCAAGTAATTGGTTACGAAACCCTATAAAATTACTGCCTTGATCTGACCAGCATTGCGTCACGCTTCCACATCTGGAAATGAATCGATGGAATGCACCTACGAACCCTTCTGTGGACAGTTCCATGGTTAATTCCAAATGCACGCAATGTGTGGCCGTACAGACAAACACACAGACATACGATTTGAAAGCTTTACAACCACGGTAACGATGAGGAATCACAAAGAAAGGTCCACAAAAGTCGATAGCTACACTCGAAAAAGGTTTAAGTTGATTGATTCGATGAGCGGGAAGTGAACTCATTATGGGCGGTCTATAGGGTTTAGGGTTGATTCTAAAACATTGCAAGCACTTGGATATGGTTCTTTGAATTTCCCGTCTGGCAGATAATATCCAAAATTGCTGTAAAAGCAGATTATGTAATGTTTTAAACCCAGGATGAAGGTATTGTCGATGAGCGGACTCGATAAGAAGAGTAGTAAAACGATGGTTACTCGAAAGTAAGACGGGGTGTTTTGCAGAATAAGACAAAAGGTTAGATTTTTGTAATCTGCCACCGACTCTAATGATATTATTTTCATCAAGAAAAGGTGAAAGTTTTCGAAAAGGTTTCGGTATTGGTTTATCCTTAGATAACGCGGAGAAAAGCTCAGAAAAACAAGAACCTTGAACGCGTTTGATAAGAAGGTATAACGCACTTTGCATCTCACCGGTGGTAGGAAAAACAATATTCTCAAAAATAACTTTTTGGTCCGGCGGCTTAGTGAGTTTTTGATAGGAATGGTTTTGAAAAAGGTTAACTATTCGAAGGACAACAAATGATACGTTGAATTTTTGATATAGATGAATATTTGATAGGAAGCTGATCTAAGAAGTTAAACAGCAACAGCAAAACAACAGATCTTTGGATTTTCCTCCAGATTAATATCTCCGAAATCAATCGGCATTTTTGATTTATGAAAATCGGGCCATTCGTTTTCGGGAGACCACAAAAACGACGGTGCGTTCCACCACATGTCATGTGACATGAGCTGTGAAGGGGTGGCCCCTCGTGACGCAATATCGGCTGCATTTAAAGCAGAAGGAATGTAGCGCCACGAGTTTAAGGAAATGATTTCTTGGATTCTACGGACTCGATTTCCAACAAAGGTTTGCCAGCGATTAGGAGGGGATGAAAGCCAGTGCAATACGACTTGCGAATCGCAGAAAGTAACGATATTTGTAAAAGTTATTTTTCCTTCATAGCTAGATAAAACGAAGTCAATTAATTCGCTTAAAAGAAATGCGCCTAGGAGTTCTAGCCTAGCCAAAGTTTGTGACTTTATAGGCGCGACCCTAGATTTTGCAGATATGAGAGAAACAGATATATTATTTTCCTCTTCTACACGAAAATATACGACGCCTGCGTGGCCTCGAATTGAAGCGTCACAGAAGCCGATGATTTGACAGGTATTGGTTTTTGACAGTTTGATTTGTCGGGGTAATTGAAAATTGGAAAGAAGCGGGAATTCAGAACGAAGTTTGTTCCAAGAGTCGATGATAGAAGAATCTGGTTCTTCGTCCCAGCCTATTTTTGATATCCACAACTGTTGCAAAATAAATTTTGCTTGTAGCAACAAGGGACAAAGAAAACCTAAGGGATCGAAGATTGTTCCTATGATAGATAAAATAGCACGTTTGGTTGGGGGTTTGTCCTTCATTCGGCATTGATAAGAAAAAATGTCGTTTTTTGGATGCCATTGAAGTCCTAAAACTTTGATAAAGTGGGGTTCCTCTTTGTCAAAAGAGAGAGGCATTTGACGATCGGATTCTGGCAATGTTGCCAATAAATCAGTACAATTGCTTGCCCATTTTTTAAGTTCAAATCCTCCCGACTTTAACAAATCATTGAGTTCCGTTTGAAGGGAAAGAGCTTCAGAAAGCGAAGGGCTAGTTCCCAAGATATCGTCGATGTAGATTGACGTTTTTAGAACAGTACTAGCCATAGGAAAACGTTCCTTTTCTCTCTCTGCCAGCTCATTTAATGTACGCATGGCTAGAAAAGGTGAGCATGTCATGCCAAAAGTGACAGTAGAAAGTTCCCACACTGAAAGTGGGTCCTGTGGAGAAAACCTCCACAATATCCTTTGATAAGGACGGTGATAAGGATTGATAAGGACTTGACGGAACATCTGTTTGATATCAGCAATGTAGGCAATAGGATTAAGACGAAACGTAAGGAGTAAAGAAGCAATATCCTTTTGAAGTTTCGGTCCAAATAACAACGTGTCATTGAGACTAATATTTTTTGGGATGACTGCCGAACAATCCCAGACTACCCTTAATTTTGTACTTAAGCTTTCCGGCTTTAATACGCAACGATGTGCCAAAAAACATGATACGTCGACTTTTGGTTGACTAGATAAAACTAAACTCATATGATTAGAATCGATATAGTCTTGCATGAAACTTGAATAGGCAGTGTACAGATCAGGATTTTTGAGTAATCTATTTTCTAGAAGTAAAAATCTACGATAAGCTTGCGGATAAGTATTTCCTAGGTCAGGGTTTATTTTATCTTTAAACGGAATATCTACCATGAATCTACCGCTCGGTCGCCGTACGACACTCGCAGTAAAAATTGATTCTGCTTGTTTTTCTTCCTTTGATAAGATTTGTTTTTTAGGCAAATGTTCGATTTCCCAAAACCTAGGGAGAATGACCTCTAAAGGAGGTGAATGACTCGTTAAAAAACAACTGGTTCGTTCCGTAAGACTACCTACTTCGTCAACCTTTCCCATGACGACCCAGCCAAAGATAGTTTCAAGGGCTGAAGGTTGCCCTATTTGTCCTAGAACCCTGCCCTCCTTGAATATCTGCGCGAATAGCTCGCAACCAATAACTAGGTCCACAGGTCTTGATTTGAAATAAGATGGGTCGGCAAGTTTAAGGTTTTCCAAGTGTTTCCACTGATTATCGTTCAAAGTGAATGTAGGCATATTGGAACAAAATTGTGGAACGACAATTGCTTCGAAATTAGGTAAAGGAGTGACCTGTCCTTGTGGCTTAATCTGACATTGAACGAGCCCTTTGGAAGTAAAAGAAGACATCTGATTTAATCCGAATATTTCAGTGGTGTAACTTCGCCTAGGAAGATTAAGACGCTGAATACACTTTTCACTGATGAATCCTGTCTGTGATCCAGAATCAAGCAGTGCCCTTACAGGTTGAAAATTTCCGCAACCGTCCATAACATCTATTATGGCGGTGCATAAAACAAAGGTACCTGAAGGTCCTGAGGTATTTAATGACACATGAAGATTATTGACAGGTGGTGTGTGAATGACAGGACTAGTATCTTGGCTTCCAGACTCTTGATTAGTTTCTAAGATATGAGTTAAAGTGTGGTGCCTTTTACTATTGCAAGTCCTGCATGAATATTTGGATTTGCACGTATCTACCCCATGCAAGGGATGAAAACACGCTAGGCATAATTTTTTCTGCTTGACGAAAGATAGGCGATCGATAGGTGAGAGATCAAGAAATGTTTGACATTTCGAAAGCACGTGACCTTGATTACACCGGAAACATTTTATTCCCGTACTTGAATTAGTTGAGGTGCCAGCCAGTCTTATAAAAGGCGAATTGGATGATTTATAGGTAGGTTTTTGCCCAAACTGATTTTGCATAGAATTTGAATTTTGATAGATAGGCACCTTTTTGGGTGCTGTTGATTGAGGAAGTGATTCCAAAACTTTACATCTTTTTTCTAGAAATTTAAAAAGTGACTGAAAAGTGGGAATTTCGGTATTAGTATTGGCGTGACTCATTTCGAAATTTGAACGCGTCGGAATATCCAATTTTTCTAACAAAATGAAAAAAATAGTAAAGTCCCAACTGTCAACGTCAAAGCTAAGTGATTTTAAAATTTCTAGGGATTCAGAAAAGGTGTCAATTAAATTACGCAATTCTTTAGCTGACTCGTTTTTTAAGGTGGAGTTCATAATTGTGCTTAAAGCATCATTTGCGAGGTCTCGCTTGTTTTGATATCTATTGACTAATTTGTCGTAAGCAATTTTATAATTTTGATCAGATAAGCTAATCCCTGATATCAATTTTAAAGGCAAATCCTTGAGATATGAAAATAAATATTAAAGTTTTCGAACGTTACTTAGACTTTGATTTTGATCTATAATGTTATTAAAAAGATCGAAAAAGCTTGGCCATAATTTTTTATCACCTCGAAATATGGGAATACCTAAGTCTTTGAGTTTTGGAGTTTCAGATTCGTTTTGTCGAACATATGATCCCGAAAGGGTTGGGGCCTCAACCGGAAATATTTTAGAGTAAACCCCCTTACATGCATAAAAATATTTACGAGCTTCTGAAAGGATCGCATCCTGCGTTTTAAACTCCTCGTCGTCCGAGTCGTCTATCAACATAATGACATCATTATGTGCCAGCATGCATTTATCGAAGGTTTCATCCAAATCGGAATACCTCACTTGAAACTCGTTTCTCGCTTTTTCGTCCTTTGCCGCGTTCTGTGAAAACACATAACACTCGGTGATCGCAGATAAAAAACCTTGCGTTTTTGCACGGCTTTTTTGACAGACATGATTTTACCTTTGAAATGACGAAATTGTCGGTAAATATACAATTAACGCTAAATTAATGCTTCTGAAATAGAAAAATGACGAATTGTCGAAAATATGCACTAATTTATCGCAATTGATGAAAATTGTTTTAAATATCGAAATGATATGGAACACATCTAATCACAGAAATGTCGGTAAATATACAATTAACGCTAAATTAATGCTTCTGAAATAGAAAAATGACGAATTGTCGAAAATATGTACTAATTTATCGCAATTGATGAAAATTGTTTTAAATATCGAAATGATATGGAACACATCTAATCACAAAAATGAGAAATGTTGTTGGTTTGTTTTTTTGATTGATCCTCGATTTTGTTTACTGAAACGACCACGCGGTAGACCCGTTACCATCGCAGCGGACCGAAAACAGGTACTGCGCCGACACCGAAGGTCGAACGAAACTTTCTCTCGTTTCAATACGATTGGGAAAATTCAAGGCCGTGATCTCGGCTTGTGAAAAAATGGCCGACTTATTAATACCGTCGTATGGAGTAAAATTTAATAATTCGGGTCGAAAGGAACACTTATGTTATGCCCGCAGTAAGAAAAACGATAAATGCAATGGACTGTATATATTTTAATTAATGAAAGCGCGAACAAACATAAATATATTGATATGAAATTACGAAATATTTACAGTCGATTGCAGTTATCGTTTTTCTAACCGCGGGCTAACAGACCGGTACCATTAGCATATAAAAAGCAACAACTTGAAATGATGGTAAAAGAGGGTATACTTGAACCGGTAGTGACTTCAAAATTCGCAACACCGATAGTACCGGTCATGAAGGCAGACAATTCTATAAGAATTTGTAGAGATTTTCGAAGCACCCTTGATAATATAGTATAAGATGTATTTTACCCCCTTCCAAGGGTCTCAGAAGTGTTTGCTCAATTAAATGGTGGTGAATTATACACAAAATTAGATTTATCGAGAGTATGTTGGCAACTGATGCTTGACAAGGACTCTCAAGAAATTACAACGATAACTACATGGGGCTGTTCAGAAATTTGAGGCTCCCATTTGGAGTAAAAATAGCAAGTGCTGTCTTTCAAAAAACAATAGAAGAACTCTTATTTTGACCAAAATAAACCAATAATTATAATAAGTGATGCTAGTCAAGACGGTATATCAGCAATTTTGTATCACAAAGAAAAAAACGGAATCGAAAGGCCGATTGCCTGTGCTTCCCGAACGTACTCAGCAAGTGAAAAAAATATGGCAACACTGGATCGAGAAGCAGCGGCCATAATTTTTGGTCTTAAATATTTCGACCAATACTTATTAGGGACACATTTCACCATCAGAACAGATCACCGATCATTAATAGGTTTATTTGGAGAAAATAAAAGTATCTCGCAAAGAAAACGAGACAGATTACAACGTTGGTCTCTGTATATATCAGGTTTTGATTATTCCATTAAATATTTGTGGGGAAAAGAAAACTATTTTGCAGACTGTTTATCGAAACTTCCTGATGATACCACAGAAAAAAACATCGGAATCTGTGAAGTAAACTTCTTAAATTTTGCTGCTACGATAAGAGAATGGCCAATAGACAGTAAAATAATAATAAACACAAATTATGACAATTGATGCTAGCAGCCATGTTGGATCCCTCTCTTCCCTTTTAGTAACACAGCGTTTACATCGTGTAAGTAATTAACAGCATTTTATTAATTAACGGCGCGAATATTTGCCCTAAAGAGATCCCCAATTAAGGGATATTAAAAATATGTATCAATATTTAAATATTGTAAAAAGCACAAGATATATTAAAATCCGTTTTCAATTACACATCCACCAAAATAATTGAACATCGGTTTAATCATCGCTAACTTGTCTAAATAATTAACATGTAAAGCTGACACTGACTTGCACCGCTTTTATTGGACATCTCTTAGTGACGTTTGGAGGTATAAATATGGCTACCATTTTTAATTTTTGTGTGAAAATAATGGTTTTGTTACAACAAAAAAAGATGACCCATATCGCAAGGTATTTATGAACAATTTATATAAATATAAAAAATTATTGCATTCACGGAAAAAAAAGTTAAAGCTTCAACCAAAATCTAGACTTGTAGACCTAGGATTGTAGCACTTAGCACTATAAATCCCTTAGCAAATACTGGTGTTAGTTTCTAGAATAAATATACAACACAAAGTTATGCCTAACTTCCTTTTCTAGTGTGATATCACCTATATCACATTTAAAATTTAAAATGTGTGTTTTTGATATATTAAAGGAAAGAAAGTTTGTGTCAGACTATTGTTTTATTTTGCAAATATCGTTCTGAACATTACCATTTGGTCTGTCTATATCAGTATTGGTTCGGATCGGTTTTTAAATTGCCGTTTTATTTTTTTTCTGTCAAAATTAATCAATTAAATAAATAAAATAAAAAAATTAAATATGTATGTATACAGACAGACGTAAGGTTCACAATTTTTTTGCTCTGGTTTAAACTACTTTTCAGAATTTCAAATAGGAATTTTTTTTATTTTCCAGGGCGGCAATTTAAAAAGTCCCCGACTGTACCAAACAACTGTGTTGTCGTCACAAAAAGCTGTTATTTTGCCTGTAATGTCAATGTTTGGTAGGTCATTGACAAAAACAAAAAACAATAATGGGCCCAAAATTGAACCCTGAGGAACACCTGTATCAACGTCACATCACTATCAACACAATCAAAGGCTTTTTATAGATCACAAAATATTGCAGCAGCTTTTTCGCCAGAGTTAAGCTTAATATAAAGGTCTTCCCAAAAGCGTCGTCGGTAGATCATTTTTAGTTAAAACACCTTTTAGGCGAATTTAAAACAGTTTTCGACTATTTTAGCTAATAATGTAGGTAATAAGGAAATCGGTCGAAAATTCGTTGAGTTTTAATGGTCTCCCCTTAAACAATGGAACCACAACTGCTTTTTTGAGTGTCACTGTGAGGCTTTTTTGTTTTTTATTTTTTTAAATATGGTTTTAATTTCCTCTTTATTAGTTGCGGCCAAGAAAAAAGGGCAAGAATGGGTAATTTTAAAAACTTTACAAATTCAGTGCAAAACAAAAAACTAAACGGTCTTAAAATCCCTGTTGCATCTCAAGTGCCCATTCAATTTTAACACAGGGTTCGGCTAAATTACGATGTGGTCGAATGCAAATCTCTTTACCACAGGCTTGATAAAAAATCATACTCACTCAGATCAGGCACATTACTCGGCGTCGAAAAGTTTCTCTAAAAATATGGTGACGGGTAAAATGCCGGACACCCATCTTGCTAAAGTTAAACCGGTTCAAAATCAACATGCGAGAATCAATAGGGACCTATTGCAATAAAGCCAGGCACAAATTGTGCCGGGCACTATATTGACAGTTTCGCATTAAAAACTGACCGTTGATCTTTCAAAATTGACATACCAAAGTCGAATTTATAAATCCAGTCGTTTATTTTCCATTAATAGTGGCGTCCCTATTAATTCCAGCTCTTATAATACACAATGACCTAATTTTGAAAGAAGACAGCTGTTCTTATAATGCGAAAGTATCAATATAGTGCCCGGCACAATTTGTGCCTGGCACTATTGCAATAGGTCCCTATTGTCTTGCAGAAATAGCTTATTTTACATGTTTAATTTTGGTTTTGAAAAAGTTTAATTAAGCAGCGTTATTCAAATTCCCATAAACAAAAAATTGCTCGACATCGGTCTCGACCCCTTTAAACTGGCTCTGGTACAAAATAGCGCAGGACAAAATAGCGCAGTACAAAATAGCTTGGACAAAATAGCGCAGAACAAAATAGCGCAGGCCAAAATAGCGCAGGACAAAATAGCGCAGAACAAAATAGCGAAGGACAAAATGACGCAGGACAAAATAGCGCAGGACAAAATAGCGCAGGACAAAATAGCGCAGGACAAAATAGCGCACGCTAAAAAATCCCAAGTCGATTTGCCGATTTGTCCAGCTGAAGTGGACCAGGAGCCGAGGATAGGTTAGGTTAGTATCCCAACCTGACCCGGTTAGGTTTTTTAAAAAAAAAAAAACTTGCCTGAACAGATCAGGTAAGTTTTTTATTTGTAGAGAAACCTAACCGGGTCAGGTTGGGATACTAACCTAACCTATCCTCGGCCCCTGGTCCACTTCGGCTGGGGTAAGATTTGCCCTGCCCAGCTGAAGTGGACCAGGAGCCGAGGATAGGTTAGGTTAGTATCCCAACCTGACCCGGTTAGGTTTGTTTACAAAAAAAAACTTGCCTGAACAGGTCAGGTAAGTTCTTTTTTGTAAAAAAACCTAACTGGGTCAGGTTGGGATACTAACCTAACCTATCCTCGGCTCCTGGTCCACTTCGGCTGGGATCATTTGATTGATAAGGTTAGGCCTTCACTATTTCAGTAATGCACTATTTTAGTAATACGCATTTAAGGCTTGCGCTATTTTGGTCATGCACTATTATTATTTGCGCGATTTAGTCCCCGCGATTTGGATCTGCGCTATTTTGTACCACTGCCGTAAGAATAATAACAACATAAACAAAACTAGCCTAACCAGGCCAGGTAAGGTCTGCAAGTTAGGTTTTAATATATAAGGCCCAACCTAACCAAGACAGGTTAGTTTATTTTTTAGTATACTAACTTAATTAGGTCAGGTTAGGTCTGCAGGTAAGGTTTTAGTATATTAAACTAACCAAGTAAGGTTAGGTTATTTTTTTAGTATCTTTTTGAGATATGCGCTATTTGGCGCTATTTGCGCTATTTTGTCCTGCGCTATTTTGTCCCGCGCTATTTTGTCCTGCGCTATTTTGTCCTGCGCTATTTTGTCCTGCGCTATTTTGTACCAGAGCCATTTAAACCTATATTACTACTATACTATATACTATACTACTATATTTTTTTTATTAGGAGTACTATATTTTTTTTATTAGCAGTACTATATCTTTTTTATTAGGAGTTGTACTTTTGCACTACTGGCCCATCATACAAACATTTTGCATCTCGAGTGGAGTTGCCTTCAAAGTACTATTTTAACATATGAAATAAGAAGATAAAAGCCTCCGTAATTGAACACACCCTACGCTCTTCTGGGGTTTAGCTAAATTACGAGCTCAAATGTAACCGAACGTAAATTTCTTCTGTTTGATAACGCCAAACAAAAAATTACCTTCACACAAGTCACTCGTCGGTAAAAGGGTTGGTCCAAAAATTTCCTGCCGAGTAAAACGTCATTTGCCGAAGACCCATCCTGCTGAAACCAATATTGTTACCTTGCAAGATTACCTTAAGCATCAAATTAACATGATAATATGATCGCCAAGTACCGCAGACCAAATATTTAATCATTATTAAGGCTATTGTACATTACCGTCAAATTCTTACTTTATTTTGTTCAGTAGCAAGTAATTGATGAATTGTGTTCCTTGAAAAGGGCAAAGATATTTTTGTTAGTAAAGCAATTATTACTGATTTTTTTTCATAAATCAATTTTTGCACCAAAATTTTTGCACCAAATTGCGTTCTTAGAATATTGTCTTCAGAAAACAGTTTATGGAATTTGTTCACACTTTGTATTAATTTTTTTCAAAGGTTCTGAGAGAAATATCATCAGGAAGTGTTTTGTTAGCAAAGGCTATACTTGAACAAGGAAGGAGTAATTCTGCCACAGCACAAACGGCAGTTTCTCTGTGTTGCCTGGACCCTTAATCCACCTCTTTATTTTTAGTTTCCCCTATTTTTGAGTGATACTTTTGCAAGAAATATTTCGCTCTTCATACAAAATTGCATTTTGAACGAAGTTGCCTTTTGCAATAACCCGCGAAAATTCAAATTATGACAATTGATGCTAGCAGCCAGTGGCGTATATAAGGGGGGGGGGGGCTTGGGGGCCCGGGCCCCCCTCGAAGCTAAGATTTTTTTAGATATTTTCCACATATTTCCTGAATACAAACATAAAATACGGCCTCATGGGGTCTCGGGCCCCCCCCAAACTGCCTCGGGCCCACCCCGAAACTTTTTTCTATATACGCCACTGCTAGCAGCCATGTTGGATCCCTCTCTTCTCTTTTAGTATACGCGGCGTGCACATCGTATAAGTAATTAACAGCATTTTATAAATTAACGGGCGCGAATATTCGCCCTAAAGATATCCTCAACTAAGAAAGATTAAATTGGCGACGGGAGTGAAAAAAAAATTCGTCACAATTGCGTGTTTTCATCGTAAAAATTGCGAAAATAAAAAATCAAAAATTCAACGAAATTCTTAACCTAAAACATGCCAAGCGTGCCGAGACCTTGACACGTGATACTGTTTCCATGGTGACGACCATAGTGCAGGAAATAAACAAAAACGCACGTGCTAATGTGCGGTTAAGTTTTCGTAAACAAGTAAACAAAAACAAATATTTTCGCATTTTCGAGTAAAAAACAAAAAATTATCGCAAAAGTGTGGAATAAAGGAAAAATATACCCGAGGCAACCACTAACATAAATAACTATGCGTTCAGTTATAGTAAAGCAAATAAATAGCATAAATTAAAAATAAAATATTTAAAAAATAAAAATAACTTGCAAAAAAATTAAATTAAAAAGTCTTTGATTGGAAGCATGACGGAGTTTGGCCAGAACAGACAAACCAGGTAACCGACGAAACCATAAAGGTAAATACCTTACTAACCTTAATAGGAACAGTACAGGGAATCTAATTACACCTATAGGGTATTTTAAAGCAGAATGCAGAGTGAATGACTTAAAAAAATTAGCAAGATTTTACGTTGTAAATAAATCAGGACCAAACCTGCTTGGCAGGGATTTTTTAAAATTATTTAATATTAAACTTGCTTGCACTGAGATGCATAGCTTAGATAATGGAAAATGCAGCATTATAAAAAAATTTATTTACTAATAAGTTAGGCTGTTATAAATATAAAAAAAATGCACAAGAAACAAGAAAAGATAGCTTGATGTATAGAATAACAGAATACATAGAAAAAGGATGGTCTAAAAAAATGCAGTGAAGAAGAAAGATATTTTTACCAAAAAAGAGAAGAACTTTACATAGAAAATAGATGCATTTTGTGGGGACATAGGGTCGTAATTCCGGAGGCACTAAGAAAAGAAATGTTAAAAGAACTACATGTTCCAAGCCATTTAGGACTAACAAAAACGAAGTCTTTAGCAAGAGCGTACTTATGGTGGCCCGGAATTGATAGACAGCATCGAAGAAATAACTGGACCAGAAGGACAACGCATGTAGAAAATCTCGAGCCCTTGTTATAACGTGAATATCGTACATATCTTCTTCGAATTTAATTTATAAAGAAGTAGGTAAGCCGTGCCGATCGAGTCTTGCACGAAAAAGCATAGGCGCGCGTGCAAAACAAAAATTGAATCGGGTGTCATCGGGTGTTAACGTCGGCTGTCGTCAACGCGAATGCGGCCGGTCGAAGGTCAAGCGAAACGCGTAATATTTGAAGTAGGTATGTAGACTGATTAATAAATACGTACCTACCCAGGTCGATTTAATTTTCTGTTTTATAATATTTGGGTGATCCGTGAAAATAAACCCAGAGCAGAGGCAATTGCAAATTAACAGAAAAAGTAAAATTTAAATTTTTAAAAGGTCATAGTTTTATAACTATTTTTTGGATTTTTATGAAAATTTGAGAAATGTCGCATATTTTATATGGTTATGTTAATATTTGCTGGGAGACAAAAATTTACTAAAAAATTTATATCCACGGTTTAAACAGACAGACAGAAACGCGTTAAGGCTATTTCCTAAATTTTAAAGGAGCTAAAAACGTTTTACGCCCTTATGAAACAGACGATAGGAGCGATATTTACAACAAACATTCTACGTCTTGAACTTGTTTTTTTAAACTACTGGGTGGGCCAAAAAAAACCGGATTTTTTTTTTTCATTATAACATTTGAATTATTCCATCGATTTTAATGGGACAAACTGCACTTGCCAGAGAATTAATCAGAGATTTAAATAAATATATTTTTTTGTCCGCCATCTCAAAATGAAGGATGGCGGATGAAATTGAATTGTACCCTTCAAAGATTCTCGTTTATTCTTGTGTTACGAACACGTTTTAATTATTTTTTTTTAAATCTATAAAAAAACTGCGTTCTTGCCACGCACAACAAGGTACGAATTAACAAAATCGGTTCGGTGCTTCTAAAAAAATATATTTTTGTTTCAACCATTGTTTTGAATATTATACGATTGCCAATCATGTCTGCATTTATTTCCTTATAAATTCATTAATACTGAACCGATTTTAATGAAATAAATAACATCCTGGTCAAAATTGATTGCCTTTTAAAGACTATAGATCAAAATTTACAGCCATTCTAAAATTTAAGATGGCGGAAAGAATCATACTTGATTCTTTAAGATGGCGTGTTAATTCTTGTTTTCTGACAATGTTTTAGTTTTTTTTGAATCTATGGAAAAGCACTACTTTTGGCTCGCACAAAGTAGTACAATCTGGTAAAATCGGTTTGATGGTTCTCGAAAAATCTATTTTTTTTTCAGTCATTGTTTAACAGATTATACGATTGCATTGCTAATCCTGCCTGCATTCATTTCCTTATAAACTCATTATTACTAAACCGATCTTAGTGAAATAAAAAATCATTAGGATGTTTTTTATTTCATTAAAATCGGTTTAGAAGTAATGAATTTATAAGGAAATAAATACAGACTTGATTGGCAAGGCAATCGTATAATATGCAAAACAATGGTTGAAATAAAACATTTTTTTTATAAACCACTGAACTGATTTTGCTGATTCGTACCTTGTTGTGCATGGCAAGAATGTAGTTTTCTTACTAATGTAAAAAAATAATTAAAATATGTTTGCAACAAAAGAATAAACGAGCATCTTTGAAGGTTACATTTTAATTTGGTCTGCCATCTTGGATTTTGAGATGGCGGCAAAAAAATATATTTAATCAAGTCTGATTAATTCGCTGCGAAGTGCAGTTTGTTCCATTAAAATCAATTCTACAGTTCAAAAGTTATAATGAAAAAAATGTCCGGTTTTTTTTTGGCCCACCCGGTAGACAAAAATTTTTAAAGGTTTTTTTTTATTCGAAGGTATTTTAGAATCTGGCGTGTACGCCCTTTTATTATTACAAGCTTTTATTTAACTTCACCTGTATGTATGTATGTATGTGGGTATGTATGTAATCAAATCTTGCAACTCATTTTTGAAGAACTTCCAAACATCCGATTAACTTCAAATTTCGCATAGCGTCTTAGTTCCGATGACAATACAATAATATGGTTTCATCCGGTACCTACCTCCCCCCTAACGTGGGGGATGGAGAGGGGGTAAAACTTTAGTTTGTCCGATTTCAACCAAAATTGGTATCTGGGGGTTTTTGAGTATGAGAATTACGAATTTTTGATCAGATTATAAAAATTCAATATGGCGGATTCAAATTGGACGATTTAATGTCAAGTTTTTCTGATTACTTTCAACTGACTTCCACGTATCCGATTGACTTCAAATTTCGCAAACCGTTATAGTTCCGATGACAATTCAATAATGTGGTATAACTGACTGCCTACCTCACCCCTAACCTGGTGGGCGGAGAGGGGGTAAAATTTTAGTTTGTTGGATTTCCACCAAAATTGGTATCTGGGGGTTTTTGAGGATGAGGATAACGAATTTTTAATCAGATTAAAAAAATTCAATATGGCGGATTCAAAATGGACGATTTAATGTCAAGTTTTTCTGATTACTTTCAACTGACTTCCACGTATCCGATTGACTTCAAATTTCGCATACCGTTATAGTTCCGATAAAAATCCAATAATGTGGTATGACTAACCGCCTACCTCCCCCTAGAGTCCCTGTATGTTGACATATTTGGATATAAGTCAACATACAGGGACTCTACCTCCCCCCTAACGTGGAGGGCGGAGAGGGGGTAAAATTTTAGTTTGTCGGATTTCCACCAAAATTGGTATCTGGGGGTTTTTGGGAATGAGGATTACGAATTTTTGATCTGATTACAAAAATTCAATATGGCGGATTCAAAATGGACGATTTAATGACGATTTTTTCTGATTACTTTCAACTGACTTCCACGTAGGTATCTGATTGATTTCAAAATTCACGTGCTCTCTCACTAAAAAAGGGGGGGGGGGGGGGCGGGCGTAAAAGAGGTAAGGCTTTAGTTTGTTCGATCTCGACCAAAATTAATTAATCCTTGCGTATAATGATCATAATAATAACGACAGTTTTAGCATATGTCGCCTTTGTTGGACAGCCTTCTCATCGAAGACAGATATTTTAAAATTGACAGGAAAGACTCCCTGCAATATCGATGCGCAAGCTGAAATGCATAGACTTAGACAAATCTAAAAATTAAAAAATAAATTAAGAAAAAAAAACATGGCTTTTATTATTACGATATCAGAACACTCAAAATATTATTTTATGCTTTTTAGTCCATTTTATAAAAGCTTGTTTTCAAAAAGTTTTTTTTTCTAAATTTATTTCAAATGAAAAACGTTATTTTTTTAACTAATAAATAGGAAAACAGGGTTTATGAAAATGTAAGTAAGTAATATTTAACTTTTAATCAAATAAGCTAGGTATACATTTTAAGTTATGTACTTTGTTAACTTTGATAGTTTTTTGAGTTAAATCTTAAAAAATTAATAGAATATTACAGTGATGTAAGGTAGATGAGGGGTATAAGGCTCACCTTTTTTACGACTGAATTATCTTAAGACAAAAGTAGAAGCTAATATTTCTGTGACAATTTCCAATGCTTTATAGAGTTATCCAACTAACCCCATGAAAAAAACACATATAGAAATATTTTACCCCTCTTTCGAATAGTACTGATCGCCTAAAACTACACTATTTTTTTTTTAACGTGGCAGAAAGGCACTACAACATTTGATGCGAAAAATTGCCCTAGCTTGTGAAATGAGAAATAGATTGAATGTTTAAATAGACCTCTACTTTTTTTTATAGTTAGAGCAGGATCAGATCTTTATTCAGTTATATTATTTTGGCCACCACTGTATTTCTATTTTATTACCCTTTCTCTTGAGTAAACTGTTCACGCAATGATCCCGTGTCAACTCGCTAGACATGCATTGTTTCGCGACACACGCCCGCTCTTCATATAATTTTATTGGCTTGAGAAAGTTAGGGTGACCATTCGGGCTACTTCGTTGTCAGCCCAGTATAGCGTCTATCTTGTCGAAGACGCGACGCAACGTCGTCTTATAATTTGGCGTACATATAGGGGCACTTCCGGGGCATTGCGGGTATTCACCAAAGGTAGTGGACTTCGAGGGCATCGCCTGGGCATATATTGGATGTTTCAATGCCTTTTAAAGTAAAAAAGTTAGCACCGATGAAGCCCTCGGACTGAATAACCAGCCGGGCCATTTTGCAAAAGAATAATGCGAAAAATAAAGAAGCTTAGCAATATACGTTCAACTTATATACACCCAACAAGTTTTCGTAGCTACAGGGGTAAAAATGGTCTCGTTTCTCTCGTATTTGTTCGTGGGTAGCTCGAAAGCTTAGTCTAACGAGGGTCCAACATCTGATGGATCTATTAAGTGTTTAGAGTTAATTGTTTCGCCCTTATAGAAAAAAAATTGCAAAGAAATGGTGTAGCGAAAATTTTATAACACATGGCGCCGCGAAAAAACATTTTGGTAAAAACTGAAAAACTTGATGCCGCAAGCGAAAATTATAAAAAAATTTAAAATCTTCGGTAAAAATAGTATCAATTGTTAACATTTTAAATCAATAATTAATAAGAAAAACAGAGCATTTCACTGGCCTTAGAATGACGCTAATTTCCTCCTAGTTAACAAGACCCCCTGTAGTTACTTTTATGTGAGACGCACGCTATATAAGTAGGTCTGTTAGAGTTTAAGGACGTAGGTTTAGTGTAGTAATTAATATGTACTGCATGACAGTTTTTATTTTATCTTTCCTCTAAAAACCTCCACCGAGTAAAAAACTTTATTCTGTTCGGTCTAAAATTAATGTGGTGAGATTCAGTAAAATGCCATGATTTTTTGCAATAAAATAAATATATATATTTTTTTTTAGTTTTTATTTTATTATAAAATTTCACAAAAAAAATAAAAATAATTTGCTATATTACTACTGTCTAGATGTACCAATAGCGTTACTGGTACATTAGATATTTTTAAAATCGTGGCGCGATTATTAAAGATCAAATTGATGTAGAATTGATGGGTGTCAATATCTTTAATAATTTACCCCGGCTTTGTATTGAACTTAAAAATATATAATGTGCCAACAGAAATCTTCTAAGGTATTTTTTACTTTTTAGTACAATTTTCGAAAAAAATCGTTTAACTAAAAATATAGATTTATATTATTTTTAAAAATTTTTTTAATGAAAAAAACAGAAGTATGCAAGATGTATAATTATGGCTTTCACAGCCTTTCCATTTCTAGTAGTGCCTCATGATTACAAGGTTTCTTTTCTGACAATTTTATACAATCCCATTCCTCAATCCTTAGTTTATCATGCGATACCTCCGTTTTTTTCATAAAATAGTATTGTCAGCAGAACAAAACATAAATCTGAAAATCGCATGTTCGTATTTATTTAAATATCAAAGGTCAGAATTTACCTCTTTTGCACTTCTCACCAACCCCTTAATTCCGTCTTTTTTTCATAAAATTGGATTGTCACTAGATCAAATCATAAATCTCAAAATCGCATATTCGTGTCTGTTTTGATTACTAGTTATGAATTTACCCCCTTTACAGCCCTGACGTCCCCCTACCGCCGTTTTTTTATCATAAAATTATATTGTCACCAGAACCAATCATAAATCTGAAAACGGCATGTTTCTATTTGTATTTTTACAAAGTTCTAAATTTACCCCCTTTACAGCTCTTACCCCTTACCACCCCCTATTTCCGATTTTTGTTCATAAAATTGTATTGTCACCCGATCAAATCATACATCTGAAAACCGCATGTTTGTATCTGTTTTGGTTTCAAAGTTCTGAATTGCCCTCCCTTACACCCCTCACCTACCCCCGTATTTCCGATATGTTTAAATAAAGATGTATTTTCATTACACCAAATCATAAATCTGAAAACCGCATGGTCATATCTGATTTGGTTTCAAAGTTATGGATTTATCCCTTTTACACCCCTTAACCACTTTCTACCACCCATCTGTTTTCATAGTAATGTATCGTCATCGGACCTACACTACTTTGCTAAATTTCATTAAAATCGGTTCACGGGAAGTGTGTCAAAAATAAATCGCTAGATTTGATGACAGACATCGCCAGGCTCTGTGAAGTTAATAAAAACGTTTAAAACATGGTCACCTTAATAGTGTATCTGAACAGGAGCCTTGCATGCCTCCGCCACTGTAACTCGCAAAGTAACGATCGCAGAGCCCTCTTCTTCTGGCAAAGTTTAACAGGGCTCGCGATTGAGCGATTTGGCGTAGGTTCTTTAGATGTTATATGTTCTTTGTAGACAGCTAGAAGAAAAAATAAAATCATGTATGGCATGTTTAAAAAATAAAGATGATCCACACAAAAGTGGCACACCTTGGCCAGCAGCTGAAAAGCCGTGGGAAAGAGTTCACGCAAATTTTGCGGAACTTAAACGTGATCAAAAAATCATTGTAGACGCTTACAGCAAGTGGCCGATTATTTTTTCAATGAAATCTGCAACAAGCAAAGCCGTAGAAAAGAAATTCAGAGAAAGTTTTGCGTTATATGGACTTCCAGTGATGTTAGTATCAGATAATGGGACTTCCTTTGTGTCAAGAGACATCGAATTATTTTTACAAAAAAACGGCATTAAACACTTGACAATCCCACCCTATAATAGTCAAAGTAATGGTTTTGCAGAGAATTGTGTTTACACAAACATTTAAGAAAAAAATCAAAACAGCGCTGGATGATCCAATAAATAGTAGTACACCGATGGAAACACTTCTATCGAGATTTTTATTGACATATAGAAATGCAGATCACTGTGTAACAAAAGTACCTCCAGCTCAATTAATGTTTGGACGCACACTAAGAACACGACTTGACTTACTAAGACATAAGGTCATAGAAGAAGAAGAACAGAAAAAGACACTGGCTGAGACAACTAACCCTAACAAGAATGAGACTTTCAGAGAATTTCAAGAGGGGGAAAGAGTAGTTGTTAGAGATTACAGAGAAGCAAACAAAAAGTCCTGGACTGAAGCTGTTATTGAGAAAAAGCTAGGAAAACAGTGTATTTATGTCGATTGCCAAGCCAACAGTTATGGAAAAGACATGTAAATCAAATAAATAAAAGATTTACAGAAATCTCAAATGATTTGCCAAAAATAGAAAATAGCAAGCCGCAGAAACAAAGGCATATTGTCACGAAAATTGGCAGGACAATAACAAGAGACATAAATGCACCAAGTACAAGTAAAGACGTCAATGGCCGTGGCTACCAAGACGAATTGCCTGAAGAGCAACTTGGAAGCTCAGATGAAGGTGATATCTCTAGCTACTCTGACGAAAATACAGATTTTCATAGCCCTAATATAAGTCCATCTAAAGAAATCCAAATTAGCGATTTTGAAAACCATTTGACCTAAAGTCTAAGAAATATTCCGCTTACGACATGACAACTCCTTTGAGTACAGAGAAAGATAAAAATAAGTGCCTGAGGCGTTCGGAAAGAAATATAAATAAAAAACACTAAACTTAAACCAAACCGTTTATTCTGCAATAAATAAATAAAAATAAATGTTAAATGTTGTAACTGTTTATAGACAAAATAAATGTAGTGTGTTAAAATAAAAATGTTAACAAACATAAATCCAGTGTTAAAACAATAAGAAGAAACATGGTACAAGCACCAATCTTAGCATGGAGGGATTTAATAACCCTCTCTTCCCTCTTAGTATACGCGGCGTTCACATCGTATAAGTAATTAATAGCATTTTATGAATTAACGGGCGCGAATATTCGCTCTAAAGATATCCCCAACTAGGGGATATTAAACCTTTAAAGTAATATTTTAATATTTGAACCTTAGGCAATTTATTATTATGGTATAATGCACGAGAAAGAAATTAGCAACATTTATAAAAAGCAATTCTTACCTCCTTCTCGCTATGCAGATTTAAATGAACATACAATCATCCTGCCAATGCGATGCGATGCAGTAACGCGAGCTCATTTGTTCTCCTGCCTCTCATGTAAAATTTTCTGAGATCGAGGTGTTTTTATTTTTATCTAAACCCTTCTAAATTAGTTTTTCTCTTTCTAAAGCCTGGTCCAAAGTAGTTAAAAAAATATGTGTGTCCACATCTTCCTTTACTTCTCAATTTCCATTTCGAATTTTTCTTCGAGTGTTGGTGAGGTTAAGGTCAACCATGCCAAAATCGATTTAACATAGCTTTTAATAAGTTAAGCAAGCATAAAAGGCAACTTCATAGGGGTACAGTCAACCACGGACACCGGTGTTTCGGAAAAAGGCATTTCCATCCTCAGCGTGGCTTGCCTGACACAAAGTAGAACAAACTGTCTACAAGATACAAGGTAAATCAAAAAGAATGGAAAAATAGGTGAACCCTATTTTTCATTCTACGAGTGAACGACAGCGAACTAAGGAAATTAAGTCCATCGCGGGACGAAAACGTCCACCGGTCTATAAGGTAGAAAGACTTATCGTCACAGTTCAACCAGACCATGTTAGCTCCCGCTAAATTTCGCGGTTGTTTTTAAATTTTAAAACCACACAATTGGATGAAGGACAGAGTACATGTTTCGCGCATTGACATGCGCACCAAGAATCTGAGAGATCCTTTCTACCGCCTCGAGAAAAATGGCGTGTTAATTACTTTCTCCAACTATTACAAATTTCTACACTTGAAAGTGCTCGATTTTGGTGTACTGAAACATAGAACTGGAAACTTCAGCCCTTCAGCTACGTGGTGCCATCATTAGATCCTGACAGGGGCCCCTGGAACGTGGAGAAATTGGCTGCAAGCTGGTGAGTACTTTGTCTCTGATTTCCGTTGTGTGGGTAACAGCAATTAACCTATGGACCTTTTAATTATTTCGTGATTCCGTATCATTACAATTATGTTTGTTCGCGCTTTCATTTAATAAAATATATACAGTCCATTGCAGTTATCGTTTTTCTAACTGCGGGCAAACAACCATGCTATCACCGTCTCCACGGTATCGGTTCCGGAACCGAAAACAATGAGTTAAGCAAGCATAAAAGGCAAGTTCATAGGGGTACCACGGACACCGGTGTTTCGGAAAAAGGCAAGCCAAGCTGAGGATGGAAATGCCTTTTTCCGAAACACCTGACATGTCCAGTTAAACTATAAGTTTAAATTTATTGTGTAATATCTATATTATTATTTTAGTTATGTTACGAGCGATAACACGTCTCCACTCATAGTTTTTGGACCTCACGGATGCGGGAAAACCACGTTGATTGCCAGGATAACACAATGCTTTCAACAAAAAATACCAGAAGCATTTCTTATCATCAGATTTGTGGGAATCACTGGACAATCTAACACAATCGAACAACTCTTGTACTCGATAACCAATCAATGTTCGATTCTGGCTCACGGTCATAAATGCTATTGTGAGCATGTAAGTAAACTACATATCTATATTTTGCCCTCGTGCTTAAGAATGGTTTTATCCTAGTAAAAAAAAATTTTTAACGAGGGAATTTGGGATAAAACTGAACACGTGGATTTTGTTTACAAGGAGGAAAAATTTTTGTAACATGCATTCCTTTCTAGAAGTAGACTTTACTACTATATTTTGAATAAGGAAAGTGAAGAGTAAATACTTTTCTTGAAGTCCTGTTGAATCTCTTTAAAATGCTGTAAAATTTCGAAAATCTATCAAATTATGTTCGAGGGGTGGCTGGTATTTCCTTTTGGTGTACAGGTTAGGGGAAAACCAGGAAATACTTGGGAAGTACTTGGAAATATATTAGGAAATACCATTGAAATTTGAGGAAATACTAGGAAATACTGTAGGTATTATGCCGTTGCCGTAGGGATTTCCTTTTGGTGTACAAAAATCGGCGATCGAGCCACCAGATTGTGTTTGAGATGTTTACCTCCAAATTTTCAAAGTGCGCATGTAGCGAGAAAGTTAAAATATAATAAGAAAAAAGATTGTAAAACGTAATGATAACAATTTGTACTACTTAGTAAAACTATTATTGTTATATTATACAGATTCTGAGAGTAATTTGGAAGAATTTGGAAAATAGCAAAATTTAATTAACAAAAATTAAAAACATCGAAACAACTCAAAAGTCATGTCAACCACATAAGTACTATTAAGTACCTTTATCTTACAGAGTGACTGCAAAATATTCCTTCGATATAGAGGAAACTGTGTTTCGGAATTTTTTAAATTTTTTCTTAGAAATGTATCTATCGGTTAAGTAAACAGCAGCCCTTCGCTAAAATAAAGGCCTTTTTATTTATTATTATTTATTTATATAAAAAATGATTTCCTATTGTTTCATGGTGAATTTTAAAGCAAATATCTCAAAAACAAATTAATGGGTTATTAAAATTTTTATTTTTTTAAAGACAATCAAGAGACCTTCAAAATAAGGTATCATTTGACCTACTTTCCCTATTCAAAAGTTTACCCCTCGACGTGTTCAGCAGTTTTTTATATATGCGCTAAACACCCAGAAATGCATTAGTTACCTTAAAAAACATCCTTTACAGTAACGTTCATCAATCATCTAACAAGATAAGTCTAAAGTAGAGACCCTGTATGTTTGACATATTTTAAATAAAAGAGACGCGACAAACTCTTCAAAGTCAAATTTATTTAAGTCAAAATCAAAGGATGATAATATCGGTCCTCTATACTCTAGCGATGTTTAGAGAGAGATGTACCTTCTGTCCTTGTTAATTCATAACCGTGGGAAAATAAAAATAAAGGATTTTTAACAAAACCCATACAGGGGGTGAAGACAAACGTGTTTGTTTAAATGTTGAATGGTGATTGATGTCACTCACGGCTGACAACTTAAATTATTTTAGTGGAACGCCAGTGAACTTGGCAAGAACATAACATAACCAAAAAATGTCAATTTCAGTGACTTTGATGGGTTTGTCGCGTCTCTCTTTCGTAAATATATGTCATACATACAGGGTCTCTAGTCTAAAGTAATAAAAAGCAATATGAATAGCAAAAATGACTCTGTAATGAACCTTTCTTTTTATACAGTGCTCTTTGTTACAGCCGCTGCGCGCTGTAATACAGCTTTTTTAGCTCACACATACTATAGTACTGTGAGCTAAAAAAGCTAATTTTTTTCGTCTGTCTGTCTGTCTGTCTGTCTGTCTGTCTGTCTGTCTGTCTGTCTGTCTGTCTGTCTGTCTGTCTGTCTGTCTGTCTGTCTGTCTGTCTGTCTGTCTGTCTGTCTGTCTGTCTGTCTGTCTGTCTGTCCGTCCGTCCGTCCGTCCGTCCGTCCGTCCGTCCGTCCGTCCGTCCGTCCGTCCGTCCGTCCGTCCGTCCGTCCGTCCGTCCGTCCGTTCGTCCGTCCGTCCGTCCGTCCGCCCGTCCGTCCGTCCGTCCCTCCGTCGGGTACCTAGGCTGGGTCTTAGGCCGTGATGGTCCCATTTAAAAATGAACAAAATCCACCGAACGCAAGCCAAATAAAAGGATGGGGGTAGATTTCAAAAATTTAAGTTTATTTGACAATATGGCGTGTGTGTTATCAAACGAAAGGTAATTGAGTCTGGAGTTGAATAAAATATATTTCAGTTTTTAGTTATGTTAGCTCACACGTACACTATAACTAAAGTACCTAGTTTGAGCTTAGGTGCCCATAGATTGGCAGATTATTTTAATCAAACGAAAGATAATACCCACGTAAAGATAATTAAGCCTGGAGTTAAACAAAATACATTTTAGTTTTTTTTAAAAAGCTGGGGGTAGATTTTAAAAATTAGAGTTTAAGTCAAAACATGGCCAGATTGAAAAAAAGGAGTCTACTTTTTTTGATATAACGGGCAAATTTAAAATCACATTTTTATTTACCCTTCTTTTTTTTATAAAAAACCAACGGTAAACGTTAACGTTTATTGTCTCTTGATGTCGACAGCACATCAATGTCTATAAGCTAAGGTTTTTGTATTTACAGTGGATAATTATTAAATTTAGCGGTAAATTGCAATAATGGCGAAGATTTGCAAAACACCGAGTTTCAGCTAGTGCGCAGCTTTTGACTGCTGCGGGCATGTGTGAGCTTTCTTAACTGTTTGCGCAGTATATTTGTGTTTCTCACACTTCGTAAGTGAGATTGTTTCTCAGATTTAGGTAAATTAAATAAAATTTTATTAAAAATGCCAAAACATGGGAATTCCGTTGGACGAAGCCACCTTGTATACTTTATGTTTCGCCGATGATCAGATAGTAGTGGCTCAGGATTATGACGACCTCGAATATATGACACGAAAACTAATAGAACAGTACAATAAGTGGAGACTAGAGGTTAATCTCAATAAGACAGAGTATATGTGTATCGGTGGAATGAAACAGGATTTATTCTTAAATACCGGGCAGCGAATTCATTGCCACTTGCACCAAACATAATAGAAAGTAGCACTTTTAAAAGTGTTACTTTTATTTTTAGTGTGGATTCACTTGTACCAACAATTTAGAAGGCCACTAACGAAAGTGGCGTTGCCAAATTTATTTTAGTAGAAATTGCTTTGGCCGAATGACCAAATGGCGCGGTTTTGACGTTTTTGACAGTCCATGGCTTGGCTTGCGTCGCCTAATGTTTATTTTTTTTAATTTGTATTTTTAAATTTGTTTTGCAAATATGTTACAAAAAAATAAACACTTTACTTATCGAGAATTGATTTTGTTAGTTAGTTTGTGTTTTTGTTGTTTTATAGATTTTTTACGAGGGGTAAACCGCGTGGGTATTTTGGTGTACAAATCTTGGGTATTAGGGGAATTGTTAGAGGAAATAGTGGGTATTAGAGGTATTGTTAGGGTATTAGTGGGTATTAGTAGGCATTAGTGGGTATTAGAAGGGTATTAGATGTAATAGCCGGGGTATTAGAGGAATTAGTCTGGGTAATAGCTGTATTAGAATTATAAAAGAACATACGATTTTTCAAACTTATTTCCCTATTTACCACAGAACAAGTCCAATGTAACCTGGTATCTGGTACCTTTCGACGCTTATCAATATGCTACAGTAGATTATGAGCATTTTTATGGGAACCTCCTTATTAGTAGATACATATTAACGATTTGGCAACATTGCCTACACCTGTTGTGAAAAAAATCGTGCGTATCGAGGTGCGTATCCAGTGGTAAATTTTATGTTTTTTTGTGGTGGCAGTGAAAAAAAATAAGGTAAGTTATGTTCAGTAGAAATGTCTGTGAGACTGATAATTGTCTATATGATTCATTTTTCATAATACCTTAATTTAAGTTGGCAATCGGCTAAAGCAATAAAGCGAGCAATAAAGTTAGGGTATGCTAACTTCAATATTTTTATGCAGCACCGAGTGCAGCACGATTGCTATTTTTTTTACAATGTTGCCAATAATAGTGTAATACAGGTAGTAATATGATTTTTCAAATTCAATTTTAAATTTTTCAAGGGGTCGAAATAAATTTTTGGTTTTTGACTGCCGTTCATAGTTACTTGTCCTTATAGTCCTAAATGATGTGGAAGTATAGTATCGGCAAAAAAATTTGAAAATTTTTTATTGGCTAAATCGTCTTAAAATGGTCCAAAACGCGTAGAAAACCTATTTTCAGCAAAAAAATTTTTTGTGTCTGTCGGTCTATAAGTCTGCAGGCGTGTCGGTCTGTTAGGTTACGCGATAACTTTTGAATGAATTGAGCTATCGACCTGAAATTTGGCACACAGGTAGAGCTCCATAGGAGAATGGTTCGGATTGTATTTAAGCCAAATCAGCCCAGGGGTAGGGGGTAAGAGGTGGGTTGAACTGCCAAAAAAATGAATTTTTCGGTGTAAAATACAATGTGGATGGTTTTCGGGGTCTGCTTTCACATGTAAATTTTTAATCAGGTTGTTAAAAAGCTGCATGAAGTACTTAGCTTTGGGGATGGGGGTAAGAAGGGGTGGGGATGTGGTGAGATGGAAAATATCGTGTAATATGTCGTTTTCGAGGTTTGCGGGTTCGGGGATCTCATTTCCATGAACTATACTCCAATTCAAAGAAATTGAGACAACATTTACTGAGGGTTTGACAAGTCTGACATTTAAATGTTATTTGTAATGTCACATTTTTCAAACAGTCAATAAAAAGTGTCTCAATTATTTTGAATCGGAGTATATTTGTTATTATTCTTAAATCCAGAGCTTGGTGGTGATGGTAAGAAGGGGTGGGGGGGGGGAGTAAGATGCAAAATATCATGTAATATGTCGTTTTCGAGGTTTGAGAGATCGGGGATCTCATTTCTATGGGCTATTTGTCATTATTCTCAAATCCAGAGGGTTGGTGTGAGAGGTACATATAAGGGATTATACACTAAATACTGTAAAAAGGCAAGTGATGTGCCATTTTCATTGTTTAAAATATTGGTAAGTTTATAACCCTTTCTCATTCAAGGCAAGTAATAGAGTGTTTTTGGTCAGCACATTTGTCTCCAAAATCGTGGATGTGGTTATTCTGAGTCGGCGCAATAGCGACCTGTTTTGTTTTGGTTTTGTTTAATTACCACAAAGGACGTGGTTAATTTTGGATCTTTAGCGCTAACTTTATGTGAGTGGGTATGGTTATTTTACATTGACATTTCAACCAACCAAAACTGGAATTGTGTTCCAAATTCATATTTTTGTTATGTTTTGAACATTTTTGATTATTTTGATGAAAGTTTCAAACTATTTTTCTTGTAAAATGGTTTTCTTGCAGTTTTATGAAATGACAGTTCGTTATGTGGCGTGTCCAAAAACTGTGCTGTTCGTGACAAATAGTTATGGTTATTAACCACTAACATAACCACAACTATAACGAAATTGACGTCTACATGTGCTGACCAAAAACACTCTAATAACTTTTTAACTGCGAAAAGTGGATTTTTTTCCAGAGATATTAGTGGGTATTAGTAGGCTCGAGTAGGTATTAGTGGGTATTAGTGGGTATTATTATGGGTATTAGAGGGTAATAGAGGTATTAGTTTAACAAATTCGGGTATTAGAGGTAAAATGAGGTATTAGTGTACACAATTTTGGAGCGCGGTTTACCCCTCGATTTTTTATAAGTAAAACACTATAGTGAATTATTACTATTTTATTATTACTTTTTATTTATAAAATAAAAACTTATTTAATATATTTTATATTTATTCTATATATACAGTGAAACGTCCCATAAGTGGACACTCACGGTTCCGTCGATTTTGTCCGCTTATTGGAGGTGTCCGCTTATGAGAGGGAACTGCAAAATTGTAATATATATTTATTAACAATTTCCGCTGCTTGAGATTTTCCGATATTAAATTTTTCAGCGACCTTCCGTGCTGATAGATGTTCCTTCACCGACACGTTAACAACTTTAATTTTTTGACGTAAACTAAGAAGTTTTTTACTAGGCACTATTTCAAAGAGATTTATTATTACCCAATTGAACAATAAAAATAAAACACAGCAGTCCCGCACCCGCCGAATAAAATATGTTGTAAATACGACAGAAGTATTTAGTCTCCGCATTAAAACGGAAAGTGGTAATTCCCCGGCTCCAGAGTGTGTTGTTGCCAACATACTACATAATGTTTATGCTCATGTCGTGCAGCACTCCGTCACGTTGTCAGAGGTTCGCGTCCGGTTAAGGGAGGTTTCAAAAATGTTTAACCAAAAAAATTGTCCGCGTCCGGTTATTAGAGTTTCCGGTTATAGGAGTGAATTTTACATGTAAAGAAATAGTGAAAAGCTTGGTTCCAAAAAATTTGTCCGCTTAAAGGGAGTGTCCGCTTAATAGAGGTGTCCGCAAAGAGAGGTTTCACTGTATATATATATATATATATATATATATATATATATATATATATATATATATATATATATTCTATAGCATATAAAGTGATTCTTTGCACAGGGTGATTTTTCTAATTTCAGAATCCCTTTCACTCGGTTATTATATTGGGAGGTGAAAGTTCAAACAAAAACTGGTCAATTTGGTAAATTATGGCACGGTTTTTATTGCTAAAGACATGTTATATAGTATTGAAAGCAAAACGAAAAGACAAATTCAAAAATGTAGAAATATATGTATTGGGTGTTCAAAGAAATGTTCAATTAAAATAAACTGACCTTATTAAAGCATCCTGTATATGATAAGATACAACAAACAAACTGTTGCATTACTTGAAGAGGCCATAATTTACCAAATCACCCTGTTTTTGTTTGAACTTTTTGGCTCCCAATAATAATGGAGTTGGTACCGGGATTATGCAATTATATAAAATCACTGTATGCACATACAATCCAAAGCCTTTCGAAAACGCTAAACGATCCAACGTCTGGTAATAATTCTATCTTTGGTATCCAGTGGCGTAGCTAGAATGTGTCTTGGGGGGGGGGCCGAGACCCCATGATGCCATAGATTATGCTATTTTCTTTTATAATATTCATGAAGTCTGTGGAAAATATCTCAAACACTCTTTGGCTGAGGGGGGGGCCAGGCCCCAGAGCACCCCTCCACTTGGTGCGCCTTTGGGAACCTATGTATTTTTTGGAAACCCAAATTGTACTGGATCCATTATTCCCAACATAATCCTCAGCTAAAAAATAAGTGTCCTAATAGTTCCCCACATAGCACAAAAATCACATCAACATTAAATTAACGTAAACAAAAATAACAAAGTTTTTTTTACTTGAAAACAACCTCATACCATGTAATATTTATTTTGTTAAATCTACAAGCTATAAAAATGTACTTTTTGCTGAAGTTTCTGGTGCTGTGTATATAACGTGTTTTTTACTCTCGTTATTTTCATGTACCAAATTCACACTTAAAAAGTCCTCCACAACATGTTCTTAAACGCCACTAGATTAAGACTTATAAATCCTACGAACTTTCTGCGTCTTTTTTGGTCACGTTTTTTTAATAACATTTTTTTAACTTAAAAGAGACGCGAAATGAAGTTATAAAAGTTCACTAGTTTAACACTTCAAGACAATTTTAAAGATGGCGCTCAAGGCAAGACAAAATATCTATACATCTATCTATATACATTATGTTTTTTTTTTAATGCTAAACAATATTTTTTAACAGTAAACACTTTTACAGAGTATTAATGTGTCTTTAACAGGTTAAATGACTAATGCATCGTGATCCTAAAGAATCAGTTTCTTAACAGGTTTTTGGAGTTTAGAGGCCGAAGCACTGCCTGATGATAGATTTCGTCAAAGTGAAAAATGCCGACAATAGGTGGCGCTGCTGCTAGTAAAATCTCAATTATTCGGTAGAAAAGCCATGCAGTCGCGTTTTAAAATTCGTGTAGTAACGACGTGAATCTAATGTGATTTTAACGTTGATAAAAATCACTTGAAACTAACGTAATTGATAATGGCGTTATTACAACGCAGTTTGTAGCAACGTTATTTTTTATAACGTTAATGAATGACCTATTAAGCTTGTTTTCATATATGAAATAAACGTTTTTTTCTAGTAGCTTTTAAAATCAACGTTTTTTTTTCTCACGTCTTTTTTACGTGTTAAACACGTGATTGTGCTATGTAGGTCATTTACGAAAAATTTTTGTCTTTTATCCACATAAACCACAAAAAAAAACATGAAAGATAAAAAAAGCAACAAAAAATAAAAAAAAACAATCTAAATAACCTCAAATTTGGCTTTAGTGTCTGTTTTAGGGTCGGATATTCTACACTAACTAATAGAGCACTAAAGTGGCGTTTTAAGTGACACTTTTCAATGGTGCAATACTTTTAGTGGCCACTAACGACAAAGTGTGACCCTAAACGCTTGGTGCAAGTGGCTATCAGTCCTGTGATGAGTATAAATACTTAGGTCTAAAAATTATAGCTGACGGAACACTAGACAAAGCTAATAAAAGATCAAAACCTACAAGGACGAAAAGCAATAACATTTTAAATGGAATAATTTGGGACCAAAAATACCCTTGTAAAAAGTATTATTACATACGGCTCAGAAGTATGGCCAATCAAGGATAGAACAGAAAAAATGCTTTCCGCTACGTAAATGGACTATTGGAGAAGAGCAGCAGGGAAATCAAAAAGAGAAAGAGTTCAAAAAATAAGAGAAATTATGACAGTGGGTGAACGTACTTTAGTGGACGGAATGGGACAACTTAGCGCCGCCAACTCGGCGCGGCTAACTAAGCGCCGGCCCAACTCGGCGCCGGACTAAACATTTTTTTTTTTTGATAAAATGTGTAGATTTAAAACAAAATATATTATTTATATAAAAATATCTTTAAAAAATCCTTTACGCAATTTTTTTGAAATTTGTTTTTTGTTAAGTAAAGTTAAATCCATTAAATCGACTGTTGAATCTTGGTAGTTGTAGTGTTTGGTAACCTGTTAACACTACAATTTACGTTTTTTATTACAACAATGGCGGATCCAAAATGGCCGATTTGTTTATTTTTAAACCGATTTGTCTCAAACTTGAAATATTACATTGCTTGAGGTCATTTAACAAAATTTTTTACTTAAACTTAAAAAAATCAAAATGGCGGATCCAAAATGGCGGATTTTCTTATTTACTAACCGACTTGTCTCAGACTTGAAATATTAAATTGCTTGAGGTCATTTAACAAAATTTTTTACTTAAACTTAAAAAAATCAAAATGGCGGATCCAAAATGGCGGATTTTCTTATTTACTAACCGACTTGTCTCAAACTTGAAATATTAAATTGCTTGAGGTCACTTAACCCAATTTTTAACTCGAACTTAAAAAAATCAAATTGGCCGATCCAAAATGGCGGACTTTCTTATTTATGAGCCGATGTGTAGCAAATATAGAAATTGGCGGTGTTTCAAGTCGCTGATTATATTTTTTGACGTTAACTTTTAATAAATTCAAAATGGCGGATTTTCTTATTTACTAACCGATTTGCCTCAACCTTGAAATATTACATTGTTTGAGGCCATTTAACAAAATTTTTTACTCAAACTTAAAAAAATCAAAATGGCGGCTCCAAAATGGCGGATAAAAATTTTTGGTAAATGACCTCAAGCAATGTAATATTTCAAGTTTGACACAAATCGGGTATTAAAAAAGAAAATCCGCAATTTTGATTTTTTTAAGTTTGAGTAAAAAAGTTTGTTAAATGACTTCAAGCAATTCAATATTTCCAGTTTGAGACAAATCGGTTATTAAATAAAAAAATCCGCCATTTTGGACCCGCCATTTTGATTTTTTTAGGTTTAGGTAAAAAATTTTGTTAAATGACCTCAAGCAATGTAATATTTCAAGTTTTAGACAAATCGATTAGTAAATAAGAAAATCCGCCATTTTGATTTTTTTTTAAGTTTGAGTTTAAAATTGTGTTAAATGACCTCAAGCAATGTAATATTCCAAGTTTGAGACAAATCGGTTAGTAAATAAGAAAATCCGCCATTTTGGATCCGCCATTTTGATTTTTTTATGTTTGAGTAAAAAAATTTGTTAAATGACCTCTAGCAATGTAGTGTTTTAAGTTTGAGACAAATCAGTTAGTAAATAAGAAAATCCGCTATTTTGCATTCGCCATTTTGTTTTTTTTGAGATTGAGTAAAAAATTTTGTTAAATGACCTCAAGCAATTTAATATTTCAAGTTTGAGACAAATCGATTAGTAAATAAAAAATCCGCCATTTTGGATCCGCCATTTTGATTTTTTTAAGTTTAAGTACAAAATTTTTTTAAATGACCTCAAGCAATGTTATATTTCAAGTTTGAGACAACTCGGTTAGTAAATAAGAAAATCGGTTAGTAGATAAGAAAATCCGCCATTTTGGATCCGCCATTTTGATTTTTTTAGGTTTGAGTTAGAAATTGTGTTAAATGACCTCAAACAATGTAATATTTCAAGTTTGAGACAAATCGGTTAGTAAATAAGAAAATCCGCCGTTTTGGATCCGCCATTTTGATTTTTTTAAGTTTGAGTAAAGACTTTTGTTAAATGACCTCAAGCAATGTAACATTCCAAGTTTGAGACAAATCGGTTAGTAAATAAGAAAATCCTCCATCTTGGATCCGCCATTTTGATTTTTTTTAAGTTTGAGTAAAAAATTTTGTTAAATAACCTCAAGAAATGTAATATTTCAAGTTTCAGACAAATCGGTTAGTAAATAAGAAAATCAGCCATTTTGGATCCGCCATTTTGATTTTTTTAAGTTTAAGTAAAAAATTTTGTTAAATGACCTCAAGCAATGTTATATTTTAAGTTTGAGACAAATCGGTTAGTAAATAAGAAAATCCGCCATTTTGGATCCGAAATTTTTATTTTTTTTAAGTTTGCGTTAAAAATTGTGTTAAATGACCTCAAGCAATGTAATATTTCAAGTTTGAAACAAATAGGTTAGTAAATAAGAAAATCCGCCATTTTGGATTCGCCATTTTGAATTTTTTAGGTTTGAGGATAAAACTGTATTTAGGGAACTCAGGCACTGCAAACTTTTAAGTTTCAGACAAATCGGTATAAAAATAAAGAAATCTGCCATTTTGGATCCGCCATTGTTGTAATTAAAAACGTAAATTGTAGTGTTACCAGGTTACCAAACACTACAACTACCAAGATTCACCAGTCGACTTAATGGATTAACTTTACTTAACAAAAACAAATTTCAAAAAAATTGCGTAAAGGATTTTTAAAGATGTTTTTATATAAATAATATATTTTGTTTTTCATCTACACATTTTATTTTTAAAAAAAATTTGTCCGACGCCGAATTGGCCCGGCGCCGAGTTGGACCGGCGCCCAGTTGGCCCGGCGCCCAGTTGGCGGCGCCCAGTTGTCCTAGACCGTTTAGTGGATCATATAAGAACAAAACAACTGGTGTGGTACGGACATGTACAAAGAATGAATGATGAAAGACTACCTAAACAAATACTACAATGGAAACCAACTGGCCGAAGAAAAAGAGGACGGCCAAGGAGAATCTGGAGACAAGGAATAGACAGTGAAATAAGAATAAGAGGCCTAGATGATGAATTATGGGAAAACAGAAACGAGTGGAGATTGGGTATCGGAAGACGTAGAACGTTGTGAAACCGATAAATATATATATATATATATATATATATATATATATTGATAAAGGGTACTTAGCCACCTCAAAACAAAGTATATAAACTACGGTGTCGCCTCATATATAACTTTGGTACCTCACTTTTTTGAGGTGACAACGTTTTTCAATAAAAATTTTAGGGACGATTCCTAACACACTCAGCAAGCTGTGTTCAAAATTTTGTTCTGAGGTCACAAAATGGTATATATAGCTACTTTTTGGCCGTGTAGTTTACGTATCTACCGGTGGCGCTAGTGCCGCTTTTACTGTAACTAAACGGTCCACTGAGTCATCTCGGTGGTAAAACGTATTCTGCGTATTAAAACCGCGTCGCAGCGGCCTCAGAAATTTGGCAACATTGCAGATTGGATTTTAGACGCTACGGGTTTCTTTGTTATATGTAATTTGTACCTGCTTTTTTAACCCTTGGAATATCTAATAGAATTCTTAGAAACGAGTGCCTGGGTCTGATATTTTAAGAGGGGCTTTGTAAAGGATTATTATTGTATTTTTTATCTTATTGAAATAATTTGACTAATTTTGCTAGTCTTCTTACATTTTTTTGCTTATTCTGGCTGGTAGTTTTTAACGGTTTTATTTAACTTGACTTGATTGATTTTGTAATATAATAAATTTTTTCGACAGCTATTCAGACACATTCCTATGGGCAAGACTTGAAATTAGTTAAGTAGTTTAACCATATAATATGACGTTTTGGTGCAAAAGGTCCGAAGCTTGGCACAATTATAGAGCGATGCCTGCTCTCACCGCTTTTTTAAAAAAATGGGCACGTATTCTCTTTTTTTAAAATAACTTGTTTTTTGTACAAAGTTTGAAACAAATATTATAGCCAACAAAATTTTATACGAAAATGCTAAACTGTGTTTTTGGTTAGACTAAAAACAAGGTTCGTGATATAATATTAACCATTTTTTGATTTTGAAATTTGTCCAATTTGTTTTTTGGTGGCCGTTAAATTAAATCGTTTAATGTAAAATTGTCAAAATATTGCTTGGTACTATTACTGCCTGGCAAGCGCGAATTTTTATCTAAATTTAGGGGGGTAATGGTCGACGGAAAAAATATTTGTGCATTTATTTTTTTAGAGGGGGGAATTACCCCGTTACCCTCCTTAAATTCGCGCTTTCTGTCTTGCTTTACTCCAATAAGTCCCTAATGTATTTTGTGACAAATTTAGACATGACTTGTACAGGTTGGGCCAATTTCGATGTTTTTTGGGGATATTAGGTATTTCTAGCAGAGATAGATAAAAGCAAGTGGACTGAGCTTGATTTTCGAGACGTTTTCAAATATCAAAGCCGGTTTTTAATACATATGGCTGCGTTTGAACTACGAGGTGTTTAACTTTTTAATTTACGAAAATTTTTTATAAGAAATTCAACTGTCAAACTAAATTTATTTTACTACTTAGTGTTTGATATATAACATTAAAATCGTATTTTTCTTAATTTTTTGATATTTTTGATTTTTATTTTATATCTGAGGGCACGCCAAGTTCGCGCGCCGTACCATCTTTTCTTGAAACGTTTCAGGCGATATTTGACCTATCTAAAACTCTACTTCGGAATGAGCTACGAATCTCAAACTTTGCACAGTCGTAGATCTTCATGGAGTTAACAACCAAGTTTCATGGAATTCCATAAAGTAGTAAAGTAGTTACGAAATTTTAAAAAACGTCGAAATTGCCACTCACTCGCTTCACTGAAGATCATCAAAATTCTACTGTACTTCCAGACATGCTACAAAGCTGAAATTTGGCAGACTGATAGAAATTATGACCAAAGCCCAGAATTCTAATTTTCTCCCCTTCCCTATACATGTAAAGTTATGTAAAAGAAATGCTAGAGAGCTGAGCTTTGGCCGTCTGATAGGAACTATGATAAAACTATAGAAAAAAATTTAAAAACACCATTATAATTTACTTCCCTCCCCTATAAATGTAAAGTTATGTAAAATTAACACTGCCCACTTCCAAAAACGCTAGAGAGCTGAGCTTTAGAAGACCGATTGTAACTATGATAAAAATATAGAAAAAAATTAAAAGATCCCAAAAATCTAATTTACTTCCCTCCCCTATACTATCCCACTTCCAGAAACGCCAGAGAGCTGAGCTTTTTAAGACTAAAGGGCACCATAATAAAACTATAGGAAAAAACTTAAAAACACCAAAATTTTAATTTACATTGCACACTTCCAGAAACGCTAAGGAGCTGAGCTTTGGAAGGCTGAAAGGACCTATGATGAAACCATGGAAAAAAATTTTAAAACCCCAAACTTCTAATTTGCTCCCCTCCCCTATAAATGTAGTTATTTAAAAGTAACATTGCCGACTTCCAGAAACGGTAGAGAGCTGAGCTTTGGAAGGCCGATAGGAACTACGATAAAACTATAAAAGAAAATTAAAAACCCCAAATTTTAATTAACTTCCCTGCCCTATAAATGTAAAGTTATGTAAAAGTAACAATCTCCACTTACAGAAACGCTAGAGAGCTGAGCTTTGGACGACTGATAGGAACTATTATCTGGGGGCACAGTAGTGCCCGGCCAAGTTCGCGCGGAAATGGCTGTACCATATTTCTTGAAACATTTAAGCCCATATTTGACCTATCTAAAACTCTAATTCGGAATGAGCTACGAAACTCAAAATTTGCACACAGTCGTAGATCTTTATAGAGTTAACAATCTCTACAAGTTTCATGGAATTCCATGAAATAGTAAAGTAGTTACGAAATTTCAAAAAACATCGAAATTGCCACTCACTCACTCATGTATAGATCATCAAAATTCTACTGTACTTCCAGACAAGCGACAAAGCTGAAATTTCGCATACTGTTAGAAATTGTGACCAAACCAATGGAAAAAAACCCGAATATTCTAATTCACTCCTCTCCCCCATACATGTAAAGTTATGTAAAAGTAACACTGCCCACTTCCAGAGGCGCTAGAGAGCTGAGCTATGGCAGACTGATAGGAAATATGACAAAACTATAGGAAAAAACTTAAAAACCCCAAAATTTTAATTTACTTCCCTACCCTATAGATGTAAAGTTATGTAAAAGTAACATTGCCCACTTCCAGATACGCTAAAGAGCTGAGCTTTGGAAGGCCGATAGGAACTATGATAAAACTATAAAATAAAAGTAAAAAACCCCAAATTATAATTAACTTCCCTTCCCTTTAAATGTAAAGTTATGTAAAAGTAACATTCTCCTCTTCCAGAATCGCTAGAGAGCTGAGCTTTGGAAGACTGATAGGAACTATGATAAAACTAAGTATAGTAAAAAATTTAAAAACACCAAAATTTTAATTTACTTTCCTCCCCTATAAATGTAAAGTTATGTAAAATTAGCATTGCCTATTTCGAGGAACACTAGAGAGCTGAGCTTTAGAAGGCTGATAGGAACTATGATAAAACCATAGAAAAATATTTAAAAAAACCTCAAAATTTTTAATAAGGCATTGCAAAACTTTTGAATAATATTCCTCATATTTTACTACTTTAAAACTTAAATATTATCCAAATATTTTAAAAAAGGAGTGAAATCATAACAAAAACACTTCATGTAAAAAAAGCCAAGTACGCGAGAGTGGTGTTCCGTTAAAAGAATTGAGATAAAAGTAAAGCCAAGTTCTCCAATACAAATTTTAAAATGAAAGATTCTCACTAGTTTGGAAATATTTTTGTAAACTTGGCTATTACGGCTGCAAATGACTCTTAGGCACAGTGCTAAATTGAACATAAAGATATTATAATTTTGATATGACTTACTTGGAAATTAAATAATAAAGAATGTCAAAGCTGCAAATTGACAGTTGGCCTCTCCTCAGTAAACAGCATATTTCCTATTTCTTTTTCAGATACCGACACGATCATTTCATTTCATGATTATGCTCGGGCTGAATGACGCTTAATGAGGCCGAAACGCTTCCCCGAGCTACCTTTACCTCTGAGGACTTGCCCGTAAAACTTTTTTGTTAAGACTTTTTACCTCGTGAAATTCCTTCAAATTTAAAAAAATCCAGGGCTAAGGCTGTCTTCTGCTACCTCTGAGGATTCGCTTGTGAAAGTTTTTTGATAAAGAATGTCATTTACAAATTCTGACATCACGTCAACATTTGAGCCTTGTGATTGCTGGTGGTTATTATTAAATTAATAATATTTGCGTTGGGCTGTGGCGTGGGCAAACACATCATTCCTGTATATGGTTTTCCTGTTTTAAACGGCTTAACTAATTATCACAATTTCTTTTTTATAAAATTTATTGTTACGGATAAATAATGTTTTTTAAAAATTCTGTCATATCAATCATGTCATAACATTGCAAACCCAAAAATATATAAATTAAGATAATGTATTAATTTTTTTTGCATTCCATAAAGTGTATTTTTGACAATTTCCTTTTAATCTTTATCGAATCTATGTGTAGAATTTTTGACAGTAAGTAAACCATGTTGCAACAAAAATTGTATTTAGGACTTTCAAGCTATGCAACTTTTCTGAGATCACAAAATCTCATAATGTGTTTTCCAAAAAAAATAACAGCAAGTTTTTCCATAATGAAAGTATAAATGTTCGGTTTTTTTATATAAAGACAGTACGTTGTCACCATTAATCTTTTCTTACAAACTTTTGCAACCTTTTAAAGTTGTAATATTTCCTAAAGTGTCCCTAAATAAAAGTAAAACGTTGTTACCTTATATTTAATATTTAAATTTAGTTAGATAAATCTATTGTTGCTTATAGACTTACGCCATACGTTATCACCTTAATAAAACCGGCAACAGTGCCTGAGGTGGCAGGAAATAGCACATATCCAAAGGTTGTATATCGGTCTGAGGTCCGAACGTATTCCACGTATTTATCAAATATTTGAAAAAAAATTATTTACCCCTCTTTTGAAATTCTGGTAAAGGAACTTCCCCTCATGTCATATATGTACCTATATATGGGCTAACACCACTAGAAATAAGTGAGGTCAGGTCGTCATATCCTTAACGCCGAGGTGACAACGCCGAGTGCATCAATATATGTATATATATATATATATATATATATATATATATATATATATATATATATATATATATATATATATATAAATTGACTTTTATAAAAATGTAATGTTTTGGTAAAACCGAACACCAAATTAACGGTGAGTAGCCCACAACGGCGCTAAGCCAATAGCGCGCAGACATTTTCGCGCAGAACAATTACGCGCCGGCAAATGCGCGCAACCATAAGATCCATTTATTTTTTATGAATATAGTAGCTCGTAAAAATTTTTTTTTCTAAAAATGTTGGTATGTACAAAATACATATTGCAAAGCTTATTTGTGCACACAGATTTTTTAATAAAATATTTTTTGATAAAAATAAATCAAAAAATTGTTTTAAAAGACCGCGCACGAAATATATGGTATAATTCTTCACCTGAATTTAATAAAATTTTAGTATGTTATATATATTAAACACTGTATAAAAAAAATTACAACTTTTACTAGCTTTCTCTGTCTGGTTTTTAAAATATTAGCTGCCAAAGTTTAATAAATTGCGTTACACGGGTACCATAGTTTCAGCAACGAAAAAAAAAATATATTAAGCAATATAGCGCATAAAGTTGTGACGAGAGTAAGAGTCAATTTATTTATGTATCTCAAGAAGTAGCTCTCGCTCGCAAAATCTTGACAGTTTTTATACGGATTCTGTTCTGTTCCAAAAGTAAAAAACCAAAAATGAGTTGAAATACTTCTCTTTGCATCTGTTTAAGAAAATATGTTTAATTTTCCTGTCTACTTTTTAATATACGAATTCTTTAAGTTCAGAGTTTTTTTCACTTCGAAAATATCGACATAAACAAATAATAAGTGGGTAAATTTTAGTAGTCAAAGTTATTACCAGTATGCTATCATCTTACTACGGAGTCTATTCAAAAAAATATTTTTTAAACGTCTACATTAACTTAATTTTAATTTAATTTCTTGAATTTTTTTTAAAACTTATCATTAATACTTTTATTTGCCAAAACAACGCCACTGGAGATATCTATTATATGTATAACTTTTCAGTATTTTGTATGTCTAGTTTTTAAGTTTTTAAGTTTTGGAACAGTAAAACTCAAAAACTAGACATAAAAACTTAATAAAGATTGCACCTTTTTTTAACAGTGTCTAGTACTATAACATACTAAAATTTTATTAAATTCAGGTGAGGTCCATATAGTCAGAGCATATTATTTTAAAAGGCTTTCCGTTTTCGGTCTAGAAGCAAATCATATTGCTTTTTGGCAACTGACTATTTCCCCCTAATTTGACCCCGCTGAATCCGAATATCTCTGTTGCCAACTCGAAAAATCGACAGGGACGGAGAAAATCCCCCCTAAACCCCCAAAAACCTGTTTTTTTTCAGTTTTATGCAATTTTCTCGAAAACTAACCTTTTTATCAGAAATTGCAAAAAACAGTTTTTTGTGGAGAATAAAATTCCCTTTCCAACGATGTATTGGTCAATAAGGTTAGGAAAAGCAAGTAGCTCTTCAGTGGCGTACGTAAATTGGGATTATTTAGAAAAAACATGTTTATTATAGGTTTTTCAAAATTTTCTCAAAAACTACACTTTTTAGGAAAAAATATGTGGTATACTTTATTGTAGAACATAACATTTTCTTTTAAAAACTTTATTAAAATGTCGGGTTGTTGCCATATTTAAGGCTTCAGGGGCGTACTAATATAAACTTATTTTCAAAAATAAATGAAATAATCAGTTTTTCTTGAATATTTAAATATCTTTTCTAACTAAGATTTTCAGAAAAAAATGTGCCTTTATTCTTTATTGAGGATAAGACAAGTTCTTTTTAAATGATATATTACAAAGTGAGGTTAATGTTATGATAAATACTTCAAAAAGGTTCGTAATTTATACCTAAAAATAAAATGTTTCCAAATTAAAATAGACTGTTTTTTGATGAGATTAGATATTTTGATTTATCTAAATATGTTCTTTAAAGCAAAAAAAACACCGGTGGTTATAAGGGGAGGGGGCATAGGGGCCATGACCCCCCCTAAGCAATATTTTTGTGCAGAAAGTAACAGTAGTAACTTTGACACAGGTGTTTTTGGTTATTTTTTTAAGCATATGGAACTGAAAAGAAAGTGGTATATCTTATGCAACGGTTTCGGGGGGGGGGCATAATCATAATTAGGTACTCATACTTTCGACCTTTTGAACTTTCGACCTTTTGTTTTTTGATCTTTTGTACTTTCGACCTTTTGTATTTTCGACCTTTTGTATTTTCGACCTTTTATACTTTTGACCTTATTCTTGCGACCTTTTGTACTTTCGACCTTTTGTACTTTCGACATTTTATCCGCCGCTCTTTATTATCCACCGAAATGCGAATAAAACACAAAATTGATTAATTTGGATTGATCTTAAATAATTTCTTTAAATTAAGAACACCACTGGAGCGTAAATATAAAATAACTTTCACCTTGTTATACATCGTTTGAAGGGAAATTTTATTGGCTATGACGAAGTATAGAAAACATTTTTTGATGAAGAGCTTGATTTTTATGAAAATTGAATAAAACGTATAAAAAACATGTTTTTTTTAAAGATTTGTTGAAATCACCCCCATTGACGGACGTCGCTGGAGAGTTTGCTATAAGTCAAACCCTACCGAGTTTCACATTTTTAAAAAGGGAATTTTCTGGTCTACAAAAAAGTCTGGAACAAGTTTTTTCATGTTAAGCTTAGTTTTTGAGAAAATTAGATAAAACGTATAACAAAAATGGTTTATTTTCTGTTTTTTCGAAATTAATTTAATTTACGGATGCCCTTGAAGTTTTATTTATAAAATCGATTTAATCGTGTTATACGTCATTTCGAAGAAAATTTTATTGACTATACCAAAATGTAATACATGGTTTTCTGTAGATATTAGTTTTGAAAAAAATGAAATAAATCTTGGAAAAAACATAGTTATTTTTTCAACTTTTTTTAATTACTTCAATTAACGGACGCCGCTGGAGAGCTTGTTATTAGTCTAACTTTATTAAGTTATACCATGTTGAAAAGGGAATTTTATTGTCTACAATAAAGTATATTATACATTTTTCTCTTAGAAGCTTAGTTTTTAAGAAAATTTAAAAAAACCTCAAACTTTTAGATTTTGGGGGGTCTGGGGGGGTCTTTGGAGGTTTTTGCAGCCATTTAAAAAAAAATAATATGTTATTATTTTTTAATTATACAAATATACACCTGTAACAATTTGGGCTTTCCAGCGGCAATTTAAAATTCCGCCGCCATTTTGGCCGCCATCTTGAATATCTCAGCCCTTGTCAATATTTCGAGTTGGCAACAGGGATATTCGGATTCAGCGGGGTCAAAATAGGGGGAATTGCCCATTTGCCAAAAAGTCATATAAAATGCTTCTAGAAAGTGGATTTTCCCAAATATTGCCTGAACTAATAGTCCCATGTATTTGATGGGCGGTTCTTTCAAACAATTTTGTAATTAATTGTTATCAATAAATCTTCTATTGATTTTTTCGAACAAATCTTTGTCATTTTCAAATATCACATAAAAACTTTACAAATGCCATAACTTGAAACCAAAAATCTTTTGAATAGAAACTTTTTTTCTACTTTGGACCTTTCCAAAGTTTGGTGGATCATTTAAATTACAGCTTAAGTTTTTTTTTGTTATTAATTTTAAATTTTTAGAAAATTGAGAAGTACAAAACAATTTTGCCGTCCCTGCTTGCAACAAGCAACCTGCAACGTCCTCTCGTTATCATGCTGGATGGATTAGATCAAATTAAGGAATACAGCTCAAGAAATCTGGATTGGTTGCCCACGAAGTTGCCAGATCACATCAAACTTATTATTTCGGTTCTTGGAGGTATGTTTTTTATGGTTAAGATCTAACGACAAAAGGTCAAAGATCATAACTTTAAAGTGAACTTAAAACTAGTTCTTTGAGTGCGGCAATAGCCAAAAGACAAATTTACCGAACCAAGCAAAATCAAGCGGTTTCAAAACAGGCCAAACCACTTGCAAAAAGTAATTAACAACAGTCCAATTTATTTTCTGTGTCATAAAACATGTATTTGACAGTAAATGGCAACATTGCCTTGCAACTCTTATTCTTGGTTTAGTTATTCTGACCTTCGAAAGATGTCGGGTGGGTTGGGAATTCACCCTGTTACTTATCACTTAAAACTAGAGCGATACGGTGTACAGTGAACTATTACTATTACTATTACTATTAAAGACCTTTTGTTTTAGTCATGCAGCTCAAACCGTAGCAACTACGGTTTATGACAACATATTCAGATATAGACAAATCATACAGTGTGTCCCAGATAAAAGTAACTACATGGGGATTTCGGAAACGGACATACAGTTTTGGTGAAATGAAAATAGTTGCGCTATGCCAAACTCAATTAGATTTTTGGATGTTCTTTTAGGGAAACCTACACACACGGAAAAGTACCTAAATTTTAAGTCTAATCATTCTGTTGCTATAAAACAAGGAGTTATAAGAACTTTGTATTTAAGAGCCGTAAATATTTGTAGTAATAATGAAGATTAACCACCGAAAACAGGACACACAACAGAATGTTTATTCCGAGAAATTAATAAACTCAACGATCTCTAAAATTAAAAGCAAACCAAATGTAGCAAATTCTCAGAATAATAATAATCCGTTGGGTGTTATCAACATACCATATGTTCAAGGGATTTCAAAAAACATAAGACGAATAGCCAAACACTATCCAAACACTATAATATAAAAACAGTATTTTCATAGGGAAATACGATATGGAATTTTGCTACCATAAAAAAACCAGAAAATCCCTTAAATAATAAGGAATGTATTTACCAAATTCCGTGTGAGTGTGGTAAATCATATGTAGATATCATTCATAACAAAACGCCCGCTTCAGGTTAGAATAAATAAACATTTAAAAAGTACCCATTTAGGGGATATTGAAAAATCCAGTTTAGCGGATCATGCATGTTCAAATGATCACAGGATTTATTGGTCTGAAGCTAAAGTTTTGCATAAGGCGTCACATTGGCGAAAACGAAAGATTATTGAAGCTGCGTTTATAATGCAGAATAAAGAAGTTTTCAATCAAACAAGCAAGCACATACCAAATATATGGAAACCACTCCTTAGGAAAACAAACGTCTTAGGATTTAAAAAAAGTCACACCTGACTGCACACCAAGTAGTATAAGTAGTGGTCGTAAAACTGTATTGTTTAGTTTACACTTGAAAACGGTTAGAGATACTTACTAACCGAAACGTCGTGTTTAAAATAAATAATATCTACCTAAAATTGAGTTTTTTGAAAAACTAAAATATTTCTGCCATCTTGTGCAAATTTTATAAAATTTGGTAGTTTTGTATTAACAACTACGGTCAATCAAATAATGGTAACGTATTTTTTCTAGGCCTAGTTTTTTGGAACAACAGCCAACTCTGTTATTTCTTATGGCCGCTATATTGGTTTTATACGCCGTTAAATAGAGCATAAAATGAGAAATATGAATTTATTAAACAAACTGTTTTTGCTTAGTTGTAACTTTTTTTGCCTTGAGCCACCAAATGTATCTTTTGTTTATGATGTCTAATTAATTCCAATTTGGTAACCTTTTCATATTAAATTTAATTGGGGAAAAAAGTCAAAGCTAATTGAGATGCCTTAAAACTCCTAACAAATAAATCAAATAATTGGCAAACATTTGACAGATAAATCAAAAAGAATGAAAAAAATAGGTGAAACCTTACAGCAATCCAAGGAAACTTCCATGGCGGAGTTTTTTTTCATTATTTTTGATTTTCCTTGTATCTTGTTGTCAATTTTGATTTTGTAGCTGCGTTCGGTATTTAAGTCGGATTAATTTTTTGATCGAAATCGTTCGTTAATTCCATCTAGATCTAGGGCAGGTAGATCTGAATCGTTCGGTAATTCTGCTCAGACTAGTCGGACGTAAATCTGGTTGCTCCGTACATTTTGATCGACGAAACAGATTATTCTGAGATTGTGACGTATGTTGTGTATTTGTTTTGTTTACAAAAATAATTTTTTTATGTAAAAAGATTGAAATCGAATTATTTGATGTTAAAGACAACAAATTATATAAATTTCCGACAACACAGGAAAATGTTGTCAAAATTATAGCTGGGCGTGAGTTGCAATATGTACATAATATTTAAGGTTATAGCCATTTATAAAAATTTGATCGATTTGATCTGGATCGTTTGTTAATTCCAATTTGCTCAGACTAATCTGTAATCACGTGACCAAAAATCCGTCACTTCTGAGATGCAAATACCAAACGCAGCTTCTATAGTCAGGCAAGCCACGCTGAAGATGGAAATGTTTTTTTCCGAAACTGTTATGTAGGTATGACAACAAACAAATTTTATTTCTTCGCCAACTAAGTGAAAAACAGTTGTTTTAATAAATTTACATTTTCCATCACCGAAAGATAAGCTTGTTATACACGATTAAAAAGCTATTTTTATGGACTATTTTTAATGGCGTATAAACTTAACATGGCGGCCATAAGAAATAACAAATTTGGCTATGGTTATAAGAAAGAAAGAAAAAGTGGGCCTGTAAAAAAATTGTTAACGTCGTTCGATTGGCCGTAGTTGCTAATACAAAAATACCAAATTTTATAAAATTTGTTTGCTAGATGGCGGAGATATTTGAATTTTTCGAAAAATACAACTTCTAGTTTTCGCTGAAAACTCCTGTAAATAGTTTTAATTTCAATACAGGATCTGATTGGGTTTGGAATAGGGTAACTTTTTCGAAATCCCCATGTAGTTACTTTTATCTGGAACACCCTGTGCAGTTATATTTTATGAATCAGGAAGAAAAGCCCCTTTGAAAAATAAAATATAATACAAGGGTAACTTAAGCTTAAGAAAGTTGCTGTCAAAATATAACATTTGGTTTTCTAACAGACATCGTCGAGTCTTGGGAAAATTATGAACTTTTGTATTTACGATGTATCTGGGGGCACGACAGTGTCCCGCCAAGTTCGCGCAAACTGCTGAACATTTCAGCCCATATTTGACCTATCTAAAACTCTACTTCGGAATGAGCTACGAAACTCAACGTTTGCAGAGTCGTAGATCTTCATATAGTTAATAACACCTCCAAGTTTCATAGAATTCCATAAAGTAGTAAAGTAGTTACGAAATTTCAAACAACGTCGAAATTGCCACTCATGTATAGATAATCAATATTCTACTGTACTTCCAGACAAGCTACAATGCTGAAATTTGGTAGACTGATGAAACATTTGACCAAACGTTTGGAAAAGATCAAAAAACCCCAAAATTCTAATTTACTTTCCTCCCCTATACATGTAAAGTTATATAAAAGTAACATTGCCCACTTCCAGAAACGCTAGAGAGACGGGCTTTGGCAGACTGATGGGAACTATGGTAAAACTATAGGAAAAAATTAAGAAACCTCAAACTTTTAAATAAGGGATTGCAAAACTTTGAACAATATTCCGCATATTTTACTACTTTAAAACTTAAATATTATATCAATCCATTAAAACATGAGTGAAAAAAAAAAGCCAAGTATGCGAAAATGGGGTTCCATAAAAAGAATTCAGATAAAAGTAAAGCCAAGTTCTTCAATACAAATTTCAAAATAAAGGGTTCTTACTAGTTTGGAAATGTTTTCTTTGTATTGGAGAACTTGGCTTTACTTTTATATGAATTCTTTTTACGGACTACCGTTTTCGCGTAATTTGCTTTTATGGAACGTTTTTGTTATGATTTATATTTTTAATAATAACAGAGATGTTTATTATCTTTTCAGAAAGCGAGATACACAAAGATCACTATAATAAAACTATAAAAAAAACCCAAAATTATAATTTACTTCCCTCCGCTATAAATGCAAAGTTATGATAAAGTAACATTGGCCACTTCCAGAAACGCTAGAGAGCTGAGCTTTGGAAGACTGATAGGAACTATGATAATACCATGGGAAAAAAATTTAAAAACCTCAACATTTTAAACAAGGCATTGCAAAAGTTTTGAGCAATATTCCGCATATGTTACTACTTTAAAACTTAAATATTATCCAAATCTTTTAAAAAATGAGTGAAATCGTAACAAAAAAGAATTCAGATAAAAGTAAAGTTCTTCAATACAAATTTCAAAATTAATGGTTTTTGCTAGTTTGGAAATGTTTTTCTAAACTTGGCTATTACGGCTGTAAATGACTCTTAGACAGAGTGCTAAATTGAACTTGAAGAAGTTTGACTGTAACAGCAAATCTTAAAAAAACATTTCCAAACTAGATAGAAACCTTCATTTTGAAATTTGTATTGGAGAACTTGGCTTTACTTTTATATGGATTCTTTTTCAGACTACCGTATCGCGTAATTTGCTTTTATGAAACGTTTTTATTATGATTTATATTTTTAATAATAACAGAGATGTTTATTATCTTTTCAGAAAGCGAGATACACAAAGATCTCAGAATTAAACTGACAAATGAAAAATGCTTTATCAAAATGCCATTATTAGGAGAATCGGAAGCCAAAAATATACTAATGTCGTGCGTGGTGCAATACAACCATAGCGTCAATTCAAAAATACAAGACTGTGTTTTCAAATCTGTCCAGGAATGCACTGTTCCTTTATATTCTAAGGTAAGTTTTCAGAAATTGCATAGGTTTAGGAAATTATATAATTAGTGAGTTTTGTAAGTTGGGCGGTCATTAATACAAATTACACAATTCAATTAAAATGACATACTCTGCGACCAATTGCCAGCTCCAGGGACTCACCAAACAGGACTTTCTCGAGTTGTTGTTGGACATAATTTAACCATTACAGGGTAAGTCTTAATCTTTTAGAAAAACTCGGAACATTTTGTCGAGGTTTTAAAAAGGATCGAAATAGTTTTGATGTAGAAAGTCTTTACGCCAACCTATCAATAAATGAGTCACGCAGTATTATCAAAAACGAATTACAAACTGATGATACATTAGAGAACGACGCTATCGTTGGTGGATCTATTGGAGCTCTGTCTCCGTAACTTACTTTCAAGTAAAAGATAAGTTTTACGCGCAAACTGATGGACTTCCAATGGGTTCGTCTCTTTGAATTTTTTACATCATTATAACGGTATTCGGCCAACAATCAAATGCGCAATGGAAATTGAAAAAGATTTGGCGTTACCTATTTTGGAGGTCCTTGCCAAATGAATAGAGAGAAACATTTAAACCACTAGGAAACCTAAACACTACCTAAATTTTGAGTCAAATCATTATGTTGCTACCAAACCAGGAGTTAAAAGAAGTTTGTATTTAAGCAGTAAATATTTGTAGTAATAATCAAGAATTAACCACAGAAATCTACAAAAGTAAAAATGGACTTACAACAGAATGGTTATTCCGAGAAATAAATAAACTCAACGATATCTAAAATTAAAAACAAATCAAATGTAGCAAGTTCTCAAAATAATAATCCGTTGGGTTTCACTAACATTTGATAGGTTCAAGGGATTTCAGACAACATAAGACGAATACCCAAACACTATAATATAAAAACAGAATTTTTATTGGACAATACAATAAGGAGTTTTGTATGGTCAAATGATCACAGGATTCAATGCTCTGAAGCTAAAATTTGGCGTAAGGAGTCGCATTGGTAAAAACAACAGTTTATTGCTGCATTTATAATACAGAATAAAGACATTTTCAGTCAACCAAGCACGGACATACCAAACATAAGGAAACCAATCCTAAAGGAAAACAACCGTTGTAGAATTAAAAGGGGGAGGGCCATCACACTTGACTGCACACCAAGTGGTATAAGCTGTAGCCTGTAGACTGGATTGTTTTGTTTTCACTTGAAAACGGTAAGAGATAATTACTAACCGAAACGTGGAGTTTAAAATAAATAAAGACAATGGAAGTCCGAATTTTAACTTCTACTCAATTATTGTCTACGAGTTTCAAACAAAGAGTTGAAGAACGGTGCGGACCTGAAATCAACAATCTATTCAGAGGCTGAAAAAACCAAAATTAAAGTAATAAAGGAGGCACGCGAAAGTTATTCCGGTTAGTTTCCGCCTTAAAGCCAACATCCTCTCACTCCCAGAGCAAAGATCTTAGAGAGGACTTGCCAAGCACTAATCCGGTCCCAAATCAATTACCATCGATGAAGGAAAGCGAACTTCAACACCGACATGAAGAAGCGTTTTAAGGAAATTAGACGACACACATGGGAGGAAGATTACGAGCCAATACTAAGTAAAATTGACAGTACGTGCAACAGACAATGCCAGAAAATAAGATAAACTCACCAAGAAAAACTGAAGAACCGACAGACACGTACTCAAGATAGACCAAACTCAACAACACCAAGCAGTATAGTGAACATTTAAAAAAGTAATTTAAGAACCAACGAAGAATTGGTACTCAGTAAATTACTGGACATTATTCCGGCAATAGAGTTAGTCTACCTCAACTTTAAGCTAATAAATTTCGCTGCACACCAAGTAGGATAAGTAGTAGCCTGAAGACTGGATTGTTTAGTTCACACTTGAAATACTAGAGATACTAAGACAATGGAAGTCCGAATTTTTATCTATCCATATCGTTTATCCGGTCCCACTGTGCCATAGCCACATGAATGCATTGTGTCGTCAAGGCATCGTTGCAGCCCGAGCGATATTCGTCCCGGCGATCGACCTTTAAACGACCAATAGCAAATGAAAACTTTTTGTGGGCGTAATATCTCAGAAGAGTTCTTCTGTGGTAAGATCAACTGTCGCGTTTAGCGCGTGATCTACGTCATTTACCAGAACTGCAAATATTTTAGTGTGGACCGTCTAGCCAGGGAGGGGCGTCGGTGGAATAGCATGTGCTCTACGGTTCGGCCGGTACGGATGTGTGCACAGTGTTTTCGCTCGTGTCCTAACGTTACATATTTTTCTTCTACCGGTTTTAAGGGAAAAAACCTACATTAAACTTAACCTTGAACCTGGGTAAGATTGACAGGAAACTAACATGTTCAGGCACACCTTCTCACCTAAAAGTCATCTATTGTTTAATTATAGACACTAAAAAAATATGAATAATGATAAAAATAAAGAAAACAGAGTTCAATTGGGTTTCTTTGTCCTTACAGTATTTATTTTTCAGGTATTTTCTTTTAACTGAAAAATAAATACTGTATTTTCTCTGATTTTCTCTTGATTTAAATAAAACCCTACACGGACACCTTGCAACATTTAAAAAATATGAATTTTGCCATATAAAAAGCACAAAACAATTTTGGACAAAAGAAAGCAACTAAAGGTAAACATTTCGAACCAAGAACAAAGATTAATCCTTCAGAATAATAAATCAGTTAAAATTCTACGTCTGCCGATAAAGAAAACGCGACAGTAATCATGCATATCAAGACCTACGACAAAAAGATCGAAGCAGAAGCTCCGAAAAAAAAACTACTACTGAGAGATCCAACAACAACCATAAAAGGACGCATTTATAGGACGTTAAAAAATATGCTGACAATAGCCTGGACGCCTCCGCCGCGCCACGCGGTTAGATCCCGACTAAAGCCGCGTTTTCACTTGAGCACGAAAACGCATGCACTGCTGCGAGAACAAACAAATGCCTCGTTCGCATCCATATTGAATAACAAAACCCCATTTAAACCAACAAATGCTGTACATATCCGATCCGATCAGATGGTGTCGCATACCTCGGGTCCGAACCGAATGCTGTTTGCCTCACCTAAAAGGCACGTATACATACATATGCTCGTTCGGCCTCGCAGCGAGGCATGCAAATCCTGCCTTATTTATTATAGTTATTGACCACCAAGCAAACATATGCTGCTCTCGGATACTACTATACCACAAAATTTTTCTTAATCCCTCAAAGCTAGTCTGTGTAGCTCTTTCTTAAATTTAAAAAAAAATGAGTTTTGCCCTTGCTAGGCCCTAATAGCCTTAAAAACACATTCACCTAATGCCGTAGAACACCTAAGTAAAACTAGTAAGTACCCAAACTAAACCCAGTTTCGGTTTTCTATGTTCGTTACCATGAGCATGAAGTTAGCGAAGCACCCATCGCAGATCGAATCGTGACTAGGTGGATAATTTGCCGTTAATTAGTCGTGAATTAGTTGTGGAAAAATTAATTTTGTCGCTCTTATTTTTGACCGTTTTTTAGGGTGCTTCGCTAACTTCATATGAAGTTAGCGAAGCACCCTCGTAAAAATGGCTTTTATCAAAATTGAATATGGTGGATAATTTGCCGCTAATTAGTCGTGAATTAGTTGTGGAAAAATTAATTTTCATATGAAGTTAGCGAAGCACCCTCAAAAACGGTCAAAAATAAGAGCGACAAAATTAATTTTTCCACAACTAATTCACAACTAATTAACGGCAAATTATCCACCTAGTCACGATTCGATCTGCGATGGGTGCTTCGCTAACTTCATGCAAATTATCCACCTAGTAGCGGTTCGATTTGCGATGGGTGCCAAAATATGAAGTTAGCGAAGCACCCAAAAAAAGGGTCAAAAATAAGAGCGACAAAATTAATTTTTCCACAACTAATTCACGACTAATTAGCGGCAAATTATCCACCATATTCGATTTTGATAAAAGCCATTTTTACGAGGGTGCTTCGCTAACTTCATATGAAGTTAGCGAAGCACCCAAAAAAGGGTCAAAAATAAGAGCGACAAAATTATTTTTTCCACAACTAATTCACGACTAATTAGCGGTAAATTATCCACCATATTCGATTTTGATAAAAGCCATTTTTACGAGGGTGCTTCGCTAACTTCATATGAAGTTAGAGAAGCACCCTCAAAAACGGTCAAAAATATGAGCGACAAAATTAATTTTTCCACAACTAATTCACAACTAATTAACGGCAAATTATCCACCTAGTAGCGGTTCGATTTGCGATGGGTGCCAAAATATGAAGTTAGCGAAGCACCCAAAAAAAGGGTCAAAAATAAGAGCGACAAAATTAATTTTTCCACAACTAATTCACGACTAATTAGCGGTAAATTATCCACCATATTCTATTTTGATAAAAGCCATTTTTACGAGGGTGCTTCGCTAACTTCATATGAAGTTAGCGAAGCACCCAAAAAACGGTCAAAAATAAGAGCGACAAAATTAATTTTTCCACAACTAATTCACGACTAATTAACGGCAAATTATCCACCTAGTCACGATTCGATCTGCCATGGGTGCTTCGCTAACTTCATGCTCATTCGATTAACCGTATCTATGCCTTTTATTCAAAAGATCATGCCGTTTTTCTTCGAGGGTTTGTAATTTCGCGTTTTGAATAGGGATAGGAATAATTTTGCAATGGATTCGGGTTCTATGCAAGAAAATATCGGAATGGGACAACTGGGCGCCGCCAACTCGGCGCCGCCAACTGGGCGCCGCCAACTCGGCGCCGCCAACTGGGCGCCGGGCCAACTCGGCGCCGGGCCAACTCGGCGCCGCCAACTGGGCGCCGGCCAACTCGGCGCCGGACTAAAATTTTTTTTTTTGATAAAATGTGTAGATGAAAAATAAAATATATTATTTATATAAAAACATCTTTAAAAAATCCTTTACGCAATATTTTTTACAAGCTTTTATTTAGCTTCAGATGTTCTGTCTAACTAACTATCTATCAAATCTTGTGAAGCGTTTTTGACACACGTAGTGGTCCCATGACAATACAACATTAAGAAAAAAATATCCTCCCACCCCTACCCCCACCCCCTTCCATAGAAAAATGTTTTTGACACACTTTCCATTATCCGATTTGGATGAAATTTGGTATTCACATAGTGGTCAGATGACAATACAACATTAAAAAAAAATATCCTCCCACCTCTACCACCACCCCTTCCATAGAAAATGCGTTTTTGACACCCTTCCCATTATCCGATTTGGATGAAATTTGGTATTCACATAGTGATCCGATGACAATACAACAATAAAAAAAATCCTACCACTCCTACCTCCTACCTCATCTATAGAAAAATGCGTTTTTGACACACTTCCCATAATCCGATTTGGATGAAATTTGGTATACATATAGTGATCCGATGACAATACAATATTATTAAAAAAATATCCTCCCACCTCTACCCCCACCCCCTTTCATAAAAAATGAGTTTTTGACACACTTCCCATTTTCCGATTTGGATGAAATTTGGTATACATATAGTGATCCGATGACAATACAATATTAAGAAAAAAATGTCCTCCCACCCCTATCCCCACCCCCTTTCATAGAAAAATGAGTTTTTGATACGCTTCCCATAATCCGATTTGGATGAAATTTGGTATACATATAGTGATCCGATGACAATACAATATTATTAAAAAAATATCCTCCCACCTCTACCCCCACCCCCTTTCATAAAAAATGAGTTTTTGACACACTTCCCATTTTCCGATTTGGATGAAATTTGGTATACATATAGTGATCCGATGACAATACAATATTAAGAAAAAAATGTCCTCCCACCCCTATCCCCACCCCCTTTCATAGAAAAATGAGTTTTTGATACGCTTCCCATTATCCGATTTGGATCAAATTTGGTATACATATAGTGATCCAATGACAATACATTATAAGAAAAAAATATCCTCCCACCTCTACCACCACCCCCTTTCATAGAAAAATGAGTTTTAGACACACTTCCCATTATCCGATTTGGATGAAATTTGGTACACACGTAGTGGTCCCATGACAAAACAACATTAAGAAAAAAATATCCTCCCACCCCTACCCCCACCCCCTTCCATAGAAAAATGTTTTTGACACACTTCCCATTATCCGATTTGGATGAAATTTGGTATTCACATAGTGGTCAGATGACAATACAACATTAAAAAAAAATATCCTCCCACCTCTACCACCACCCCTTCCATAGAAAATGTGTTTTTGACACCCTTTCCATTATCCGATTTGGATGAAATTTGGTATTCACATAGTGGTCCGATGACAATACAACATTAAAAAAAATATATATAATTTTGACGATGTTATTACGATAAGATATCCGTATCAATTAACACAACTATTTGCAAGAATCAATCTAGCAGAAAAATGCAGAAGTAAATAAATAGAGTTTATTCTAGATTATAATGAAATCGCTGATCGTGAGTTATTTGGAAACTCATTTTTCTATTGGGGGAAGGAGAGGGTGGGGGTAGAGTTAGAAATATATTTTTTGTTTGGGCTGTATTGCCATCGGGCCTTTATGCATATACCAAATTTTATAAAAGTCATTTGAAGTGAAGTGTGTCAAAAACGCATTTTTCCATAGATGAGGGTGGGGGTAGGAGTGGTAGGATTTTTTTTTCAATGTTGTATTGTCATCGGACCACTATATGTATACCAAATTTCATCCAAATCGGATAATGGGAAGTGTGTAAAAACTCATTTTTCTATGAAAGGGGGTGGGGGTAGAGGTGGGAGGATATTTTTTCTTATTATTGTATTGTCATCGGATCACTATATGTATACCAAATTTCATCCAAATCGGATAATGGGAAGGGTGTCAAAAACGCATTTTTCAATAGATGAGGGTGGGGGTAGGAGTGGCAGGATTTTTTTTTCAATGTTGTATTGTCATCGGACCACTATATGTATACCAAATTTCATCCAAATCGGATAATGGGAAGGGTGTCAAAAACGCATTTTCTATGGAAGGGGTGGGGGTAGGGTGGGAGGATATTTTTTTTAATGTTGTATTGTCATTGGACCACTATATGTATACCAAATTTCATCCAAATCGGATAATGGGAAGGGTGTCAAAAACGCATTTTCTATGGAAGGGGTGGGGGTAGGGTGGGAGGATATTTTTTTTTAATGTTGTATTGTCATCGGACCACTATGTGAATACCAAATTTCATCCAAACCGGATAATGGGAATTGTGTCAAAAACTCATTTTTCTATGAAAGGGGGTGGGGGTAGAGGCGGGAGGATATTTTTTTCTTAATATTGTATTGTCTTTGGATCACTATATGTATACCAAATTTCATCCAAATCGGATAATGGGAAGGGTGTCAAAAACGCATTTTCTATGGAAGGGGTGGGGGTAGGGTGGGAGGATATTTTTTTTAAATATTGTATTGTCATCGGATCACTATATGTATACCAAATTTCATCCAAATCGGATTACGGGATGTGTGTCAAAAACAAATTTTTCTATAGAAGGGGGTGGGGGTAGGGGTGGGAGGATATTTTTTTTTATTGTTGTATTATCATCGGACCACTATGTGTATACCAAATTTTATCCAAATCGGATAACGGGAAGTGTGTCAAAAACACATTTTTCTATAGAAGGGGTGGGGGTAGGGTGGGAGGATATTTTTTTCTTAATGTTGTATTGTCATGGGACCACTACGTGTGTCAAAAACGCTTCACAAGATTTGATAGATAGTTAGTTAGACAGAACATCTGAAGCTAAATAAAAGCTTGTAAAAAATATTGCGTAAAGGATTTTTTAAAGATGTTTTTATATAAATAATATATTTTATTTTTCATCTACACATTTTATCAAAAAAAAAATTTAGTCCGGCGCCGAGTTGGCCGGCGCCCAGTTGGCGGCGCCGAGTTGGCGGCGCCCAGTTGTCCTAGACCGAGAAAATATATCTTTTAATTAAACATTTATTTCTAAACCGTCATTTTTCTTCAGGTGGCACAATAACCGCTGTCTCTGTATTCTTGAAATCTACTCGAGGAGTACTCCCTCAAAAGTGAAAGTCAAACTGCGCATGCGATGTCACTTGAATTCCGCATCTCTATTGGTCCTCGCTCGAATTTCTAGGAGTACTCGCTCGACTAGTTTCTTTAATCAATAAGATTATACATCCTTTAGGTATTAAAAGGAGTGGACGGGTGATCTGAGATACCCTGTGTAATTGCAGAAATCAATCACATGCACAGTTTGATTTTCCCTTGATTTTAAGAAAGTGCTTTTTCTCACCCATTGATGGTATATCAAGAATTCATATACACCTACATGTTTGAATGAATTTTATAAGCTTAGTGGTTTAGGTTTTAGCATGGCAGGCGTCGTGGTGGGTCGACAAAGACCATGATATTACTCCTAAAGGTCAGCTGACGAATCAAGTGGATTTTATGTTTGAGGAACTGGAAAGCATTCTTGGGGCCACCCAAGTCCAACACGCCTTAGCTTTGATCACATACGCAAAAGAAGGGGTAACGGATTCAGAAATGATGGATCTGTTAGCTTTTGATGACGCCTTTCACAGCACCACAACTTATGGTAAGTCAGCTTTAAATTTAAATTAATGGGGATAATTATTTAAATCTATATTTTTACTTGAAATCTATAAATATTTTTCTTGCATGTACGAGGATTGTCTTTTAAATTTTGCATATACAGTTTAAATACTTTAGTTTCTCAAAGTATTCCCCACGAAAATTAATGCACTTTTGCATGCGGTCAAACCAGTTGTCAGCTGTAATTCCACTCGTTTGTTGGTACTGTTAAATTTGCATTCTTGAACGCGTCGACTGCTTCCTCTGGCGACTGAAATATTTGACCACGCAGTCCATTCTTGATTTTCGAAAAAGTATAAAAATCGTTGGGACTTAGGGCGGGACTCTACGGAGGATGGCCCAATAACTCGAGGTTTTGTTGGGTTAAAAATTCAATGCTTTTTGTGTTTTGTGCGAACTTACATTGTTTTGGTGGAGGATGATTCGTCGTTCGGGGTTTATTTTTCGAAGCTCAGCGATGATTTTCGGCAAACAAATGGTGATGCCCACTCTGCAGTAACATTTCTTTGATTTCCAGATGAATTGTATGACCTGCTTTTGAGACAAATGTCCCAAACATCTTTTTGGGTAAACTTCGAGAATGGATGAGTGACGTTTATTTTCGGGTTCATAAGAGTAAATCCACGATTCATCACCACTGACAATGCTATACACGTTTTCTGTCTCAATGCGGTCTAGAGTTTTCTGACACCAATTGACCCTAGTATTTCTGTTCTTCGGTTAATAGATACGGTATCCAGCGGGAAACTAATTTTTTTCACCTCTAATTCTTTATGCAAAATTTATGGAATTGAGAAATGAAGCCTCAATCTCGATATGTCACATGTCGATCTTTCTTGATAAGCACACACACAGCATCGATTTTTCCTAGGTGACAGCCGTTTTGCACCTGGCCTTGGATCGTGGACAGGGCTAATCCGTCCACGCTTGATGTCTCCATACCAACGAGAAACTGTCGACTGATGTGGTGCTTCATTACCAAAAACAGAAATCAACTTGTCAAGGCATTCGTGGCAAGATAATTTCCTTCGAAAATTGTAAAAAATTATAGCTCCAAAATGTTTAATTCCTTTTTTGTGTGATTGGTTAACTCAAAAAATTAACTGTACCTAAAAAACTATATGTATTACAATAAGGTTTTAAATGCGGATTAGGTTAAGATTAAGGTTAAGTTTTAGTAGTGACATTTTATTAGTGTCGCCCTCTATACGCTATACGCAAAATATAACAGGTAGCCCTCGTATATAAAATATTTTGAATAAATTAAATATGAAATTAGTCGGGATTAAAAATTAAAGTAACATTTAAATATAGGTAGTGCCTTGTCAAAGTAGAAGGCATCGGTTACATTGATTTGACTTGACGGTAAAATTTAACCAATTTGAAATATTTTATTTTCTTAACAATGACTCTAATATAAAATTAGCTGAAGTATCCCTAAAAGTAAAACTAAGTGTTATAATCGGCAACAGTGCCACGTTGAAGTGATGCCGGAGATTGGGCAATAGGACTAGGGGGTCGGCTTTTAAGATATCGGAACGATACGACTCGTAGTTTAAGAAATGTAGTATTGTACCTGAAATAAATATAATTAATAAAGTTATATTCGTCAAACTTAAATCCCTTAGTGTTTTCACTCGGACACCACAAAATTTGGCGACGCGGATTAAATATGTGTTGAGTATTTTCGCAGTGAAGTTTTCAAGCACCAGGCACTACGCTTGATTTCAATCCATCATGGCGGTTGCAAGTCTTCATACCGTTTTCAAAGAATTTAATGGAAGTGAGGATGATTGGATTATTTATAGCGAACGACTTCAAGAATATTTCAAGGCACATGAAACAAAGGACACGTTAAAAACATCGACATTGTTAAGTATTGTTGGTTTAAGTACTTACAAATTATTGAGGGATCTTTGTTTTCCTGATAAACCTAACACCAAATCTTTTGATCAATTAAATAAGCTATTAACAGATCATTTTAGCCCGAAGGCGATTTTATGGAAAGAAAGAAAATTTTTTCAAAGCGCAGCACAGACACCGGACGAATCTGTTCAAGAGTATTTTGCACGTTTAAAAAATCTTGCTTCTGATTGTAATTATGGGAATAATTTGGAAATGTTTTTGAAAGAAAAGTTTATTACAGGTCTTAGATCAGGTCCTGTATGGGATCGATTGTGTGAAGAAGACGATAGTAAATCTTTGTCCGAAATTTTGATACTGGCCATGTCAAAAGAATCGAAAAACAAGGAAAAAAATATTTATTACACACGATCTCAAGAAATTTTTCGTAGTAAACGTGACAACTACGCTTTTTCAAATCAAAACAATCGACGCAGTGAACATAGAAACCGGTCGAGGTCGCGTCATAGAAACAAGATGGCTTCCAGTCATTCGATCAATCAAAAAGCACCATTTCAATTTCGTCAGTCGGAGAGAACCAATAGGGAACAATCAGGTGGTAGAAAATCAATAATCAAAAATAAAATAAACACAACCTCAAATTATAATAATGAATTTTCTTGTAGAATTTGTGGAAAAATTCATAATTCTGAATGTATTTATAAAAATTTTTCGTGTTCAATTTGTGGAAGACAAGGGCATTTAGCTCGGGTATGTAAAAGAAAGGGAAGAAATGTAAATTTTATGGACGAAACACAGGTACAAACAGAGTCTGATGATAGTTGTTTAGAAGAAATGGAAGAATGTTTTCATTTAAAGGTCGATTCAAATTTAAAAATAAAGGAAAGAAAGGAACAAAGGAAGAGTATTTACGTACAGAGCACTGATTTTTCTGACGTGAGTAGATTTAAGATTATTTTGTCAATAAATAATAAGGATATAGAGTTTTCTATTGATACAGGTAGTAGCATTTCAGCAGTAAGCAAACAGTTTTACGATAAAAAATTTTGTACTATCAATTTAAACCAGGATGATGTAATTTTGAAAGCATATAATAATTCTATTTTTAAACCTTTAGGTTATTTTCAAACATTGGTTAAATATAAAAATGTATGTAAACAAATAAAATTTTACGTTGTAGGTAATGGTGGACCAAATATAGTAGGAAGGGACTTTTTGCATTCGTATGACATTGGCTTAGAGTTAAATTACACTTCTGTGACAGAGCAGGTGGCGAGACTGGTGGAACAATTTTCAGATGTTTTTTCTGATAGAATCGGAAAATTCAAATATTCAAAAGTAAAAATTTTAATGAAAATGCAACCCCAGTATTTTGCAAACCTAGACCAGTACCGTTAGCATATAGGCAATTAATGGATGAGGAATTGCAGCGTTTACAGGATGAAGGTATAATTACACCAGTAGAGACAAGTGACTGGGCAAGTCCACTTGTTCCTATTTTAAAGGAAAATGGAAAATTAAGATTGTGTTGTGATTATACAGTAAGTGGTCTAAATAAAGCTGTCAAAAATATGTCATATCCCTTACCAACTGCAAACGAGTTATTTTCAAAGTTACACAAAGGTAAATTTTTCTCAAAATTAGATTTAAATCTTGATTACAACCAATTTGAATTGGATGATGATTCTAAAAAATTATTAACATGGAGTACACATAAAGGTTTGATGTGTATGAACCGGCTCGCGTTCGGAATTTCTACAGCTAGTTTTATATGTCAAAGATTATTAGAACAACTTTTTATTAATGTAGACGGCGTTGTAAATTTTTTGGATGATATTTTGATTACAGGATCCACAGAGGCAGAACATATGGCAAATTTGGAGAAGGTACTTCAAATTTTACGTGAGGCAGGTCTAACAGTCAATAAAAAGAAATCATTATACTTCCAGCATAGTTTAGAGTATGTAGGGCATAAAATAACAGCAGAAGGGTTAAAAAAGTCAGAGAAAAAAGTAGAAGCAATTTTAAGAGCACAGAGACCTACTAATGTCAGTGAAGTAAGGACTTTTATAGGTATGTTAAATTATTATGCTAAATTTGTACCTAAGTCAGCTCAAATTTTAAAACCTATATATGAGCTTCTCAAAAACAATAAGAATTTTGTATGGTCTAAAGATTGTGAAAATGCTTTTTGTGAAATTAAAAAAATAATAGCTTCTGACTCAGTTTTAGTTCATTTTAATCCTGACTTACCTATAATTATTACAGTAGATGCTTCAGATGCAGGTCTTGCTGGAGTGATGTCTCATATAATGCCAGATGGTCAAGAGAGAGTGGTATCATGTACTTCAAGAACATACATGCCTGCTGAAACCAGGTATCCTAGTTTGCACAAAGAGAGTTTAGCATTGTATTATGCAGTGGTTAAATTTTCTAAATTTTTACATGGTAAGATTTTTACTTTACACACTGATTGTAAACCTTTAATTGGTATTTTTGGAAAAGATAAAGTAATACCACAAATGCATGCCAACAGAATTCAGCGATGGGCAGCTTATTTGAGCAATTTTTCCTATAAACTGGAGCATATAACAGGCAAAAATAATGTATTGGCTGATTATCTCTCTAGAGCACCAGTAAAAACTAAAATAATATCTGAAAAACCGTTAAATAAAGCTTTATATCTCAATTTTACAGAGCTTCAGGCAGAATGGCCAATTAATAACGAGGACATAAGAAGAAAGACACAAGAGGACAAAATTTTGAGAGAGGTAATTAAGTACATTGAGCAGGAAAAATGGCCAAAGAAAATTTTAGATAACATAAAACCCTATTATCACAGAAAAGAAGAGTTGTTCATAGAAAATGGTGTGATACTATGGGGACACAGAATGGTAATTCCTAGCATTTTAAGACAAAACATTTTAAAAGAATTACATTTTTACCATTTTGGTATAGTTAAAACAAAAGCATTGGCTAGATCTTATGTATATTGGCCAAATATTGACCAGGAAATAGAAGTGGTATGTAAAAAATGTGATTATTGTATTCAAAATAAAAGTGCACCTCCAAAATGCGATTTAACACCTTGGAAAATTGAAGAATCTCCTTTTGTAAGAGTGCATATGGAATTTTTAGGTCCAATAAGAAATAAAATGCTATTTTTAGTTATAGATTCATTCTCGAAGTGGATTGAACTTATTCCAATGAACACAATGACAGCCAACGAAACTGAAGAGAAAATGAAGGATGTTTTTGCTAGATATGGGCTACCCAAGGTCATCGTCACAGATAACGGAAGGCAATTTACTTCATTGAACATTCAGAACATGTTAAAAAGAAATGGTATAAAATTAATGTTCACTCCCCCTGGAAATCCTATGTCAAATGGTTCAGCTGAGAATGGTGTGAAAACGGTAAAAACAAACATTAAAACAAGGTTATCAGATCCGTTAAATGTTCATAAAAGCTTAAATATCATAATATCTGAAGTTTTATTCTCTTACAGAAACACACCACACATTTCCACGAAGGAAATGTCATCCAAATTAATGTTTAATAGAACCATAAGGACTAGACTAGAGATTTTGAAAGAAAACCCCATGTTAGAACAAAATCAAACAGAGGAAAAAGAAAAAAGAAATACATCAGGGAATGAAGTAGATAAAATCATTGAAAACCAAAAGAAAGCTCAAAAGAAACAGATAGAAAAACATGGAGGGAGAAGGAGAAGTTTTCAAGAAGGAGAGAGTGTGATGGTAGCAGATTATAGAGATCCTAATCATAGAGCATGGACAAAAGCAAAAATTAGAAAGGTGATAGGCAAAACAACATATATGTGTGAGTTGGAATCAGGACGTGTGATTAAAAGACATGCAAATCAGATTTTGAGAAGAATAATAGAAGAAAAGAGTTCACATCAACAGGAGGGAGGTCTGGGAGAGCAGAATGCGAAGGTTGCACCTCAAAGAAATTACAAAACTAGCTTATTTAATTGATCATAAATTTTCACCAAATAATTTGACAGAAAATAATTCAAAATTGGGAACAAATATAGCTATTCCATCTACCAGCTATCAGCAGCCTATTAATAGGGCAAGTTTCTCCAGTTCTCCAACCATCTCTGATCATACTGATCAAACAAACATTTCTTTTACTTCTAGTTGTCATGGTTTTGACAATTCTCCAAATACTTCTAGTTGTCATGGTTTTGATAACTCTTTAAATGATTCACAGCTATGTTTTGCGGATGCAAATGATTCTTTTGTTGTAGGTTTAGAAAGTGACAAACTGTGTGAAACAGAATTACATCAGAAAATAGAGTCCAAAACATCAGATTCTTCTACTCATGCCAGAGGAATCAGTAGGTTTGGGCGTAGTATCAAGGTACCATCATGGAGGCAAGATTATACATCCTTGTCAGGTAAAAAGAGTAAACAGAAAAGTTTTGATAAAATAAAATAACACATACTCATGATGATATCCTTGATTTCCTTTTTTTTATGACAAAAATAAATATTTTTATTGTGTATGTAAATTTAATGTTAGTAGACGTTTATAAATGTTTTAAAACAAAAAAAAATAATAATCAAAAGTATGACTACATTTGTATTAAAATATGAGTAAAATTTGTATATAATTTTCAGGTAAAATTAAATTAAAAAAAAAATTAAACTCCTTAGATAAAATTTTGTTATAACATCTAAAACAGAAAAATTATGACGATCAACATATTGTAATAAATAAAATTTTAAATATTGGTAAAATGAATTAATGTAGGTTTTTACATGAGCCTATTCTTAGTAAAAAGCATAAAACCAAATTTAGGTTAAATTAAAAAGATCAAACTTATCTAGTTTATTTTAAAATAAAGTAACCAAGCAGATTTCTTAATTACAATAATTAAGAGAGCACTAATTAACTAAATTAGATTTTAAAGCAATCAACATTTCATTAAATTTTAGCAAATTGTTTAAATAAAATATTTTTAACTTTAATTGTACAAACAATTAAAACATAACAACAATTGGAAATTATTTAAAGGAATTTTCAAACAAAGTATTGTTCTTTTATTAACACAAAAGCATAATTACAAAATTTTAAATTATTTGCTGATATAAGGAAATTGGTAGAAATTGAATGTTGTAGACACAGGAAATTTATATAAAAATTTCTTTACATAAAGAAGTTACTCAAAGTGACGCTTTTATCTGTGCATACAATAATCAATCTGGAAAATAAATAAAACCATAAATGTATGTTTAAAATGTATAATGATTGTAAGTGAAATGTACAAAAAAAAATTAGTGATAACAAAATCTGTGATATTAGTGTAAGTTTAAAATATTAAGGGTTACTAAAAGCGTAGAAGGAGGGTGTGAAGTATCCCTAAAAGTAAAACTAAGTGTTATAATCGGCAACAATAATTAATAAAGTTATATTCGTCAAACTTAAATCCCTTAGTGTTTTCACTCGGACACCACATTAGCTAAAAGCCGTAGGTACGTTAGGAATACCATAAGCAGTTTTTGTTTGTATTTGGTTCATAAAGGCTTTGGTTAGAAATTTGATGCTTGGTCGTGGATATATCTAGATTAGCCTAATTATAATTAGGTTATTTATTTTCTATAATTTTGTCTACCAATTATTGCAAGTCTACATTACTTATTTTGATTACAAGGATAGGATTATATTGCTAGATATAAACAATTAGTCTTATGTTAAGATATCAGGCTTAGTCAATATGTATGGTATTTCGTAGACTCGACATCATTATCCTAGAAGTATTTTCTCAGTTTTTTAAGAAGCGGAATTAAGTTTTAATTTTTTGAATTTATTTACACGATTTTATTTAATAGGAGTGTAGTGAAATATCGTGTTCAAATTTTTATATTGGATTCTTTACTTTAGGGTTAGGGAGGGTTGCCTTTTAAGTTTTGCATATACAGCTGGAATAAAACGGTAGATGCGGTCAAACCAGTTGTCAAAACTCTAATTCCACTTGTTTTTTGGTACTGTCAAAATTTAATTCTTGAAGATGTCGAGTGTCATCTGGCGACTAAAATCCATTCTTGATTTTCGGAAAAGTAAAGAAATCGTTGGGACTCAGGTCGGGACTGTATGGAGGATGGTCCAACAATTCTACGTTTTGTTGGGTTCGGTTCAGTTCAGTTTGGTTCAATAGAATTTTTGTGCTTTTGTGCGAACTTTGCATTGTCTTTGTGTTTTTTGAAGCTCAGCGATGACTTTCGGCAACAGTAACAGTCCTTTGATCTTCCAGAGGAATCATTGCTACATGACCTGCTTTTAAGACAAATGTCGTGACAATGTGTGATGACTTTTGTTGGCTCTTCTTCATCTTGGGTACCCAAACAGACGACTGACGTTTTTTTTTGGTTCATATGAGTAAATCCACGATTCATCACCACTGACAATGCTGTACACGTCTTTCGAGTTTTTTTCCTCACAGCGGTCTAGAGTTTTCTGACACCAATTGACTCTAGCTTATTTCTGTTCTTCGGTTAACAGATGCGGTATCCGGTAGGAAACTAATTTTCTTTACCCTAATTATCCATGCAAAATTTTTTGAAATGCCCAATAAAGCCTCATTCTCGCGATATATCACATGTAGATCTTCCGTGATGAGCATGCGCACAGCATCGATGTTTTCCTGGGTGACAGCCGTTTTTGGTGCACCTGGCCTTGAATCGTCGCCAAGGCTAATCCGTCCACGCTTGAATTCTCATACCAACAAGAAAATGTCGACTGATGTAGTGCTTCATTACCGAAAACAGAAATCAACTCGCAAGGCATTCTTGTTCAATTCGAATGAAAAAATTTACTGTAGCTATAAAACTATATGTATCGCACTGACGTTTTGAATTTGGGTTAGGTAAAGATTGAGGTTAAGTTTTAGTAACAACGTTCGATCAATGTCGCCCTCTATGTTCCTATAGGCAAAATATAAAAGACAGCCCTCGTATCAGATATTTCTTATAGTCGTTTGATCTTTGCCTGTAATATGAATATATATAGGTCTAAGACGCATTCAGTTATTCAGTTAATTGTCAATAAAAGAAATAAGATGGGTACAAAACTTGTAAACTGCTGAGAATGAAGAATCTTTAAGGTATCACATGGGCGCACCCAGGGGCCCGGCCCCCCCCCAAGCCTTAGATTTTTAATATATTTTCTACATATTTGATGATAAAACATGAAAAATACCTTAAAATTTGACATCAGGAGGCTTCGGGCCCCCCTCAACCCCAAGCAGTGGCGTAGTTGCGAAAAGACATGATGACTTTTTTTTTTTTTTTGGTCGCAGGATTTTTGAGGGCGCCCGTTGTACCTGTCGGCCTCCGTCGGCCTCCCCCACACAGGATGACCTTTTTTTTTTTTTTTGCTCGCAAGTTTTTTGAGGGCGCGCTTTGTAGCTGTCGGCCCCCCCCCCAAGACACATTCCTGGGTGCGCCACTGGTATCATACCGATCTCGCCAGTTTTATTTTATGTACCTGCTGATTTAATGTCTTATTTGTAATTGAGGCGTTCAGCGCAACAATGGACTAACCCCAAAAAGTAATTTTGCGTATATAAACGAAAAAGAAAATCAGATGTTTGAGTATTTATTTTTAAAATTAAAAAAAACGGTTTAAGTGCTGCCATAATCACAGTGTATATAACTGTGGCCATATATTTAAGTGTCTTAATTCGATTTTGTATTATGCAGTAGTGTTAATGCTCTGAACTGGAAAAATTGTGGCTTAGTCCATTGTTGCGCTGAACGCCTCAATTGAAAGTAGTAATGTTAGTTTAAAATCAATAAACAGTATACTGTATATTAATTTTTAATGGGTTTTTTGTAGATTCATTTATTTGGTTTCAGATGACTCCTAACTAATTCAGATATCTATAAAGGTTTCTAAGATATACTTAAATAAAAAATTGGAAAGGGTTTATGTTTATGGTATTTTTTTTTATAATGGGAATTTCCATCCATAGCCAGGATCAATCGCCCAGTCTTTTAGCCAAATTTTTGCTGATATATGCTTTGTTGGGACGTTGAAAAAACAACCATATGCCCAGGTGGGACTCGAACCCACAAGATACGCAGCGCGCCCAGCCTACACAGGGTCGGCCCATTCATCTAGCAAGCACTGCATCCATATGCACAAACCAACGCGCTAAGCCGGTGGGCCACGGCTCCCATGTTATGTTTATAGTCTCCTGAACGTACTCGTACATACGTCCTTTAACTATACTGACTAGCTTTAATTACCTAAAGATATAAGATCCTCTTTATTTTTCGGTATTTTAGGACAATTATTACAACAATAAAATTTGTTAATTTAATTAACTTTTACCGTGGGCGACAAACCCATGTAATCCTGATACTTTAGAGCAGAATTTTAGTAATTTTGTAAATCGAGTGCCCCAATTTTGTTTCCAAATCACTTTAGTGCACAAGCATTTGAACTGAATATTGAAACGAAATATGCATTCCTGTTTTTAGTTAAATGGGCTCCAGCGTGCCTGGCGTGGTCAAGACTAATCAAACTGCTCACGCCATTTTTATTGTGGACGTTATCCGGAGGAATGTTAGCCATTCAATGGAAAGATGATTCTTTAAGAAAGGCAGCATTTAAAAGATACGGTAGTTTTAGAATATGGGCACATCAAATGTTATTTGATTATTTTGACGTAAGTAATAGTCGGGAGTTTTTTTAAACTTATATATGTATAGAGGGAGATTTTTGGTGATTTTGATTTAAATTGGTACACACTTAGGGCCTGTCCTCTAATTATGTAACGCTCTAGGAGGGAGGGGGGTTTGGCCTTGCGTTACACTCGATCTTTTTTTAATGTGTTTTTTCTTGAAAATGCGTTACGAAGGGAGGAGGGAGGGTTAAAAATCCTGAATTTTCGCGTAATTTAAGGACGTTCCGTTAGGTATGACTCCGTCCGGGCACCAGCAAATGAATATCAATTATTGGCCACGGCCGGCGCCGCGCCAGCGTCACCGTCGGTAGTATTTTCTTGTAGTGTAATTTTATTTTGAAATGATAAACACTGATATTTTTCTTCAAATAAACTTTATAGGCACTTTATTAGGAAAAATAATTAGAATATCGAAAAAGTTTTACAATACAAACAAATAAATAAACGCCATGATAAAGTCAAGTCCCATGTTAAATGTAGCAGTTGGTGTGCGATGAATTGCGAAAAATTTAAACTCATATTAGACCAACCAACCAACTACTACAGTCATAATCAAATGAGGTAGTAGTTGATTTTTTGGTGACAAGAGCTAGGGAAGGTAGTAGTTGTTGGTTTTTTGATCTTAGAAGCAAGGGATAGGTGGAAGTAGTTGGTTTTTTGGTATTAGAAGTTAGGGGAACGTGGTAGTGGTTGGTTTTTTTGGTGGTAGAAGCTAGGGGAAGTTGGTAGTAGAAGCTAAGCGAAGGTGGTTTTCGGCATAAAACTTGATCCTTGGTAAAAAGCCAATTTTATTCGCATGACCATCCACTTTGGGTGAACTTCGGGTAAAAATAATCACCACTCTACACTCAGTGACACTTGAAATGCTAAGTAATATCAGAACTGAATTTTATAACAGGCTCGTGTACTGTTTAGCACAAAGCGGTGGTATTTTTGAGAATCTAATTCGTTAGGTAGTTTTTAAATGAATATAAAGGAATTTGCTTTTAAAACAGACCACTCTTTTATTTATTTCGCTGGGGAAGCCATAAAGTTTAGTTGGTCGTAGACAAGCTTGAAAAAAAGGATTGTGAAACCCCCCCATAAGCGGACACTCACGGTTCCGTCGATTTTGTCCACTAATTGGAGTTGTCCGCTTATGAGAGGGAGCTGCAAAATTTTAACATATAGAAATTTATTAACAATTTCGGGTGCTTGAGTTTTTCCGATAATAAATTTTTCAGCAATCTTTCGTTCTGATAGATGTTCCTTCTGCAAAACGTTAACAACTTTAATTTTTCCACGTAAACTAAGAAGTTTTTTATTAGACACCATTTCAAAGAGATCCATCTATTACTACCCAATTGAACAATAAAAATAAAACACAGCAATCCCGCCCCCGCCCAATAAAATATGTTGTAAATACGACAGAAGGATTTAGTCTCCGCATTTAAACGAAAAGAGGTAATTCCCCGGCTGCAGAGTGCGTTGTTGCCAACATACTACATAATATTTATGCCCATGTCGTGCAGCGCTCTGTCCCGTTGCCAGAGGTTCGCGTCCGGTTAAGGGAGGTTTCAGAAATTTTTAACCAAAAAAAAATTGTCCGCGACGGTTATTAGAGTGTCCGGTTATAGGAGTAAATTTTACATGTATAGAAATAGGGAAAAGCTTGGTTCCAAAAAATTTGTCCGCATAAAGGGAGTGTCCGCTTAATAGAGATGTCCACAAGGGGAGGTTTCACTATATACAGTACGTAGTTATCGTCAAAATGTCTGACATTTTATGTACAACTATCTTGAATCGATTATCTTTACGAACTGAAAGAAATGATCAAGGTGAAACAGACGGTGTCAGAAATTTCCTCCCTCTACTTTACCGGGGCGCAACTGGGCCATCCTGAAATAATGGGCGTAACCACGTGTAAACTTCTATCCTTTTTTTTACATACTACATATTTTATGCATATGCAGTTGTTCTTATCTTACATACAGTAATAATTTCCCATCATCCTCCCTATAGCTTTTAATCAATCTGTATACACTAGTAATAGAATAAGTGGTGCTATGGCTAATCCAAAATGGCAGATTTTTTCCATTATAAAGCAATATCTAATAAATTGGGAATTTTGGGATGTCTAAGGTTACAGATTTTGACTTTTAAGTTAAACTTGCAAAATGTCAAAATGGTAGACTTTTTCTTTTATTAACCGATACGTATTTAGTTTGGAATTTTTGCATTAAACCTTAGGAACATCAAATTGGCGGATCCAAAATGGTGGACATTTCCATTTGCACGAAATCAGAGTTGTCACCCTAAAATTTAAAAATTAACACATGAATGGAAATTTCCGCCATTTTAATTATTTTCAAATTTAATTTGATTATCAAATTCGGTCGACTTACACACCCCAAAGTGCCAAATTTAATACATATCGGTTCATAAATGGAAAAATCTGCCATTCTGAATCACCATTTTGACTTCTTGCTAGCAATTCCATTTTAATTATTTTCAGGTATAATTCCAAAATCAAAATCAGCGACTTTAAACACCCCAAACTTTCAAATTTAATACATGCATATCGGTTCAAAAATAAGAAATTCCGCCATTTTGGATCCGACATTTTGATCTCTTTTGTGATAAAAAAATAAAAATTTGCATTGTTGCTCTAAAAGACTATCGAAATTGCAAACTGAAACTATGGCGGCTGGCACGAGTTGGTCCGGGAGCAAATTAGCCGCGGTAAGTTTCATTCCCAAATGAATTTCTAGATCCGCCACTGTAACTACTAAGTAGTGAAACTACTTTTTTGGATAAATAGTTCGTAGTTATACTACACTACATTTTTTAAGTAATCTGCTAAGCTCTGGTTTAAGATATCTTAGGTTGGAGAGCATTCTCTACAATTTATATTAAAACTACAAACAAACTCAACCCAATTCAAAAATTTTATGCAAAAATGTTAGTTTTTAAATTTTGCTAACTTCGCAATTATTGGATCTGCGAGCCCATTGAAATTAGCAAACTAAAAGCATTTTTTTTATTAAAACTCAAAAACAATTAAGCTGCTCGTTTTTGAAAGAATTGAAAAAATATATTTTTTAAAAATCTTAAATTCACGTGTTTACTTTTGTCATTTTTTAGTTTAGGTCAATACTGCATGAATACCTTTTTGTTTGTAAAGGTATTTGTTATCGACTTATGTAAAAATATACTGGGGCCCTTCAAAAAAAATATTTTTTTTTCAATTAGTTTTCTGTTTTAACTGTCTTAATCAGCTCAAAAGATCCTACATGTTTGCTAATTTGACCGAGCTTCAATAATAGCGAAGTTAGAAATAATGCCGACTAAATTTTGGCCCAGATCCGCACTTGCCTTAAACAACGCATCTGATTGGTCCACGCAGCTAACTTTTCTCTGTTTTTACGCGGATAACAGTATTCTATTGGTCGTTTGCAAGAAAAATAAAAACAAACAATTCCGTTAAAAATAATGTTATTAGTGTCAAAAGTAAGAGAAATTGCATGTTTGTACTATTGATAGCGATACGGAGAGGAATAAACTTTCACCGATATTCAAGAATAGCGTTTCGGTGGTGACTTTAAATAGAGCGCTGCATCTAGGGACAGTTTTGGTCGAATCCTGGGACAGGGATCTTTTTAAATACAATTTGGATGAGCGCACTGGAAAGTTCATGAAAAAGGAAAAAAAATATCTTTTAGTTTTGACATACGTCAATAAGTGTCCAAAAATTGCCTTTTATAAAAAAATATTGTTTTTTTTTTCATAAGCTTGCAAGTCAAACGGCTTATTTGGGTTGACATTTTTTATCTTGCCTCCTAAAAAATACAAATAACAACCCGTTTGAGGCAGCATTTCATTTAAAATCGGCAGTCTGCATATGTATTTATTTATAATTTTGTCTCTCAACTTTGGTGTCTATCAACATTAAAACTAAAAAAAAGCATATCAGTATATTAAAAAAAAACTAAGATTGGTTCGGAAGTGGAACGTGTTAAAGGGGATCCTTTAATCTGGAAAGAAAGTCATCAATCACAAAGGAATTTAAAACTTACTTTTAATTATTACATTATCTAAGCTTCTAAACAATATTTATTTAAGTGCCGCTTAGAATATTAGCACTTTTCTTGTTGTTAAGGTATATTTCTCTAATTGCAGCTAGCAAGCCCAAAACGTAACCAATTGGCAAAACTAAAAATGCCTGCGACAATTCTGCTAAACCAAGCGATTTGTAAACATTTCTTTCTTTATAAACAATTCTGTATTTTGTCGTTTTTGACATAATATGCTCAATAAATTCTTCATAAACACCAGTTTGAACCAGCCTTTTCATTGCTGTATCAATTTTTGTAAAAGATTCATGGTTTTTGTAAAAGTATATTTTTACATTAAATGGAGCAATAAATTCATCCAAATTTTGAAATACAGAATAGTGCGTTTCGTCACTGTAATTGTATGGTATTATATGGTGAAACGCTGAAATTGTTGTTATATGAGCAATATTTGGATTCAAATCATCTAGGCGTCGATCGATTTCAACAACTTGATGTAAAAGATCTTGTACTAATATTAAATCTCGTGTTTTTAGCATATCAATTATAAATTGTGGAGCACCTATGGGAAACCTATTGTTAACAAACTCTTGCAAAGAGTTTACATCGCACAAAACATCACCCATTAATAACGAGTATATTCTGCTTTGTCCAGCTGCTGCAAAAACTATTGCGAAAAGAGATAAAGAGGTCATAAAAATTCTAAAAATTATCGTTTGCGGATTGTATGTTATCGGTTTGTTTAACATAATAGTATATATGAGTAAATAGGCATCTTTTCGATCCAAAACAAAAAACAAAAATCTTTGTCTTATAAAACCTGTGAATACCCGTAATCCAACCAGAGTAACAAATAGTAGTATCCATACTGTGGATTGAAATGAACCAAAAATTATATTAAATTGTCGCTCGCAATATTTTGTTGGTGTTATTAATACAACAAAGTCTTGCCTGTAGGGCCACACAACATCTAGGCTTTTGTTATGATTCTCATCTTTACTTACAATTCCATCGCATTTTTCCGCAAATAATAACGACCATAGTTTTTTCGCATCAGGTTCAGTAGGACTTTCAACTGCTTTTAGAGTCACATTTATCACAATCGACTTTTCTATTGCTTCAAAGAATATATGTAGTGTGCCTTTGCCACTTTCTAAAAAGCTTTTGGTGTATGGAACCAAAGGGTAATGACAAATTTTAATTGAATTTCTTATATTTTTAAAATCTACGTCAATGTTTTTATCTCCTTTAGCTACACCTTTCGTATCAAATATTTGAAATGTTCCATTTTTTTGTAAATTTACAAAAACAAAATCATTTTTTAAAATGCTTTCGACTAGTTTAAAAAACTGCAGTGTTGGACGGTGGTCTAAAGTGATTAAAACAAATTTTGAGGACAAGTATTTAAGTGTATTTTTCTTTCCAATTATTTCAATAATGTTTAAAAAGTTTGTTTCATTCGCAACTTTAATGGCATAAAAGTGTGGCATTTTTTCATTATAACATGGCAGCTTACTTTTAGAATTAATCACAATTATTGGAGTTTTCGAAGGGAAACCAAAGTCTATAGCATACAACACATCAGAACTTTGTAAGGAGTGATTTAAAGTAAACTGTGAAGTATAATTATTAAGCCAAGCTATGAAATTTGTCAAATTAGCTTCAACTATTGGAGTTAATTTTCCCACTATTCCATGAGCTGATACAAATAAAATAATTATAAACATTGTTTGACGAAAATTCATTATACTTAAGAATTTTAAAAGAATATTCTTCAACTTACAATAAATGCAATTTCTTACTGTTTATTGTTCCAATAATGAAATTTTTTGTATTGGTCTTATTACAAGTGATTTGGATAACCTGCTAATAAATACATAAAGTATAAGAACTAATATTTAAGACAGGCACATAAAAATAAGCGTTCTTTTTATTTTATATGGATCACGGAATATTGCCTGAGATGTAGAGATAACTTAACAATTTTATGGCTTTTTTATGGGTCATTATTATCTCTTTAAGTTAATAAATAAATATTTGTACGAAATTCATAATATCATCATATGGCTTTATCAGTGATGTACGCAAAAATTAGCCTTAGATGGGAGACAGGATATTCAACGCTACATATAATAAAAAATAGTTTTCTATTCTTTTTAGGTATAAATTATTTTCATTCTATGTTCCATTGAGGGGATTTATCCTTTTTATTCTCCCCATATATAAGCCACTGGACTTTGTGAAATTATCTTTTAATAAATATTTTTTCATTAAAAAATCTACCCACATTAAGGTAACTGATAATGAGTGGTCCTCATAGGTAGCAGAACATAACAGAGATGATGTCTTTTTTTACCCCAAAAAGTCATTGTCGGCTCGTTCACCGGAAAAATACAATAAAATCAAGCCACTAAGAACCAAATTTAAAAACATTGTGCTTAAAATAAAAAAAATGCTTCGTTCCTGTTCTAGAACTTAAAGTATGCTAATTCTAATGCCTAGCGCAACCTTTTCCAACTTTTAAATTTTAGTAAATTTTTATCTTTATAACCGGCAAATCAATGATTAGAAAAGTCATAAATAGATATCTTCTAAACCTGCTGAACCAAGTTTTATAAAATTTGCAGCATAAGTGTTTGGCTTGCTATAAGCCAAAATCGGTTTAATGAAGATTGAGAAATCCTAAGGGTGGTTCTTTTAAGGTTAAAAATAATTTAAAAAAAATACATTTTAATAACTATTTATGTAAGATCTTAAACTTACATATTATGTATTAAAATATTTTTAACCGAGTAACGCTAAACAAAACGGCGTTTAACAAAATAGCCCATGTTCAAAAAATGCTGCAACGAAATAGCGGAAGACAAAGAGCATTGATCTAAACAGCGCAAACAAAATGCAGGAAGCGAAATTGCTCTGCCGCAAAACAACTAAAGATAATATTGTGATAAATTGTGATAATATAGTGCTGCGACCAGTGGCGTATATAGAAAAATGTTTCGGGGGGCCCGAACAGTTTCGGGGGGGGGGGGGGGCGAGATCCCATTTCGTCCGTATTTTATGCTATTTTATGTTTGTATTCATGAAATATGTGGAAAATCTCCAAAAAAACCTTAGCTTCGGGGGGGGGGGGCCCTAGGCCCCCCTTATATACGCCACTGGCTGCGACAAAATAGAGCAAAATAAATCAGCATGAAATAAAATTGAACGTCCCAAATTGGCACATTTGGAGTTTTTTGTGCTCTCTGTGAAGTTTAACCTACCCCTACCAAGATTTTTCAATTACAAATCTATTCTTGCAAGACAAAAATTAACCTAAGTTATAAATATGTTTGTTTTATTTTCTTTTCTTTTATTTTTTTTTTCTCCTTTTTTTTATTATTTTTTTATAATTTTTTTCTTTTTTTATATTTTTTTTATATTTTTTTATATACGCCTATTTTCTAACCTAACTTAATTTGCAAAAATAGACCTCAATTTGAAAAAGAACCACTCCAATATAAGACCATAATGTTATTCATCATTGTGACAACATACTAATCAATTTTCACATCTCTGATATTTAATATTATTAATTACAATATTAATTCACATTAAAGTCTTGAACCAAATACATCTCTTCTCTCTTCGAGCTCGTGCACAGCAGACTAACAAACCCTCGAAGCTTATATTGCCATAACGATCGTTTAGTATAATTTTTTAAATTACCTTGCGTTGTTTTAACCTACAGTTCTTTGGATTGAAGTCTGATCGGGTTGGATAGTTATTTAAAAGAAAACTTAATTTTGATTTTTTAAAAACTGTATATTTTTAAATTGTGTAAATTAAGAATACTTACATGAATGAAATTTCCTAAATCAATAGTTCTACTTGAAAATTATATGTACCTATAAAAGTTAAATGATTACATTTTACTAAGAAACAATTCTATTCTAGGATGTCTCATTATACCTAGACTAACAAATAAATATACATCCCATATATTCACTCTCACGCTAAGTACAACTGAATTTCTAAAATCCAGACAGAGCAATAAAAGCATCTGTCACATACTGTTAGTACGCAGTCCAGATTTGTAGAAACCGACACTTATGTTAAAAGATAAATATTAAATAAATTTTACCAAGAAACTTTATTCTAGCATGTCTCATTATACCTATACTAAAAAATGAATATACATCCCATATATTCACTCTCACGCTAAGTACAACTGAATCAGAATACATACAAGACATCTTATTCTACTTAGTTTGAAAATTTGGATACATCAGTAGATGTTTAACATAGGTTCTGGCTCACTTTTTCCATGTAAATCCCCATAAGACGAAAACGTGGTCATTTTTTGCGACTTATCCCAGAATATTATAATAGAAGCAGTAATTATCACATCACTCTTTTTTTTTCTGCTTTGCTATCCAGTCAAATATCTTTAATGTTTTTAAATTGTCATTTAACCATTTTCTAGTTACTGGACACCTTATATAAATACTGTGCTGACCTGTCACTACAGGATTTTATTTAATCGACCTAAACAGTGAATTTCTTAAAAGCTGTTATAATACTATGTTAAACAAATATTCAGTCATACTTAAATTTCAAATATTTTTGAGTCACCTTTTTCAGTAAATATTATATTATATTCTATAGGTTTTAACTCTTGTTTTTTTTACAGTTTTATACAGGGTGTTAATAAAGCATGTAGCCAAACTTCAGGGGGCGATTCCTGGAGTCATTTTAGGAAGAAAAGTTCAAATAAGCATAGGTCCGAAAATGCATATCCAGCAAGATACAGGGTGTTAAACTTTGAAAAAAAAATTGTCTTTTGTAAATATCTTCAACATCTTTCGCTTGATTTCATTGAAAATTGGCAGAGATATTTCTAGTATAAAGGGCTTACTTTGGCTCTAAAGAAGTTGCACTTAGCAAGTCCAGTGGCGTACCAGGGATGACCTTAGCAAATACTTTGTTAAAAAAAAGTGTACCCCAATGACTTTTTTGACATTTTTGTATTTTTGGCGTATTGTCCAACTAAAAATACATCTTTTATGTCTTTTGTTTTTTTTTATTACTTGCTCGGTTTTCCAAATAAAAAAATAAAAAGCATTTTATTTGGAAAAAACATTTTACGGTTAAAAAAAATACTAAGTCTTTTCTGGGTAATTTTTGTTTACAAAATTTAGGGGAAATTGGGAACTAGTATTTTGTTAAGGTGCAAAAGTCCAAATTAAAATAAATTTATTAAGTCCAGCGGCATCTAGGTGCACACCTTAACCAATAATAATAAAAATTAATTGTACGGCAGTAATTTTTTTGCCATTCTTACAAGTTTTCAGACAGCACAACTAAAAATACGACTTTTTAGAAAAAATGTCGTGGAATGAAAGAAAAACAAAACTGTCAAAATTTGATAAGTCCCATGGTAACAATCAACAATATCGAAAATTTGACAAAGTCCCATTACAACGATAAACAATATCGTATAAGTACGTTTCATTTTTTTACGTGCTAATTAAATGTGTTAATTAATTGATTAATTCGCTCTAAAAGTTACGTATGCTAGAGAATGGTGCAATTTACAAACGCAGAAATGGCAGAAATGCATTTTGTTTATGGGATGGCCCAAGGTAATGCAAGAGAGGCAAGACGTATTTATGCAGAGAGACATCCCAACCGAATTCTACCACACAGACAAACATTTGTAAGAATACATGAACGGTTATGCGAGTCAGGTACGTTTGAGAGGAGGGATGCTGTAGGGAGGCCTGCAGTACTTAGAACGGTGGAGCAAGAAGAAGCGGTATTGCATGAGAACAAAATCCTGGTACAAGTACGAGACAAATTGCACGTCAATTAGACATAAATCACGTAACTGTATGGCAAATTTTACGAGATTACCAGCTGTACCCTTACCATCTACAGCGTGTTCAAGCTCTGCTACCTACTGATTTCCCCCAGCGTTTAAACTATTGCACTTGGTTTCTCCAACAACAAGAGGCCTCTCCCAGGTTTTTAAGTCAAATATTATTTACGGATGAAGCCTGTTTTTCAAGAAATGCGATTATGAACTTTCATAACAATCATGTCTGGTGTGACGAAAACCCTCATGCAGTAATTGAAGATAATTTTCAACAACAGTTCTCAGTAAATGTGTGGGTTGGTATTGTAAATGACAACCTTATCGGGCCCCATTTTTTGCCAATGCGATTAAATGGTGAACACTACCGTTTTTTTTTGGAATTTGAGCTACCAGAGCTTTTAGAAAATGTCCCTTTGGCAGTAAAAGCAGGAATGTGGTTCATGCATGATGGTGCCCCGCCTCATTTTAGCATTGTCGCACGTCAGTTTTTGAATGAACATTACGAAGGACATTGGATTGGTCGAGCGGGTCCACAGTCATGGCCACCAAGATCACCAGACCTAAATCCCTTAGATTTTTTCCTCTGGGGACATTTAAAATCTTTCGTTTACGAAACTTCACTCAACAAAGAGGAAGAATTAAGACAAAGGATAGTTAATTCTTGTGATCAAATAAGGAAAACACCGGGAATATTTCAGCGTGTTCGACAATCAATGGTAAGAAGACTTCATTCTTGTATTGAAGTTAATGGAGGACACTTTCAGCAACTTCTGTAGTATAACCTGTTTAATTATGAATTGTAAATGCTTCCTCAAATTCTAAATAAAAATTTTAGAGAAATCACTTTTAAAAGAGTGTTATACCACCGTGAAATTTGTTTTGTAATAAAATGCTTTTTATCTTTTATCTCAAAAATAGAGCAAGTAGTGAAAAAAATACAAGAGACCTAAAAGATGTACTTTTAATTGGACAATACAAAAAAAAATACAAAAATGTCAAAAAAGTCATTGGCGTACACTTTTTTTAACAAAGTATTTGCTAAGGTCATCCCTGGTACGCCACTGGACTTGCTAATTGCAACTTCTGTAAAGCCAAAGTAGGCCCTTTATACTAGAAATATCTCTGCCAATTTTCAATGAAATCAAGCGAACGATGTTGATGATATTTACAAAAAACAATGTTTTTTTCAAAGTTTAACACCCTGTATCTTGCTGGATATGCATTTTGGGACCTATGCTTATTAAAACTTTTCTTCCTAGAATGACTCCAGGACTCGCCCCCTGAAGTTTGGCTACATACTTTATTAACGCCCTGTATACCACCAAGACTAGATTAATAATACCACAAGATTCATTTAATTTTTTATTATAATAAAGTTTTACATGAAGACACAATCAATCACATAATCCTAATTCTAAATGCTATAGCTAAGTAGACTTACGGGTTTTATTCAACTTATTTTAGTTGAATATTTATTTTAATATTAAAGTACATAAGGCTTTACCCTACACCTACCTATGCTAACCACATACGTTTTATAATATATTCTATATGCAAAAAGAAATTTAAATTAAGGTTAAGGATTAAAATTAGCTACTTATAATTTAAGGCTAAAAATATTTAACCAAACACAATATAAACACACACAACATTATTAAAATTGCATTAAAACTAAGTTATTAATACTATAGTGTCCCCACGGTAAAGTTTCATAAGACTCCTTTGAAATGCATCTTTTGTCATCCTGAGGGCTCAGTCCATTTTTTTCTGTTTTACAGAGTATAGTCTGTGCTTTTCGGATCTTATAAGATTTTGCGTAACCACTTTTTCTGTATAATTGTTTATTAGGCAGTCGACATAGTCCTCAAATAATATTTTTGATTTTACAACGTTTTGTTTTACACCCTTGGCCTTCTTAATCACTTTTGCAGCTTTACTCTTGCTGTCCACTACTTTTGTAGCATACATTTTAGCTCTAAGGCCAATAAAATGCGTCATTATTTCGCCATTGTTTTCATCTTTCATTATGCCTAAAACTTTTTTATTCACCCTCGGAATGTTATATATGTTATCTTCAGCATAATCTGAGGTATCAAAGTACTTGTCACAGTTGCGCTGTATTGATTCATAAATATCATGATTTTTTATGTTATAAACTAAACTATCAGTATCTGTGTATGCCACAGTACAATCCTTTCCAAAAGCTGGTACCATGTACTTGTAGTGAAAATCATATATTGTTGTTTCGGCAATGTCCAAAATACACATACATTCCCACATATATCGGTTTATTAAAATATATTTCGGCTTTTTCAAGTTCTACGGCAACCAAGTTTTCATTGAATATTGTAATGCTTTTGAATTCAGGTCGAGAAATCAGTGCTTCTGCTCCGTATCGTCCATCCCATTTCTTGATTAATTTAAAAACACTATGTTTTCTAATATTTTCCATGGTTTTACCAAACACGGCGTTGTTCATTAATTTAAAAAGGTTTTTCTCAAAATCATTTTTAGCATTTTGTCTTAGTTGAGTAGTCAAATCAATGTAGGATTTAAGCCATGCAGATTGCTTAAAGCATACAATTTTATGAATTTTTTCACGTTTTATACCAAGTTTTAACGCTTGCTTTAGATTTCTATAATGAATTACGTATTCCGTTTTATTATATAGTGTAGCCATAAGTTTCTTATTTTTAGGGTTTTTCTCGTTAGGTGTGCAGCGATGTTCAGGACATAAGGTTAAGTCTGAGAAATAGTCATGTAATTCTACAGGAATGTGCAAGTCGACTTCCATTACTCGAGTCATCTTCAATTTTATTAACATCAAAATTGAGCATTTCTTCGCTTTCTAACCAATTAAATTTTTCATACGGCAGTTTCTGACTCATGCTATATCCATATTGGTTATTAATATCAAAATACATCAAAAAAGATGTTTCTTTGAACCATATATTTATTATTGGCCTCCACATATCTTTTAGAGCATTGGCTTAACCCTCCTCTAATGCCGCGTTCTATAAAAGTCACCATATTATAGTCGGTCAAAAGCTCTAATTTTTGTTGCGTGCAATACAGCATGCAATTCCACGTATAACCAGGAAGCGTATAATAGTTAGCAGGATCCAGAACATACGTTTTTACGAAAGCTCTCTCTAAATCTCTGAAAAACCTGCATTAAAAGTACTATGTCAACTTTCATGTAGAGTTCCATGTAATCTTGTAGGGTTTTACAACCAAAGCTTCTCCATACATTTTGGGCATGATCATAATCAGCAGGCAATGTTTCTCTACTTTCGAGTGTGTTAAAGAAATTAGGTTGCTCAGGCAAAGATGTGTCTCTTAATTTTTCCGAACTATTCATATAGTCATAGCAAAATACTCCTTTTTTAAAAATAAGTTTGTATTGTTCGTCAGACAAGTTGGGAAATTCGTTTCTTACCAGTGGCTACTCCTCAAGATATGAAGCTAGCTTGTCCAAGCTACTGGCCATGAAGCGGAACGAATCAATAAATCTAAATTCGATTAAATTTTCATTCATTTTTTTGGTAAATGCTATATATTTTTCTTTGTTAATTGGTAGCAAATTTATTAATCCGTCAAAATTGGCGATGTTTTCAATTATCAAATGTCCATCATAGGAGCTAAGATTGTGGAATACTACAGGGACAGTATGACTATCCTGAAAGTTTAGATTACAGCATTCATGGGCTGGACCACGATACACAGATGTAAGGTGACTATGATCGCGTATTTTCTTTTCACCAGCTAAAAAGTCCTGTTCACAAATATGACATTTTTTTGCATTGTTAGTCAGTTTTTTGCTTATTACTTAAAGGCTCAAGGGGTAAGTCACAGAGAAATACAGTTTCCAAGTTTTCAGCGAAATCTAGTAACTGTTTACTGAACCATGAACATACAGTCAGGCCCCGTGTAAGATTTATAAAATGAAAAAGAATTATCGTAGGCACATTTTACATAATATCCTACCGAACAAGGCACATGACTTTGATATTTTTGGGTTCATGGAAAAATCGAATATTTTCTGCAACAGGAAGCAGTAAGCATCCGAATAGATAATGAACGCTGCAAATTGTTTATTTTTAAAGTTTTTAAATTCAACAACTTTTTTATCGCTACTTGGTAATTTCGGAACCACAACACTGCCAATAATTTTGCAGTCTTTTATATGTTGAATAAGTCCACCTTCAGAATAGAAGTAATGCAGGCATCTATCACATACATAGGTTGCTTTTTTGGATTTGCTGATTTGACTACTTATTAGCCTTGAAAGATTTTTTACCCATACAAAGTGGTAAATTGGTGGCGAAAGGTCTTTAATCTGTTCATCATCCAAATAGTAATTATTTTGAATCATTAGCAAATTAACATGTTTTTCGTTCCTTTCTTCAGAAATGTACGCGGGCAGTACTTTAAAACTGTTTTTATTAGGTTTTTGCAGGCGATACACGTTTACGGATACATTATTTTGCTTTTCGCTTAAGAATTTCTTTGGGTAGCTCTAAATAAGATCCAATTCTAATGGGATTATATTCATTAAATCCTAACATAAGATTATTTATCTTTGTAAGAGACCATCCAGATTGATTTTGCTTAAATTCTTCCAAATCAGTCAAAAGCAAACTCTTTACATGTTTGTCAAACCAGTTTTTTAAATTTGTGTTACGGTCAATAACCGCATTAGCGGTATTAAAGTGTTTTGTCTCACTTCCATGTTGACCTTGTTTAATTATTTGAAAATCTCCACTTAAAATAGTATTAACTTTTATCATATTCTCTTTTTTTAATGTATTTTCAATCCTTCGTTTTAATAAACTAAACCAATCCTCTAAAAACTTTTTGGGATCCTTATCTTGTAAATTTGTAATCACAGCACTTCTTACTCGGCTTTCAAAAGCTGATTTTAGGTCTTCCCATTGTACGCGATGTTTGGCTGTTTCTTTGGTGCCAATCGCACCACCAAACTTAAGGCTTTTTTGCTTTAAAATGTGCTTGCACTGTTTAACTTGTCCCAGGCACGCCGTCAAATGAGATTTTTCCGCAACTGAAGAGGCTTTTTTTAAAGCAATGCTTATTTGTCTACTGGCCAAATCACAGTCTTTTAGAATTTTTAAAATTGAAACATTTTTATCCATATCTTCTACCATACCAAGCTGACACATAATTTTATAAACTAATTTCGTTGCAAAACTCATTTTATTATTATTTTTTTAATAGCATCATCTTCACTAAAACACTGTGTTGATAGAACTCAATAATGCAATTTCCTTCAAAATGTATACCTAACTGACTGCAGTTCAACACGCTCCGCCCTTCTATAAGTGCTTTTCAGATACACGTTAAGACTTGTCGAAGACAGGTTTATACTTGTTAGAAATGGGCTGCAGCTGTTTTATCCCAATACATTTACCGCAAAGTGGTTAGTAAATCATGCAAACTTTAGCACCAACAATCATAAAATATATGTTTTTTTGTTAATTAGCAGACATAGTACAAGTTTCCATCAATTTTTATTTGTTTTGTTTGCTTCCTTTAGATATTTTCTACAGGAGCTTAAAAAGGACGCCCACCTTGAGTAGTAATACTTTGACCTTCGAGTACATACTTTTAGCCCTTTGAGTACCATCTTTCCCCCTTTGAGTTTCAACTTTCCAACCATCGAGTATCAACTTTATTCTCTTTGAGTACCAACCAATCGAACCGAACCCCCTTCGAGACTCTACTTTGCCCCCTTCGGATACCAACTTTTCCCCCTTTGAGTAGCAACTTTTATTCCTTCGAGTACCCACTTTACCCCCTTTGAGTACCAACTTCGTCTTCTTCGGGTACCAACTTTCCCCCCTTCGCGTCTCAACTTTCCCCCCTTCGAGTCTCAACTTTTCACCAATCGTGTGTCAAGTTTCTTCTCTTCGAGGCACAACTTTTCCTTCTTCGAGAATCGACTTTCCTTTTTTTAGTACAAACTTCATCTTCTTCGGATATTAACTTTCCTCCCTTCGCGTCTCAACTTTCCCTCCTTCGAGTCTCAACTTTTTACCAATCGTGTGTCTAGTTTCTTCTCTTCGAGGCACAACTTTCCCCCTTTTGAGTATCAACTTTCCCTTTGTTTAGTACCAACTTCGTCTTCTTCGGGTATCAACTTTCCCCCCTTCCAGTCTCAACTTTTCACCAATCGTGTGTCGAGTTTCTCCTCTTCGAGGCACAACTTTTCCTTCTTCGAGAATCGGCTTTTCCTTTTTTAAGTACCCAACAACTTTCTTTCCTTCAAGTATTATTTTCCCACTTCGAGTCTTAAGTTTCGCCCTTCGTGTCTTAACTTTCCCCCCTTTGAGTTCCAACTTTTTCTTATTCGAGTATCAACTTTCCCCCCTTCGAGTCATAACTTTCATGCCTTCGAGTGCTAACTCTCTCTGTTTCTTTCTATCATATATATTTTTTATTTTTCGCATGTAAACATCTTTTACTAATATTTATTTTATTTACTATTGGGGTCTTGGAAAGGAAAATCATACAATTTTGAGAATATATTTTGTTAGCCAAACTTTACTTGATTATATTATTTACTGTTAAGCTCTAACTTAAACTGATTCAGTCTTCTATTTTTAAAATTAAGAGGGATAAAACTTCTATGCGACCTATTTTTATTTAATTTTGCATATTTTTTAAACACATCATAACTAATGTGCTGATTTTTCTTTCCGCATAGCTACCAATTTTGTGTATTACTTTACAGTTTGTTTAACTTTTGAGGATTTTAAACAGTACTAGACGAATAAATCGGAAGCATGTAGGTGTCAGTCCATTCATTAAAGAAATCGGATTTAAATAACGTGGATATTTATTATTACCATTTAAATTAGCATTTATGTCACAAAAAAATATTTAATACTAAGCATACCTATGTAATGTATGTTTATAAGTTTAAATACACATAAATCATGCCAAAAATAGGAAATCATTTGTATTTTAGGCAATGATGAGACACAAACTAATTACTATTTCCAAAAGATAGTGTTGGTGAAGGATTAGTGTACTTTAACTTTAAATAAGTCTTACACCTAATTTTAATTAGTTTTAGATATTTTATGAGGAGTTTCTGCATCTAAACACGAAATAATTAGACAGATCGACCGACAGAACGACCAACACAACAACTACAACAAAGGCGAGGTAGCGATTCAGACAAGTTTTAACAAGTCGTCAGCCTTCAACACCTGTAAAGTTTACAGTTAAAAATAATACATTTTTATAAAAGCTTTTTTTTAAATTTTTTTAACATGCACTAGTTTAATCTGTAAACGTATTTTTTATGAATTTCGTGGATTTGAGAATTAGAGAAGCCTTAAATTAAATTGCCTTAACAGCTGAACCATATACGTGAACAGGCAAACGCATTTTTCATTAATTTCATCAATTTGATGTTAAAGAAAAGCCTTACGTATCTTAAAGTAACCTTATACATGTAATGAGTAAGTACCTACGTACTTATAGATGGTTTTATGCTAAATGTGCTTCAACTACTTAAATTTAATTACTTCTACACGAATAATAATCAATTTCAATAACTATTGAACAAGGTTCGACTCCCCAGCCAAGAAAATCCAAGTGATTAGCGCAAAGTAATCTCTAAAATGCTTTTACACTATCGTTATTATTCAAAACTTATATAACAAACTTACAAAAATAACAATGATTTAATAAAAGCTTTATACGCAATTTGGTATTCTATAAATAATGCCATTCTTAAGCGTTTTAATATGCTTCGAAATGTTAAAAATAGTTAATAATACTGAATAATATATTTTTTCGAATTAAGTTTATTTTATACCACATTTCGCTACAACTATGTCCACCTATTAGACAACATCAAACATAAGATTTCCTTTTAAAGTCTAACTCGATCATTTGTACCTACCCAGTAAACCATTAACTTTAAGTCGAAATCAATGCAGTAAACGATACCTGCCCGCATTCCATTCTTCGTAAAGGGCCAGCAGTGTCTTGCACGTTGTTTTGCCCCTTCTATCGCTATACGGAGACGGAGAAACAGCACTAAGAGAAACGCGTCAAGATGTAGCGTCTCTACGAACCTTTTGAGCGATCTATAATTCACGCTGCAAAACATCTATGTAGGTAACAAAGAGGAAGATAGAGCAAGGGGAATGTAAAAGTAAACGACGGACGAAGATACCATGTAGTTTATACGGCTACTTTAAAACACCCCCACTCCTGCCACCATAAGCCACGCCCACTTTCCCCCGCCCTCCCCTAAGGGGGCGTGGCCACGCACACTCCCCCCTCTCACCCCGGAGGCGTGGTCTTCCCCTCCCCTCCCCCCGAAGGGGGTAAAAAAAGATGGCGGCCAGCCAATGATAGGCGAAGTGGGGGACCCTTATTTTAAGGGTCGATCAATAGGAAGCGAGCTTCCCCAAAGTGGGGAGGAGCCAAAATGGAGGCTGGCCAATCAGAAGAGAGCTTGTCTCTCATTGGCCAGCCAATGATCGACGATGCCAATGATGGCATTGTGAGAAATGTGAAGCAGTTAAGGTTAGGTGTCGTTCATCAATATCACCAGCTGACTCAGACGACCTGGGTGAGTTGAGCAACTCGAATCGATCAGGGTCAATGTGCAAATCGCCTAAAACTCATGAAGATGAGAATCCAGCGGGAGCAGCGTGTTGCCAACTTCAGTCGGATGATTTTCAATCAGCAGATTTTTCGAGGTTAGGTCAAAATATTCAGGATCGTCTTGTAAACAAACAAAATATCGAAATGTCGGATGTAGTTTTAATTATTCTGAATATTTTCAACTCAATTAACGACCAAAATAAAAAATTAACATGTTTGCTCGATGAACTAAAAGTGCTACGATCCACCGTTCAAGAATCGGAAGTGTCTGAATTTCGGTCTGAGATTCAGGCACTAAAGAGTGAACTGTCGCTCCTTAAATCGCATGGGGTAAGTGCTCACAACTCTTCCACATCCCCCTCACTAGATGAAAATTGTATGCGATCCTCGGCTCAGTCAAGCACTGATATTTTTAGTGAAATGCAAGATCGTACAAATAGAGCCAAAAATGTATTATTTCATAATGTTGCTGAGAGTACCGCCGGCGATTCTAAAATTCGTATAGATCATGATAGAAAATGTGTGTTAGATGTTTTTACCCAGATTAGTGTTGATTGTGCTAATTTCAAAGTCTTCAGGCTTGGTAGTAACATCAAAAATGGTCCGAGACCACTTAAAGTTATTTTGTTTAACAGTATTCTTGCTTCCCAAGTTTTAAAAAATCGTAAACTATTAACTAATAGCAATATTCAAATAAGGGCTGATCTTACATCCCTTCAGCGTAGTCAAATTAGAAAAGCACATCAAGAGTTGGACTTACGTTCTGTGAATGAACAAAATCTGTCTATACAATATGTAAATGGCATACCCAAAGTTCTCCAACAGAAACAACAAAGAAATAAGTCAAAAACTACTCCAAAAAACTAAAAGTTTACTACCATAACATAGGTGGGATGCGGACTAAATTGACAGACATCCGGCATTCAGTAAATAGCTGTGTATATGATGTTATAATCTTGGTGGAATCATGGCTTAATGATGACTACTCCGACACAGAATTGTGTTTTACTGATTTTAATATTTTTAGACAAGATAGGAGTACATCAAAAACTAATAAAAAGAGAGGTGGTGGCACATTAATTGCTGTTCGTAGGCACGTTAAATCACAACTAGTGCAGACTAGTGATTCAGTCCTTGAACAGGTCTTAGTTCATGTTTCATATGGAACAAAACAATTTATAATTGGTGCTGTATATATTCCTCCAGCATCGCCCATCACAGTATATGAAGAATTCTCTTCAGCAGCCTCGGATCTTGTGGGAGCTTACCCTAAATGTGAATTTTTAATTTGTGGTGACTTTAACTTACCCGGTGCAATCTGGGTTAATACTGATGGTGGGCTTTGTGTTGAGTGTGCTAAATTCTCAACATCTGCGAACATTTTGTGTGCCTTATGTAACCTTCTTGATCTTAAGCAAGTAAACTATTTGCCTAATGGTTTTGGCTCTTTTTTGGATTTAGTTTTTTCAAGTTTAGTGTCAGCCAAAACATCTTATGCCTCTGAAAAACTCTCAACTGTTACGGTGCTTCATCCTGCTTATGAAATAAGTGTTCCTGTAGGCTGTGAAAATGGTCTCAAATGTGATATATTTTATTATGACTTTAGAAATTGTGATTTTCTTGCTATTAACAACTACTTTGCTAGTGTTCCCTGGGACAACATACTCGATCAGAGGGATATCAATAAATGTCTTGATTCCTTTTATAATGTGTTCTATTCTGTCATAGATCTGTTTGTGCCGGTAAAACATTTTAAATCAACTAATTTTCCATCATGGTTTAGTAAAAATTTACAGCAACTTATAGTTCAAAAAAAAATTGCACATACAAAGTATAAACAATCTGATAGCTACAGTGATTACCTGACTTTCTCTCAACTTAGAGAAGAATGCAAAATATTGCGTAACAACTGTTATAGTTCGTACATTTTTAAAGTTAATTCGGAGGTCTCGCAAGATCCAAAATGTTTATGGAAACATATTAGTAACCTGCGCAGATCGAGTATGTATCCCAATAATATGCACCTGGATTATGAGACTGCTGAGTGCGGTCAAGAGATTGTTAATTTGTTTGCAAAGAACTTTGCTTCTACATACAAAAAACATAATGAGGAAGTTCCTCCCTACTCTTTTAATTACAGTTTGGACTTAAATTTTATTCAGTTCTCTATGGTGGAAGTTTTTGAAGGGATCAGCAACTTAAAAACTAAATACTCCCTTGTCTTCTGGTACATTTCCAGAGTACTGGAAAGTCAGTTTTTTGACACCTATTTTTAAGAATGGTGACAGGAATGATGTTCGTAATTATCGTGGTATTAGTATTCAATCGGTTATACCAAAACTTTTTGATCATTTACTTTGTCGTCATTTTTCCTGGCATTGCAGGGGCATTTTATCCGATAGCCAGCATGGGTTTGCTCAAGGCAGGTCAACAGTGACTAACCTGCTATCTTATCAGCACACTCTGTTGAGTGCCTTTGAGGGGTCTAAACAAGTGGACAGTGTCTACACGGACTTCTCAAAGGCATTTGACAGGGTGAGTCATGCACACTTGGTGAGCAAGTTGAGGGCTATGGGGTTGGGCGAGACTCTGGTAAGTCTTGCCCATAGTTTCCTGACTGGTCGCACACAGTTGGTCCGGATAGGCGATTGCGTTTCTGGTGAGATTCAAGTGGACTCTGGTGTCCCGCAAGGTTCACACATTGGCCCAGTTTTCTTTAATTTATTTATTCGTGACCTTAGTGACGTGATTGTTAGTTCGGATCATCTGGCATTTGCTGATGATTTTAAGCTTTATAGGTTGATTGAAACTTATCTTGATTGTTTGTTACTTCAAAGTGATCTTAATAACATTAGTGAGTGGTGTAGTAATAATGGTCTAGATTTAAATGTTAAAAAATGCCTAAGTATCACTTTCAGTCGATCATCTGATTCGATTCAGCATATATATGTCATAAATGGTACTGCTCTTGAATCGGTAGCGGCAGTCAGGGACTTGGGTGTCTTATTTGACAGCAAGTTGTCATTTAGGCCTCATTATGACGATATTATTAATAAGGGTATGCGAACCCTTGGCTTTATCACTCGTAACAGCTCCGAGTTATCACCATATTGTTTTAAGCACTTGTACTGCTCACTAGTTCGTTCTGTACTGGAATATGCGTCAGTGGTATGGTCACCACACTATGCCTGCCACATTGATCGCTTGGAGTCTGTACAGAGAACTTTTCTTCGTTCTCTTGCATTCAGGGCTGATATAGCCATTTACAACAACAATTATAACATAAATTATAATGCCATTAGCCAACCATTTGGACTTGATACTTTGGAAAGAAGAAGGACATATTCTGATGTTATAACTTTTTATAAAATATTAAACGGTATCTGCTTTTGTCCTTCTTTATTGGAGATTATCGGTTTCAACACTATTCAGCGTAGGCATAACTCGCCAATGTTTCGTATTCCCTTTCATCATGCCAATTATGGCTATTATTCACCATTGACTCGTACTCTTCGTCTGTACAATCAAAACAATCTTGATCCATTCGCAGCCGGTCTCACTTCCTTTAAGGGTAGTATTAGGGAATTACTATAGTAAAACCTACAGTTCCTATATTTTAATAAAAGAGAAAATTTTTTGTCTTTCGTCAATTTTCTTAGTCCTAGTTTCATATTATTTTTTTTTTGTTTCTTTTAATTAGTTTTATTACTTTTTTGCCATCTTGTTATTAATTAATTACTCGGTAATATTATTGTAAATTGGCTCTGCCGTTGAAATAGAAAAAATAAAAATAAAAAAATAAGTGGGGGACCCTAATTTTAAGGGTCGACCAATAGAAAAGCAAGCTCCCCTCGAAGGGGGTGGGGGGAGAGGGGGAGGTCAACATGGTTGGGACCTACCTATTATGGATGCACAACTTGTTATTACATATCTTTTGTATCTGTGAACTTTTTGTAGAATTGGCAGTTACTTTGATAAAACGCAAAAACACGTGTCAAAGATAACGTTCAGGATAAAAGAAAATTCTAGATCGCGGAAACATCAAACATGCAACTTATTGATCATTCTCGCTCTCGTTTCTATCAGTAATCATCATGATTGTATGTATATTTTATATACTTGGGAATCCACGAAAAATACATACAAAAAATACTTATAACGATCGTGACTTATAAAAATACTAGTGATTGCGCAGGCAAAACCGTAATATATTACTGGTTAGATAGACCATAACGTACTTACATACTACCAAAGAAATTAAATAAATTAATGAAATATAAAACAAAAATTTTTTAAGTTTTAGGTGATTTGATAAAGAAAAATTAGAGTGCTACGCTAAGGACTATCAAGCAGTTAACTAAAAAAATGTTTTAATCTTTGTATGCTAAAAAGATTCTATAGGCTTGAAACCGACTATTTGTTCTGCACTAATGGATCAATAATATCATTCTAAATTCTAAAATATTCACTAAGTTGCCGTATCAAGTTTGGTAAAGTGTAAACCTGTAAAAATATAATAAAGAGGGAACTATTTTTTAGTCAAATATTAAAATATAGTAACGCAAAGCAGAAAATATTCTTTAAAAATATATAAAGAAAAAAGTATTAAATTATAGACAAAATACTAAAAACTAAATCAATCGTAAAACGCATTATAATAAAGTTTTTAAAAAGAATAGAAACATCTAACAAATATGTCACTTCTCCAAGGCCTCGTATGACGTTATTACTACTTGTTAGTTACTAAAAATGTTTAAAAACTAGTGAAAAATTAATCAGGGTGTTTTTAACTTAAAAAACACTGGTCGTTTCGTCATCTGTTACTGGTTGAGTACTAATATATCGTCTATTACTAAAAAACATCCAAAAATCACAAAAAATTTCAAAGTAGGATGATTAAACTTAAATAAGAATAACACAAAATTGTTAAAAACGACACCGGTCGCTGCTCATTATGTCACTCGTCGATTGATCTTAGCCATTAATTATTTATTATTACACCACCTACATGCTTCCGATTTATTCGTCTAGTACTGTTTAAAATCCTCAAAAGTTAAACAAACTGTAAAGTAATACACAAAATTGGTAGCTATGCGTAAAGAAAAATCAGCACATTAGTTATGATGTGTTTAAAAAATATGCAAAATTAAAAATATTTAAAAATAGAAGAATGAATCAGTTTAAGTTAGAGCTTAACAGTAAATAATATAATCAAGTAAAGTTTGGCTAACAAAATATATTCTCAAAATTGTATGATTGTCCTTTCCAAGACCCCAATAGTAAATAAAATAAACATTAGTAAAAGATGTTTACATGCGAAAAATAAAAAATATACACTCGAACCTCTATAACTCGAACCCCTCTATAACTCGAACCTTTTAAGCGGTCCCTGCACTTTTTACATGTATTTTAACCTATGTAACTCGAGTTTCTATAACTCGAACTCTCCATAACTCGAACTGTTTTGGTTGTCCCTTCAGGTTCGAGTTATAGAGGTTCGACTGTATATGATAGAAAGAAACAGAAAGAGTTAGAACTCGAAGGCATGAAAGTTATGACTCGAAGGGGGGAAAGTTGATACTCGAATAAGAAAAAGTTGAGGGGGGAAAGTTAAGACACGAAGGGCGAAACTTAAGACTCGAAGTGGGAAAATAATACTTGAAGGCAAGAAAGTTGTTGGGTACTCAAAAAAGGAAAAGCCGATTCTCGAAGAAGGAAAAGTTGTGCCTCGAAGAGGAGAAACTTGACACACGATTGGTGAAAAGTTGAGACTGGAAGGGGGGAAAGTTGATACCCGAAGAAGACGAAGTTGGTACTAAAAAAAGGGAAAGTTGTGCCTCGAAGAGAAGAAACTAGAGACACGATTGGTAAAAAGTTGAGACTCGAAGGGGGGAAAGTTGAGACGCGAAGGGAGGAAAGTTGATATCCGAAGAAGATGAAGTTTGTACTAAAAAAGGGAAAGTCGATTCTCGAAGAAGGAAAAGTTGTGCCTCGAAGAGGAGAAACTTGACACACGATTGGTGAAAAGTTGAGACTGGAAGGGGGGAAAGTTGATACCCGAAGAAGACGAAGTTGGTACTAAAAAAAGGGAAAGTTGATACTCAAAAGGGGGAAAGTTGTGCCTCGAAGAGAAGAAACTTGACACACGATTGGTAAAAAGTTGAGACTCGAAGGAGGGAAAGTTGAGACGCGAAGGGAGGAAAGTTGGTACCCGAAGAAGACGAAGTTGGTACTCAAAGGGGGTAAAGTGGGTACTCGAAGGAATAAAAGTTGCTAGTCAAAGGGGGAAAAGTTGGTATCCGAAGGGGGCAAAGTAGAGTCTCGAAGGGGGTTCGGTTCGATTGGTTGGTACTCAAAGAGAATAAAGTTGATGCTCGATGGTTGGAAAGTTGAGACTCAAAGGGGGAAAGATTGTACTCAAAGGGCTAAAATTATGTACGCGAAGGTAAAAGTATTACTACTCAAGGTGGGCGTCCTTTTTAAGCTCCTGTAGAAAATATCTAAAGAAAGCAAACAAAACAAATAAAAATTGGTGGAAACTTGTACTATGTCTGCTAATTAACAAAAAAACATATATTTTATGATTGTTGGTGCTAAAGTTTGCATGATTTACTAACCACTTTGCGGTAAATGTATTGGGATAAAACAGCTGCAACCCATTTCTAACAAGTATAAACCTGTTTTCGACAAGTCTTAACGTGTATCTGAAAAGCACTTATAAAAGGGCGGAGCGTGTTGAACTGCAGTTAGTTAGGTATAACTTTTGAAGGAAATTGCATTATTGAGTTCTATCAACACAGTGTTTTAGTGAAGTTGGTGCTATTAAAAAAATAATAATAAAATGAGTTTTGCAACGAAATTAGTTTATAAAATTATGTGTCAGCTTGGTATGTCAGAAGATATGGATATGAAAAATGTTTCAATTTTAAAAATTCTAAAAGACTGTGCTTTGGTCAGTAGACAAATAAGCATTGCTTTAAAAAAAGCCTTTTCAGTTGCGGAAAAATCTCATTTGACGGCGTGTCTGGGACAAGTTAAACAGTGCAAGCACATTTTAAAGCAAAAAAGCCTTAAGTTTGGTGGTGCGATTGGCACCAAAGAAACAGCCAAACATCGCGTACAAAGGGAAGACCTAAAATCAGCTTTTGAAAGCCGAGTAAGAAGTGCTGTGATTACAAATTTACAACATAAGGATCCCAAAAAGTTTTTAGAGGATTGTTTTAGTTTATTAAAACGAAGGATTGAAAATACATTAAAAAAAGAGAATATGATAAAAGTAAAAACTATTTTAAGTGGAGATTTTCAAATAATTAAACAAGGACAACATGGAAGTGAGACAAAACCCTTTAATACCGCTAACGCGGTTATTAACCGTAACACAAATTTAAAAAACTAGTTTGACAAACATGTAAAGAGTTTGCTTTTGACTGATTTGGAAGAATTTGAGCAAAATCAATCTGGATGGTCTCTTACAAAGATAAATAATCTTATGAGTAAAGCTGCAAAAGTGATTTAGAAGGCCAAGGGTGTAAAACAAAACGTTGTAAAATCAAAAATATTATTTGAGGTTTATGTCGACTGCCTAAACAATTTTACAGAAAAAGTGGTTACGCAAAATCTTATAAGATCCGAAAAGCACAGACTATACTCTGTAAAACAGACAAAAATTGGACTGAGCCCTCAGGATGACAAAAGATGCATTTCAAAGGAGTCTTATGAAACTTTACCGTGGGGACACTATAGTATTAAGTAATAACTTAGTTTTAATGCAATTTTAATAATGTTGTGTGTGTTTATATTGTGTTTGGTTAAATATTTTTAGCCTTAAATAATAAGAAGCTAGTTTTAATCATTAACATTAATTTAAATTTCTTTTTGCCTATAGAATATATTATAAAACGTATGTGGTTAGCATAGGTAGGTGTAGGGTAAAGCCTTATGTACTTTAATATTAAAATAAATATATAAACCTATATAATAATATTTATAATACCTGTAATGTTATAATATTCTAACTAAAATAAGTTGAATAAAACTCGTAAGTCTACTTAGCTATAGCATTTAGAATAAGAATTATGTGATTGATTGTGTCTTCATGTTCATGTAAAACTTTATTATAATAAACAATTAAATGAATCTTGTGGTATTATTAATCTAGTCTTGGTGGTATATAAAACTGTAAAAAAAACAAGAGTTAAAACCTATAGAATACAATATAATATTTACTGAAGCACAGTATTTATATAAGGTGTTCAGTAACTAGAAAATGGTTAAATGACAATTTAAAAACATTAAAGATATTTGACTGGATAGCAAAGCAGAAAAAAAAAGAGTGATGTGATACTGCCTCTAATATAATATTCTGGGATAAGTCGAAAAAAATGACCACGTTTTCGTCTTATGGGGATTTACATGGAAAAAGTGAGCCAGAACCTATGTTATACATCTACTTACATCCCATATCTTTACTCTCACACTAAGTACAATCAAATCTCTAAAATCCAAACAGAGCAATGAAAGCATCTGTCACATACTGTCACTACTCAGCCAGGATCATTGAAACTGATGTTTTAAACCACTATACAAAAAAAATATATATGAGCTCAGTCAAATAACTTTAAGATAGTTCTCTACTAAATATTGGTTTTAAGAGATAAGCTCACTTGTTTAATTTATGCAAAAGATGTCATTAACCCACCTGGAGAGAAAATGTTCACCTCTCCATTCTCGTCTTCGGTCGGAATTTCAATACTAGAAAAATAAATCAAATACTAAAATTTACGAAAACTCACAGAACAAACATAGACTCTCTGTGCAAATGATGAGATAATTCATAGATTAAATATAGTGTTTTTATTTCAAACCCATAATTAAATATTACCACAACGTCAGTCTCAAGTAGTTTGGAGTGTCGCGCTGAAGAACAAGTCTTTGTACAACCCGTCAACAAACACTCATTGACTTGGTTGAGATCATATAAAATATAACCCCAAAAGTAATTTGGAGTGTCGCGCTAAAGATCCAGTCTCCGCACGACCCGTCAACAAACACTCCTCAAATGGGTTGCGATTACATAAAATCCTATTTTCTTTTGTTATTAGATATAATAACAACTTCATTTTCAAGTAATTTGGAGTGTCGTGCTAAAGATCAAGTCTTCGCATGACCCGTCAACAAATACTCCTGAAATGGGTTGTGATTACATAAAATCCTAAACCGTATATATATTCAATTTATTCGTAAGTATCGTATCGTGTCGTTGTAGAAAATCCATTTAAAAATTCTAGGGCGTTACGTTCTACAATACTCCTTGAATGATATACAATTCAGACAAAAGAGTCAAAAATTGGAGAAAACTCACTTAGCATCCATCATACATATATATATATATATATATATATATATATATATATATATATATATATATATATATAATGAGCTTTTTCCAGGGAGAAGTGTTGCGGCCCTAATTTTTTGTGTACATCACCCTTGTTTCTATTGATATATATTTTCAAAATAAATTCTAGTATATATCCAAGACCCTAACAAAATCGACAAGTTGCAATAAACAACGCCGGTCCCACCTGCCGCCAGCTTTTTTATGTTTAACAGCCGGAAGGTCATGGGTTCAAGTCCAGAAAAACCTAAATTAGGAAAAACCAGGGGCGCCACGTATTTGTTAAGGTGGGGGACGTCGGGTGTTAAATTTTTGTTATAGATTTTGTTCACAGAATAACAATCCCAAATACGAACTAATTACTACTCTATTTAGGAAACTGAATACTTCAATTTAACTAACTATTTAATCACTGTAACAATTTTCCCTTAAAAGAACTAGGAATACTCCCACGAGAATAGGTTGGCAATTTCTTTGATTCCATTCGGCGACACTGTTAGAGGGTTATCAAAATAAGTAAACACAAGGATTGAGGTTAAGTAGATTGTATAATGGGCTTTCTTTATCTGCTGACAGTTTAAATGTAGGAAATTATTAATCATTAATATTAATTAACATTTTTAAGCAAAACAGTAAGTTAGGTTAAAAAAAAACAAAATATGGTTTTTATTTTAAAATTGAAGTTGAATAGAAAAATGGAGTTATGCAAGTTTAGAAATCATCATCATTCTTGCAAATAAAATTGATAAATACAAAAAAAAACAATATAGTTTCCGACGTCTGAGCTCAGGGTGTCGTTTACACTGGGGAAAAAAATTATTATGAATATCAATTGTTAAGTTACCTATATAAGAAACATGGTATTATTTTAAATACAAACAAATAGTATGAGTTATTATTTATATTATAGTCGAACCTGGTCAATAGGCTGTGGCCAATAACCGACCTTTAAATTAGCTTTGACAACGACTAAATATTTAGTTAGGCCTCCCCAGCACTAAACCAAGGTCGACTACAAATTACTAACTTGATATTGTAAAAATTTTGTCATAAGCGCCGTCACATCTCTTGATTACACCAATGTAAGAACCAACATCACCTGGCTGTTCTAATCAGTCACAGCATACAACCACACAGAGAAAGACACAACTTCTTGTACATTCAAACGCAGAACCCACCTGGAGAACCCTTCTGAAAGAAGGGTTCCCCACTCCAACGCAGTCTCATCCTACAGTCCGGTAGAGCGGACACATCACAGCCCTCGGCCTAGCACATTAGGCTAAAATGGGTCGTGCTACCATATACAATTCCACTGGTACTACCCATGTTTCAGCAGTAGCCGGGAGACAGATCGAACAGTTTTTAATAAAAAAAATCGGTCTTGCCCCTTTTTAAGGGCTGGAAAACGATCCCCTTTTACACGAGGGTGCTTCCAGAAAGACAAATGTCAAAAGAAAGGAAAGATGTCAAAAGAACGAAAGAACAGTCGACCAGTGACAACCAACCCGGGTTCCATCTCTGCACCAACCACAACTCGGACAGAACAAACCTCCTGAACTGGTTGCACCGAACAGTATTGTCAATCAGAACCAAGTTAATAGTTCCTCAAAATTCAAGAAAAATGTACTGTGCAACCAATGTACAACAATCAGCCCTTATTTGCTTCATAAGTCCGGATAATATAAACAATGTCCCAGCGTTCCAGATTCAGCACCGAGCAGAATAAGTAATCCGTGAGCAGCCATACAACCAGAGAAATGTACCCAACCCGCAAAATGTGCTTGTGCAACCAACCAAAACACCGCGCGTGGTATTACAGCCTCACTTTTCCATAGGTAAATAAAATCGAATTAAGTACACGGTTTTCTAATTTTTCAACTAATAAAAAGGTGTTTTATAGGCCGGCAGTCAGTGATACAATTTGTAAAAATGCCCATCTTAAATCACAACAGAACCTGTCTAACAGTGCGCGAAACATGGATTGATTTACATAAACTTAAGGTAGGTTTATAGAATTTAAAGTAGATTTATAAAAAGAATGTTGATTACTAACCACAATTGTTAGTGTGAAACTACACGGTGTCTTAAGGATAATTTCACACGTAACAATCCCCCCCTTGCTTCAAAATGGTTAACCCCAAGGGTTAAACATATCTAGTTATCATTCGACAGCTTAAGATCCTTCGAGTGCCAAGAACCTGGAAGAACACTACCATCCAATTCCTTCAATACATACGTCCACGGCGACAGTTTCTGGTGAATCACATAGGGACCTACAAAAGGTGGAGCCAACTTATGAGAGAAATACTTAGCAGCATTGGATTGCACAAAATTCTTCTTCCACACCTTTTGACCCACAGAATATTCTTCCGAGCGTTTACGCAGATTATACTTCTCTACACTCTTACGACCCGCAACTTCTAGACGTTTCTTGGTTTCGGCAAACATCTCTCGAAACAGTAAATTTCTTGTAATCCCAGAATCTTGAACACCAGACTCAACACCTAACAATTCCTCATTCCGATAGTCCTCACCAGACAAACACATGTTCCTTCCAAAGTTCATAAACTAGGGAGTCACTCTTGAAGAGAACTCCGGAACAAAACGCCGATACCAACTAAAAGAACCCAATATTCTCCGTACTTCTTTAACAGTTCTGGGACGTGGTAACTTTTTAATCTTTCAAAAAAACAATAACTAATCTATGTTAACTAAGCGTACACTGCGCAAGTCTACTAATAACCACACTACGCTGGTCACAAAGTACACACTTCTCACTATAATAACTACTCGCACTATCTTACACTATATCAATTTAACAATTGGGCAAATAATCCCAATTACTCTAAATTAGATCTTTATTTAAAAAAAACCAAGACCTAATAAATTCGACGTGTCGTGCCCGCAAAACCGAACGGAACAGACAAAAACCGCGTTCGCGTTTACAAAAAAACTAATAAATAACATCGTACAAGTGTCTCCTCTGTGTTTACCAAACCTCACTCTAACTGTGTGCCAAATAGAATTACCACCCTAGCTACAATTAAACTTTACCTGGCAACGGGTACCACTTAATCAGCACAACCAGCACCCACCCTGGTATTACAGCGACGTTCGCTGATTGCCCTTAAGCAGACTAATGAACCTTAATTAGCATTTAGTCTTTTAAAAAAAATTGAAGAGGAAAAAAAAATGGAATAAAATTTAAAAAAAAATAAGTAGGCGTGAACAACAGTACCCAATTCTGCGATATTAGGAAAAACAACCCAGTTATTAGCTTTAAATTATTCAAAAAAAACGACGGTCATCTAGTGTTATCTTCCAACAAAAAGCAACTAGTAAACAAATAACTTATCTAGCAGAAAAAAACTTATGTAATTTTAACATGCCCGTCAAACCTCCTATCAAGAATTGACAACTCCATGGGTCATAAGGCTGTAAACCTTTATGCACTCCAAGCCCATGCTAATTGTCGATTCGCAAGAGTCAGTTATGAGGATGGCTTTAGAAATACCTTAAAAAAATAAAAATTTCCCGGTACGAATCCCCAAAGATCATATAATATTTACCAAATATATATATGCTGCACTCAGTCTAAGGCGGATCCTCCATTTCGCGACTTCAAAAAAAGACAAAAAAAACAGAAGGAAAAAAACTCAAGTTGAACAACACTAGTGACACCCGTTCTCAACCAAGCTTGGTTTGGACTTACTATGTCCTACGCCTAACTAGCTAACCTAACACGTTCTGACCTAACAAAAAAAAATAAAATAGTTGTGCTTCTAAACAAAGCAGCTATCTCTTGTATTTAATTACTATGGAGCTGTAAAACTATCAAGTAATTCTAGGTACTGGTTAACCTGAACAAGCTTACATTATGACTGATAATTTAAAACAAACAAATTTTTTGTTTAAGGCCGGTATACCCGTAGGTCATATTTGGTATATGCTCTCCGAAGCCTACGCCGTACCCTTAGCCCCAAAAAAAAAATTGTCCCCCCTTTTTTTTTAAAAAAAAAAGGAAAAAAACAAACAGGATTATAATTACTTAGTTTGACAGTTCCGAGGTAGCGCTGTTTAGAGAGGTATCGATGTTCAACCTCGGCTCTAGGTAATTTAGATTAAGGTTTTCCCAAATTCCTGAGCACAATAGGACCCACCTCTGACCCGAATTGTAACACATTGGAGAAGATGTTAGTCCCCAATTGTTACCACCAAAAAAAATGAAATAAAAGAAAATGTTTGAAGCACAAAAACTATAAGTCTATCTTTAATTAGTCAACATTAGGAAAATACCGAGCAGCACCTTCACAAAAAAACAAATCTCTATATCCATTTAAACTACAGTCTTAACTTTCCACAGAAACATTGGCCTATTGTACAAAAATGTGTATTGATGATTTCGGTCACCTAACGTACCCTATGGTCTGGACAAAAAAATTTAAATTATAATGATTTTTTTTTTTGTTGAAATATTTTCCAAAAACTTTTTCCATCCAAAACTTTCATTCAGTTGAAGTATTATTAATATGTGTCGACCTATTCGTGTCTTTAAAAAAATAAAAAAAAACCTACATAATAAAAAGTACTGAAAATTGCCAAAAAAACCAAAAATCTTAGTCAGACATTTTTTTTTGTGTACCGCATAAAAGAAATTATTGGCTGGCTTCCCAAACAAGGAGAAAAAAAAAATAGTTAATGAAAATACTTTTTGTGGTTTTTCGACTTTTTTGAATGATTTCTTAAAGTTGAAGTAGTAACGATTTTCTTTGCTAACCATTGCCTTCTTAAAATCTAGAATAAAGCTGGCCTGTGTTCTCTTCACTGTAAGTTTCTTCACATGGTTAGGATTTTTCCGACAATATTAAAAGACCACAGTGTACCATTGAGTTTATAAAGGACCTTAAATTAACCAACTATGTTATCGTTTTTTAAAGCTTTTAAGTCCTAAAGATTAGAGAAATAAATGAAAATTGTCATTCCTCCGTTCCTGTTTCCCTTTCAGAGACTATATAGTAGTAACTATGGATTTTCCTAAGTTTGATATACTCAGTTTTTCCCAACAAACAAAAAAAACCATGAGAAACCTAACCATCTATCTGCCCAATTAAATCAATTAATAACCTATATGGATAACTTAAGGGTATAAATTTTCCCTAGTAGTAGGTGTAGAGTTTAGTTATCAATTACCTAAAAGCCAAAACTCTAAAGTGATTCAGGTTTTTATAATACCTCTATTCAGAGCAAAAAAAATTATCATCCCTCATCGGATTCTAAAAAAAAAACCCATGAACCCTAAACCCTTTATTGTTATCCAAGCTATCCAACATTAGTTAAGCAAACCTATTCTATACCAAATCAAGGTTCAAATAAAAAAATGTGGGTGCTTACCGACCAAGTAGTACTTACTATCGAAACACATTAAACCTATAGCCATAAACAGGGGTTTAATAAATCCCTAAAAGGTTCGTACAGTCTGATGCCAAAAATATCCAAACAGTCCTGCGGACTAACACTTTTAAACTAAACCATCAGACCTGCACTTGTGACTCATCATTTTTTTTAATCCCTTCTGACCAAGGTACACGTAATCCCTCCTGGATTCTTCTTTAAAAAAAAAATGGAGCCACCCCCCTTGTTTCGCACCAAAAAAAAAGTTAAAACATAAAAAAAATGTAAAGGAATCTGAGGTTCCTATAAATACCTACTACGCGAAACTAGCTCTAGGTTTTATTTTTTTTTAAAGTCCAGTCAGTAACTAGTTTATGCCCTTAATTCAAAGCTCACTGCTATTTCTCAGGTAGTTTGACTCTGGTGAAAATCAAATGTTTGGTAAAAAAAAAATATTTTTCCCAATAAAAGTTAGAAGACAGGGAAGTACAGCCAGTCATATGTCCTAAGTTTTTACTGAGTGTGTCTGTCTGTCAAGTTTTATTACTTATTATTCGGATCCAAAAAACAACAAAAATTTAAAAAAAAACTGTCTAGTTTGTCAGTAGCCACCTTCCACTTCTCCTATTTCAACTTGTAATCAACCTAAGCTAATTAGGTTAAAAAAAAAACCATGTACCACTTTATTGCATAAACCAGCCACCATAAGACCATAAAAAAAAGTTGTCAAATTAAAAATATCAACATTTTTCCTTAACTAAAAGCAACTGCACTAGGTGGTCAATATTTAATCGAAAACACCATTAAAATTTTATAAATACCAACTTCTCCCTTTTGTGTAGTTGTTACTAGGATTCCTGTTCTCTTTATTATAGAAAAAAACAAGGAAACAAAAGTTAGTTGGGTGATGCCAACTCATGTTGCTTATCTACAAAACCCCTGGCCCCACGTTGGGCGCCAAATCTGTTGCGGCCCTAATTTTTTGTGTACATCACCCTTGTTTCTATTGATATATATTTTCAAAATAAATTCTAGTATATATCCAAGACCCTAACAAAATCGACAAGTTGCAATAAACAACGCCGGTCCCACCTGCCGCCAGCTTTTTTATGTTTAACAGCCGGAAGGTCATGGGTTCAAGTCCAGAAAAACCTAAATTAGGAAAAACCAGGGGCGCCACGTATTTGTTAAGGTGGGGGACGTCGGGTGTTAAATTTTTGTTATAGATTTTGTTCACAGAATAACAATCCCAAATACGAACTAATTACTACTCTATTTAGGAAACTGAATACTTCAATTTAACTAACTATTTAATCACTGTAACAATTTTCCCTTAAAAGAACTAGGAATACTCCCACGAGAATAGGTTGGCAATTTCTTTGATTCCATTCGGCGACACTGTTAGAGGGTTATCAAAATAAGTAAACACAAGGATTGAGGTTAAGTAGATTGTATAATGGGCTTTCTTTATCTGCTGACAGTTTAAATGTAGGAAATTATTAATCATTAATATTAATTAACATTTTTAAGCAAAACAGTAAGTTAGGTTAAAAAAAAAACAAAATATGGTTTTTATTTTAAAATTGAAGTTGAATAGAAAAATGGAGTTATGCAAGTTTAGAAATCATCATCATTCTTGCAAATAAAATTGATAAATACAAAAAAAAAACAATATAGTTTCCGACGTCTGAGCTCAGGGTGTCGTTTACACTGGGGAAAAAAATTATTATGAATATCAATTGTTAAGTTACCTATATAAGAAACATGGTATTATTTTAAATACAAACAAATAGTATGAGTTATTATTTATATTATAGTCGAACCTGGTCAATAGGCTGTGGCCAATAACCGACCTTTAAATTAGCTTTGACAACGACTAAATATTTAGTTAGGCCTCCCCAGCACTAAACCAAGGTCGACTACAAATTACTAACTTGATATTGTAAAAATTTTGTCATAAGCGCCGTCACATCTCTTGATTACACCAATGTAAGAACCAACATCACCTGGCTGTTCTAATCAGTCACAGCATACAACCACACAGAGAAAGACACAACTTCTTGTACATTCAAACGCAGAACCCACCTGGAGAACCCTTCTGAAAGAAGGGTTCCCCACTCCAACGCAGTCTCATCCTACAGTCCGGTAGAGCGGACACATCACAGCCCTCGGCCTAGCACATTAGGCTAAAATGGGTCGTGCTACCATATACAATTCCACTGGTACTACCCATGTTTCAGCAGTAGCCGGGAGACAGATCGAACAGTTTTTAATAAAAAAAATCGGTCTTGCCCCTTTTTAAGGGCTGGAAAACGATCCCCTTTTACACGAGGGTGCTTCCAGAAAGACAAATGTCAAAAGAAAGGAAAGATGTCAAAAGAACGAAAGAACAGTCGACCAGTGACAACCAACCCGGGTTCCATCTCTGCACCAACCACAACTCGGACAGAACAAACCTCCTGAACTGGTTGCACCGAACAGTATTGTCAATCAGAACCAAGTTAATAGTTCCTCAAAATTCAAGAAAAATGTACTGTGCAACCAATGTACAACAATCAGCCCTTATTTGCTTCATAAGTCCGGATAATATAAACAATGTCCCAGCGTTCCAGATTCAGCACCGAGCAGAATAAGTAATCCGTGAGCAGCCATACAACCAGAGAAATGTACCCAACCCGCAAAATGTGCTTGTGCAACCAACCAAAACACCGCGCGTGGTATTACAGCCTCACTTTTCCATAGGTAAATAAAATCGAATTAAGTACACGGTTTTCTAATTTTTCAACTAATAAAAAGTTGTTTTATAGGCCGGCAGTCAGTGATACAATTTGTAAAAATGCCCATCTTAAATCACAACAGAACCTGTCTAACAGTGCGCGAAACATGGATTGATTTACATAAACTTAAGGTAGGTTTATAGAATTTAAAGTAGATTTATAAAAAGAATGTTGATTACTAACCACAATTGTTAGTGTGAAACTACACGGTGTCTTAAGGATAATTTCACACGTAACAGAAGTCTCTCTACCAGTGTTGCGACACGTCACAAAGAGAATTATCGCATGAGCCGTTTAAAATTATCGTACGTTATCGTACAAAATATCAATACTTAAAAACAAACATTCCTGCTTAATAAATTTTCGAAAAAGGGGTTACATATCTTTATATTGAACAAAACAATGTATTATTTTCAAAAAATGATTATTCTACATAAAAGTTTATATTTCTTCAAATATAATGTCATCATTAGATTCGTCTATTTCTACAGTCTGAATCCGATTGGTTTGTTTCTGATAAAGGTTAGCCGACGTCATGCATTTTAACATTTTGTCACTGGGTTTGAAGTTTATACAGCCTTGTTCTAAACGTACTTACTGGGAGGATAACATATGTCCATTTAGCATATCAGTTATTATCCTACCTATATTACTTTAAAAATATTGTAAGATTTCATGACTAAAACATCATTACATATTTTGCAATAGGATTTTTAGTTGTAATTTATAATTTATCGTACAAAAGGCCATTATCGCATAGCTACTATCATACATCGTACATTTGTTATATTATCATACAAAATCGATAATTATCGTACATCTAGCAACACTGCTCCCTACCTAATGTTTTTTCATTGCGGGTATTTAAATAAATCTTAATGTAGTATGTGAGAGAACACAGAAACTACGCGTTTTTTACAAGCTTTTATTTAACTTCACCTGTATGTATGTATGTATGTAATCAAATCTTGCAACTCATTTTTGAAGAACTTCCAAACATCCGATTGACTTCAAATTTCGCATATCGTCTTAGTTCCGATGACAATACAATAATGTGGTTTCATCGGGTACCTACCTCCCCCCTAACGTGGGGGGTGGAGAGGGGGTAAAACTTTAGTTTGTCCGATTTCAACCAAAATTGGTATCTGGGGGTTTTTGAGGATGAGAATTACGAATTTTTGATCAGATTACAAAAATTCAATATGGCGGATTCAAAATGGAGGATTTAATGTCAAGTTTTTCTGATTACTTTCAACTGACTTCCCCGTATCCGATTCACTTCAAATTTTGCATACCGTTATAGTTCCGATGACAATTTCATAATCTGGTATCACTGACTGCCTACCTCACCCCTAACCTGGAGGGCGGAGAGGGGGTAAAATTTTAGTTTGTTGGATTTCCACCAAAATTGGTATCTGGGGGTTTTTGAGGATGAGAATTACGAATTTTTGATCAGATTACAAAAATTCAATATGGCAGATTCAAAATGGAGGATTTAATGTCAAGTTTTTCTGATTACTTTCAGCTGGCTTCCACGTATCCGATTCACTTCAAATTTTGCATACCGTTATAGCTCCGATGACAATCCAATAATGTGGTATCACTGACTGCCTACCTCACCCCTAACCTGAAGGGCGGAAAGGGGGTAAAATTTTAGTTTGTTGGATTTCCACCAAAATTGGTATCTAGGGGTTTTTGAAGATGAGGATTACGAATTTTTGATCAGATTACAAAAATTCAATATGGCGGATTCAAAATGGAGGATTTAATGTCAAGTTTTTCTGATTACTTTCAACTGACTTCCCCGTATCCGATTCACTTCAAATTTTGCATACCGTTATAGTTCCGATGACAATTTCATAATCTGGTATCACTGACTGCCTACCTCACCCCTAACCTGGAGAGCGGAGAGGGGGTAAAATTTTAGTTTGTTGGATTTCCACCAAAATTGGTATCTGGGGGTTTTTGAGGATGAGAATTACGAATTTTTGATCAGATTACAAAAATTCAATATGGCAGATTCAAAATGGAGGATTTAATGTCAAGTTTTTCTGATTACTTTCAGCTGGCTTCCACGTATCCGATTCACTTCAAATTTTGCATACCGTTATAGCTCCGATGACAATCCAATAATGTGGTATCACTGACTGCCTACCTCACCCCTAACCTGAAGGGCGGAAAGGGGGTAAAATTTTAGTTTGTTGGATTTCCACCAAAATTGGTATCTAGGGGTTTTTGAAGATGAGGATTACGAATTTTTGATCAGATTACAAAAATTCAATATGGCGGATTCAAAATGGACGATTAAATGTCAAGTTTTTCTGATTACTTTCCACTGACTTCCACGTATCCGATTAACTTCAAATTTTACATACCGTTATAGTTCCGATGACAATCCAATAATGTGGTATCACTGACTGCCTACCCCCCCCCCTAGTTTGTCGGATTTCCACCAAAATTGGTATCTGGGGGTTTTTGAAGATGAGGATTACGAATTTTTGGTCAGATTACAAAAATTCAATATGGTAGATTCAAAATGGACGATTTAATAACGAGTTTTTCTGATTACTTTTAACTGACTTCCACGTAGGTATCTGATTGATTTCAAAATTCACATGCTCTCCTACTAAATAGCCCACACCCAGGGGGGGGGGGCGCAGAAGAGGTAAGACTTTAGTTTGTTCGATCTCGACCAAAATTAGAAATGCATAGACTTAGACAAATCTAAAAATTAAAAAATAAATTTAGAAAAAAAAACTTTTTGAAAACAAGCTTTTATAAAATGGACTAAAAAGCATAAAATAATTTTTTGAGTGTTCTGATATCATAATAATAAAAGCGATGGGATATTCAACAAAAAAAATTGTGTGCTTAAGACCACACGGCAGAAGTGTAAACTTCAACAAGGTGAAATTATTAACACTGGCCTTCATCTGCATCATCATATCGCTCGCTGAATGTTCCTCTCAACTCGAGCCGACTTCATCCGAATAAGCGTTACATAGCCGAGCCTGACGGCTCAGTTCAATTCACTACCCACAAAAACTGCTAAACGCGCCTAAAGAAGTTTACACAAAAAATATATTTTAAAAAAATACTCAAGTAATAAGAAAGCCTTAGTTAAGTTAATTAAGTTTTGAAAAATCATAGGTAAATATATTCTCACCTTTAGGTATTGGTACTAAAGATTTTTCCATCATTATTTGGCTTGGAATTGACTGATGTAATTGGTTTTGAGTTCCTCTATATTGCGACATCAACGGGGTGAATTTTGAGTCCAAATAAACCAGATAATCAAGTAAATAATTATTGTTAGAGTAGGTTTAGAAATAAACAAAAATTTTAATAAAAATAATACATTCATACTCATACTTTTTAAAGATTTTTATAAGCTACCTTTGACGCAAAAATACTGTGGTAGACTAACATTTATTATTTTAGGTACAGCTAATAAATAATTTAACATTAAAACTCACTAATTTTCAAATTTGTTGATGGGACTATATCCCATTTTAATTTTTTCCGTTGAGTTTGGTCCCTCAGTGAGGAAATCGTCATGTCTGAAGTAAATCTAAACATTATTAAATATAGGTATAACATACTTTACAAAAAAAGACTTATAAACTAAAAACTACCGGTCTTACCCTTCCCTCGCAAACCCTAAGTTCCTTATCGATCTCTACTTTCGATTTTCCACAATTTAAGAGCCATTCTCTTTATCTTTGTCAGAGCTGCCACAAATACATTATGAAAGTACTTCAAGTACAAGTACCAAGTACATTAAGATTTGTAAAAGTTCTTGAAGTACTAAGTACATTTTCTTTTCAAATGTACTTCGAGTACCAAGTACATTATAAAAGTACTTGATTTTCCCCAAGTCTTTTACTTTTAAAATAAAAGTACTTCAAGTACTTTAATATTGTCAAAAAATTAGAAAAATGCCAAAAATATTTTTAAAAAATGTCCAAAATGTTAAGAAATTTCAAAAAAAAAAGTGTTAATAAAAAAACTTCTAAGATAAAAATTTTTGAAAAACCGTCTTACTAAAAAATTTTTACAAAAATTTCAACCTGAAAGGTTTTATTTTTTGGAATATTATTGTATGAAAATATGTATTACTTATATAACTAAATTGCATTTATTTACTTTTTTCATCATTTTACATTCAAATGCCATAGAAAGGTAAAGGAAAAAAATAATTTTATTACACAGAAAGCTGCAAAATTGACCCAGTCGCATCAAAATGTTTTTAGCATGTAAAATATTTGCAATAGGCGTGTTACAGTTACCCCGAACTCCGGGGTAAATGGGACCTACCTCAAAAGACAAAAATTTTAAAATATTCATCTGTCTCAAATTGCATACGGTTGTTCCAAATAGATCACATTTGTGTAAATCCAAATATATTTGACTTTGTAATGAGACCCACAAAAAACTCTTATAAACCGGGATGCACGTACCCTACCTTGCCTTATTTCTCTTTTGATGGAGCACTTGGGACACTGTTCTTACTGGCAATAATTTCTAAATCACTCATAGAAAGTTCTATTTTTCTAATAGCCCACAAAACTGCTTAAAAACTTGTTTAAATCAAACTAAATAAATAAGCATAACAAACGTAAATATCCAAGGTATTTTTTGAGGTGTATCTAGTCAGACTAAATAAATTTTCGGGTTCTTTAAAGGAACCTCCATCAAACGTAGAAATTACGTCTGCTGCAAGGCGAATAGGTAGATCTCCAAAAATCGATCTGCAAGTGCAATATACCTGCACTACCGACACCCCTCAATAGATGGCATGACTGCTGTAGTAGTTTCTCACACTGAATTTAAATTTTATGTTTCACGAAATAATGAAGGTGCGTGCAAAAATTAAGCCTATAGGCATTATTCTTTGAATAAGTGTGTTTTCTTTTCACCTAATTAATTAAGACGTACCTTATCAAGGTTGCTAAAATACCGGACTTCCCTGCCAAGTTAATAAGAACACCGGACAGGTGGCAACCCTAAGTTTATAGCTTGTCTTCGGCGCACTAAAATTATATCTCACCTTATCTAGATTGTACTTTAAGAATATTTTATTGTTCTTGAAGTACCTTTAATGTACTTAAAGTACTTTGAATGTATTTGAAGTACTTTGAATGTACTTGAAGTACTTTGACTTTACTTAAAGTACTTATAATGTACTTGAAGCACTTTAATTGACAAAATCAAGTACATTTCCAAGTACATTGTTTAAAGTACTTCAAGTACTAAGTACAATTACCGGATTGTAAATGTAATTCAAGTACACTACTTGAAGTACTTGTACCCACATAGCACACAATAGTTTTGTTTTACTTGAAAACAACCTCATACCACGTAATATTTATTTTGTTAAATCTACATGCTTAAAGATAACTTAAAAACAAGAAGAAATCAAGCTATAAAAATGTTCTTTTTGCTGAAGTTTCTGGTGCTGTGTATATAACGTGTTTTTTACTCTCGTTATTTTTATGTACCAAATTCACACTTGAAAAGTCCTCCACAACATGTTCTAAAACGCCACTAGATTAAGGCTTCTCAAACCTACTGACTTACTGCGTCTTTTTTGGTCACGTTTTTTTATTAACATTTTTTTAACTTAAAAGAGACGCGAAAGGAAGTTATAAAAGTTCACTAGTTTAAGACTACAACACTTCAAGACAATTTTAAAGATGGCGCTCAAGGCAAGACAAAATATCTATGAATCTATCTATATACATTATGTTTTTTTTTTAACTTAACAAGATTTATGAACAGTGAACACTTTCACAGAATATTAATGTGTCTTTCTCAGGTTAATAACAAATGCGTCGTGATCGTGGATCTGGGATCAGTCCCTTAACAGGTTTTTGGAGTTTAGAGGCCAAAGCACTGCCTGATAGATTTCGTCAAAGTTAAAGATCCCGACTATAGGTGGCGATGCTGCTAGTTAAATCTCAAAAATATTCGGTAGAAAAGCCATGCAAGTCGCCTTTTAAAATTCGTGTAGAAAAAGCGTCAATCTAATGTGATTTTATCGTTGATAAAAATCAGTTGAAACTAATGTAAAAACATTGCTGTTTTAATTTGATAAAGGCGTTATTAAAACGCAGATTTTAGCAACGGTATTTTGTATAACGTTAATGAATGACCTATTAAGCTTGTTTTCATATATGAAATAAACGTTTTTTTCTAGCAGCTTTTAAAATCAACGTTTTTTTTTCTCACGCCTCTTTACGTGTTAAACACGTGATTGTGCTATGCGGGTAAGTACTTGAAGTACAATTCCAAGTACTGTACTTGAAGTACCTGACAGCTCTGGTCTTTGTTTATGATTTTTTCCTAAGTGGAATAATAACAATAATGCATTATAATCTAAGTTTAATATATTTTACAAGAATAATAATATTTTACTCTTTTTTGTAATTTTTTTCACACTTGGAAATAATTGCAAAAAAAAACGGTTGAAATATGAAATGTTGTGGTACTATTTGCATAGACTACTATTATTCATACTAATATAGTAGATATAAATTGTTTGCCCTTACCTGAAGGAAAGCGAAATTATTTATTTATTTAATTTAATTTATTAGAAACCAATAAGGTAAACAAATCAACATAGCGTCATAACCAGAGCTGTCAGGTACTTCAGGTACAGTACTTGAAATTGTACTTCAAGTACTTACAATTACTTCAAGTACTGTACTTGAAGTACATCTACAATCCGGTAAATGTACTTGGTACTTGAAGTACATTTAACAATGTTCTTGGAAATGTACTTGATTTTGTCAAGTAAAGTACTTCAAATACATTATAAGTACTTCAAGTACATTCAAAGTACTTCAAGTACATTCGAAGTACTTTAAGTACTTCAAGTACAATAAAATGTTTTTACTTGAAGTACAATGTAGATAGGTGAGATATAAAGTTAACATGTTGAAGACAAGTGGAAACCTCAAGGTTGCCACCTATTCGGTTTTTTTATCAACGTGTCAGTGAAGTCCGGTATTTTAGCAACCTTGATAGGTAGGTCTTAACAAATCGCCCAAAAAATCGTAATATTAGGTACACACTTATCCATATCCATAGAATAATGCTTATAGGCTTTATTATTTGCACGCACTTTTATTATTTCGTGGAACAAGAAATTCAAATTTAGTGTGAGAAACTACTACAGCACTGTCATGCCATCTATTGAGGGGTGTCGGTGGAACGGTAGTGCAGTACGGAAGTTGCGGCTCGATATTTGGGGATCCACTGCAGCCCACAAGAAAGACCGGCCCGGGCGCGGAAATATCACGTGACCGTAGGAGGGTCACAAAAGAACGCCTCCCCGCCAGCTGTCATTATAAAACATGTTGTTGGGGTGTTGGGTAATTTACTCAGGAAAGATTTAAAAATGGACTGTATAAAAGGATTTTATTGTACTCACTGTTCGTTGCTTGCTCGTGGGTCGAGGGCGGCCGCCTTTATCCTTGCTTCAGCAGTTCTGTTGAGAAGTTTCCATTCCAGACTTTTTAAGGAAGAGGGACGAAGGAAAACACTCGCGAAAATTATTAATTCTAATTTTTCTTAAAATTATTTAACTAAAAAAGTGCCTCTCTTGCTTGCACACCGTGTGATTGAATAGGGATTTAAAACCGATATGTCCCGTTGAAATACTAATTCACACTGATTTTTCATTTGATTTTTCTAAAAGCTACAGGCAACAAATCCCAATTCCACACAGTGAGCCAAAAAATATCTTAACTAACAAAAAAAGTAAAAATAAGAGAACTAAATATAACATCCACACGAAATGAATGTACTGAGGACCAAACATCCCGCCGACCAAAAGGGGTTTACCGCTTTTAATTTTAACTACTATTTACATTGTCTTCAATGGGAAGCGGACACAGCTTAACAACCGGTCGCTTTAAAATACCATTAGTGGTACGCACGCTTGCTACTCGTACTACACCGTCCGAACCTGGATGCACTGCCTCAATACGACCCAGTCGCCATTGCATACAGGGAGTGTTATCCTCTTTTATAACCACAAGGTTACCAATTTTTAGTGAACCTTTACTATCATGCCATTTAGCACGTTGGTGAAGAGTATGTAAGTACTCTTTAGACCACCGAGAGAAAAAATCCTGGTACAACTTCTGGAGCAATTGCCAGCGATCTAATCTATTAAGGGGGGTGTCACTAAAATTGGGTTCGGGAAGTGCACTAAGAGACTCTAAGGTCAAAAAATGACCTGGGGTGATTGCCGAAATGTCATTCGGATCACTACTAAGGGGAGTTAAAGGCCTACTATTTAAAAAGGCTTCTATCTGTACAAGCAGAGTGTACATCTCCTTGTATGTTAAAATTTGAGATCCAACTATACGTAACAAATGAGTTTTAACGGATTTTACCGAAGATTCCCAAAGACCGCCAAAATGGGGTGCAGAGGGGGGATTAAAATGCCACGAAATGGTTTTTGCTTTCGCAGCATCACACATTAGATTACATAAAGTTCCATAAGCTCCAGTAAAATTAGTTCCACAGTCACTGTGGAGTGAAACAAGTCTACCTCTACGGCCTACAAAGCGGCGTAAGGCTGCCAGAAAAGCATCGGAAGAGAAGCTTGAAACTATCTCTAAATGCAAAGCTTTGGTAGCATAACAAACGAAAAGTCAAAGGTATGCTTTCGTCGTGCGAGCTCCTCTGTAGCGAATCATTAACAGATTAAAGGGACCTGCGAAGTCAACACCTGTGTGAAGAAAAGGCTTCACTTGCCTCACGCGAAGTAAGGGTAGATCACCCATGGGAGCTTGAACAGGGGTTGGATGTATCTTATAGCAAGTAATACACTTAGAAACTACCTTTCTAATAACATTTTTGCAAGAAATTATTCAAAATCGTTGTGCGATTATGTACTGAATTGATTGAATTCCTGCATGGAAATATTTCAAGTGTACATAACCAGCTAAAAGTTCAGTAAATCGGTGATTATTGGGCAATAGAGCAGAACATTTTTGTTGATAGGACAACGAAGTAGAATTTCTTAATCTGCCACCAAGGCGAAGTATGTTTTCATCATCTAAAAAGGGCCTTAGTCTTCTAAATGATTTTGAGGGCAAAAGATGCTGTTGGATTCTATCTATTTCATGAGAAAAAGCTAAACTTTGTCAATGCTTTACTAAGATCATGACGGACTGATGTAACTCTAAACTAGTAAGAGGTTCAGTTACTTTGATTTTGTTTCTACAATTTGACAAAAATCTTAAAATATATGCTAAAACTCTACGTAATCTATCAAAACTAGAAATATTTTCTATTACATGTTTTTCTATGTTCAGGAATGTCTTCATCAGACAATGGAAGATTTATTCCTGTCTATGTGTCAGTGTGTTGCGACAAAAAACTAGGGCCATACCACCACATTGAGCTTTCTGACAACTCAGATGGGAGGAGACCACAACTACCTAAATCTGCAGGATTGTTCTCAGATATGACATGATGCCAATGCGAGGAAGGGATTTTTTCTTTGATTAGAGTTGATCTATTACTAACAAAAGTGGTAAATCTATGTGAGGACGACTTTATCCAAGAAAGGACTATAGTTGAATCACACCAAGCGTATATTTTACTAATTTTTAGTCTGGGCTGATAAATTTCTAGAACATAATGTAACAATTTTGATAACAGAACTGCTCCACACAGTTCAAGGCGGGGTATACTAATTGTTTTTAAAGGGGCTACTTTGGATTTTGCAGTCACAAATTTGACACAAAATTCATTATTTTTTAATGAAAATCTAAAATAAACAACAGCACAATAGCCCTTTTCAGAGGCATCTGAAAAGCCATGGATCTGAATTGATTGGTAACTATCAGGCACTACGCTGCGAGTTATTTTACATAAAGATAGCAAACAAACTTCACTAGTAAATTTTTCCCATTTTCTACTAATTTCTATCGAGGGTGGATCATCCCAATTGAGCTTTAAGTCCCAAAGCTTCTGTATTAAATGTTTTAGGAAAAAAGTAACAGGGGTTAAGATAACTAGAGGGTCAAAAATCTTAGCCAAATTGCTAAGTAAATTACGTTTTGTACACGGTGACAAGATTGAGTTTATCGAAAATTGATAGCAATCTGATAATGGACTCCACTCAAGTCCTAAAACTTTAAGAGTATTATTGGAATCAGCATCAAAGGATAAATTTTCATTGCACAGATGAGAAGAAGGGTAGTCTGCTAAGAGTCTTGGGTCATTGCTGCACCACTTGCGCAATTGAAACCCACCCTTAGCAAGAAGAGAAATTAGGTCTTTCTGAAGCCTTTTGGCACCTTCAAGGTCACAATGCATGCTAGTTATATCATCTACATATGAGTGCGAGATAATTAGTTCTGAAGCTTCAGGGTAATTAACTTTCTCCTGCTCAGCTACAGTAAGCAATGATTTGATAGCTAAATAAAGGCTGCATGTTAATCCATAAGTAACAGTACAGAGAGCTATGTCTTTGATTGGACCATCAGGCTGAAAACGCCAAAGTACGCGTTGATAATCTTGATGAGGAGGAGTAACTAGAATTTGTCTAAACATTTTACAGATATCCGCTGTAATACGAATTTTTCCAATCTAAATAACAGAAGTAATTGACATATGTCAGCTTGAAGTTTGGGACCAGGAAGCAGGCAATTGTTTAATGAATGAGGATCACTAGAACCTTTAGCAGAGCCATTATAAACCACGCGTAGTTTAGTTGTGACACTAGAAGGCTTTAGTACACAATGATGTGGAATATAATAACTTTTATCTGGAATGGCCAAAGATGAAACTATTTTCATATGTCCTAAAGATAACTATTCCTTCATAAAATCGGAATATTGCATGTGAATCAGAATTTTTTAACAATCTACGTTCTAATGCTAAGAATTGCTTGAGTGCTAACTCTCTACTGTTGGGAAAAGAAGGTTCACTAGACTTAAAAGGTGGAGATACTACAAATCTGCTTGTCTCTGTTCTATAAGTGGTTTCAGAAAATATTTTTTCGGCTAAACTATCTTCAGGTGACATTAAATTGACCTTGCGAACTTCCTCGACAAGCCAAAACCTTTGAATCGTATCTTGGAGGGTGTCCATTGCAAGAAATGTTTAAGAAATGAATATATAATTAATTTAGACGAAGAACAAATTTTTCCCATAAGGAAATAACCAAAAATACTATTAATTGCCACTGGATCATTAGGACCAGCAACAATCTTTCCATCTTTAAGAATTCTTGCAAATATATCAACTCCTACTAATATATCAACTGGTCTAGACTTGTAAAAAAAGGAACGGCTAGCTGACAATTTTTTAAGAAAGGCCAATTAGTAGTGGAAAGTGTTGAAAGTGGAAGATTTTAGGGCTAACTACGGCACTAAATTCTAAAAGGGGATTAGATTTTCCTGAAGGACGAATGGTAGAAGAAATGCTCTCACAACTTCTAAGCATAGGGGCTTCACCAATGCCTTGCACATCGATATCTGATTTGTAACTATGTAAACCAAGACGTTTAACACAAGCTTTCGTTATGAAATTTGAGGTTGAACCTGAATCTACGATTATTCTAATAGGTTGATAATCGCCTTTGCTATCTAAAATTTCTACTATTGCGGTGGACAATAATACACCAGAAGAATCTATGCTACTACTTAAACATAAAGGGTTGTCTATAGTTAATCCGACAAACGCATTGGGGTTGCTTTGTGAATTTTGACTATCAATATGAGGTAATTGAGCTACAGAGTTAGCATTATTGGAAACTATACTACTATGGTTGGCATGGTGGTTGGCACCCGAACTAGTGGGGTGGCCAATCGAACTCGGGAGACTAGAACTAGAATGCGCTACTGGACTACAATGAGTACTAACACTCTGATTATAATAATTTGGAGTGGAACTAAAGCTACTAAAATGGTGGTTAGGACCCTGACTATGATTGTGTACAGGATTGTACTTAGGACCCTGACTATTATGGTGTGTAACAGTAGTGCAGCCTTGAAAATGTCTATTATTCTGACTACTATTATTCTGACTACTATATAAGGTGCTAAGTTGATTGGAACTATCATTTCCACTGAAACAAAGTAAACTATGGTGACGAACACCGCAACGAAAACAGGAATTAGTGGAGGGGCACTCCTTTATACTATACTAGAAAGGCAATTTAAACATAAATAATTTGCCTTGGCAAGTTTATAACGTTCATTGGGAGTTTTTGAGCGAAAGAACTGACATTTAGAAAGATTGTGATAAGGTCCCTGTTTGCAAAATACACAAGTATTTTTATTATTATTTTGATTAGGTTGACTTAGAAAAACATTGGAAGTTTGTCTGGAGCTACCTGATTTAAAACTACTACTATTATTATTTATAGATTTTTTAAAGAATTTTTTATCTTCTTTTCGGGTTAATTCTACATTATCTAAAGCTTCACAGTGTTTTTCCAAATACGCTATTAACTCCTTATAATCATGCATTTTATTGGAATCAGAATCAAAGAATCAAATTTTGTTGCTAAGGAAATATCTATTTTTCTATTAATCATTTGAACTAATGGAAAAGACCAGACGTCTACAGGTAACTGTAAATTGCGCAAGGCCTCTAAATTATCGTTAAAGGTATCTAACAGAGTACGTAAATCTTGAGGATTTTCAGAAGATACTTTTTTAGCATTTTCAATAGCTGACCAATGACTAGCTGCTATGATTCGTTTTCTATAATATCTTTTACACAAAGTATCATAAGCAATGGAATAATTAGCATGAGTTCGTGGCAAATGCTGAACTAGGAGTTTTGGCTGTTCCTCAAGGGCTTTCAGTAAATATTAGAATTTAGTTACATCCGAAAAGTGAGGATTGTTATGAACCAGGGCTTCAAACATATCTTTGAAACTAGGAAATGAAGTTACATCTCCTCTAAAAATAGGTAAATCTAAAGGTTTAAGGTTGTTAGTAAACTGAGGTGCCACCTTTTAATCTGACTTTAAGATTTGTCCATTAGTTACTCCCGGAATATTTACATTTTATAATATTCTCCGTAACGTGCCGGCAATGATTTTATGTGGTAAAAAATGACGTAATCTGTGTCATGTTTCGCTACCTATGAGGATTAATCATTACTTATCAGTTACTTTAACCCACATAGCACAATCATGTAATTAACACGTAAGAAACGCGTGAGAAAAAAAAACGTTGATTTTAAAAGCTGCTAGGAAAAAAAAAACGTTTATTTCATATATGAAAACAAGCTTATTATGTAATTCATTAACGTTATAAAAAAAACGTTCCTAAAAACAGCGTTGCAATAACGCCAAGATCAAATCAAAACAGCAATGTTTTTACGTTATTTTGCAGTAAATTCTAAATAGATTTTTATTAACGTCAAAATCACATTAGATTGGCGCCTTTTCTACACGAATTTTAAAACGCGACCTGCATGGCTTTCTGCATTTTTCACTGTGACGAAATCTATCCGGGAGTGCTTTGGCCTCTCACCTCCAAAAACCAGTTAATGAACTGATCCCTGATCCTTCACGATCACGACGCATCAGTTATTACCCTGAAAAACACAAACTAATATTGCGTGAAAGGAATTAATTTTGAAAAATCTTGTTTAGCTTTTTAAAAAACCATAATGTATGTATAGAGATTTTGTCTTGCCTTTAGCGCCATCTTTTAAAATTGTCTTAAAGTGTTGTAGTCTTAAACTAGTGAACTTCTAGAACTTCCTTTCGCGTTGCTTTTAAGTTAAAAAAAGTTATTAAAAAAAACGTTACAAAAAAAACGCAGAAAGTTAGTAGGTTTGAGAAGTCTTAATCTAGTGGCATTTTAGAACATGTTGTGAAAGACTTTTTAAGTGTGAATTTGGCAAAAAGACGTTATATACACAGCACCAGAAACTTCAGCAAAATTTACATTTTTATAGCTTGATTCCTCCTTGTTTTTAAGTTATCTTTAAGGATGTAGATTTAACAAAACAAATAGTACATGGTATGAAGTTCTTTTCTAGTAAAAAATAACTATATTTTTTTAATTTAACGTTGATGTGATTTTTGTGCTATGTGAGTAGTATAACTGGAAAAACATAAACATGGGTAAATTAATAAAGTTCCTTTATTGTACCAAAGTGGAGAGATTAAACGGAACAAGACACCCCTTCTAACTTTTTAGGGATAAAGATTTAAAGATAATGTTATTCTTTATGATAAAACATTAAAAAATATTCTTATGGAAATAGTTTTTATTTAAAGCGTCTCTTTTGGTGAAATACTAAAAAAATATTAAACTTTGTAACCTTAGTATTGGTAAATTAAAAAAAACAGCTCTTGATAGGATATTAGAATAGCTACCTAGATATCTTTCATAAAAGGTATTACGTGCTATGGCCAGTGGCGTAGCGTGGGGGGAGGCGCTGGGGGGCGCGGGGGGTTTGTCGACCCCCCCCCCCTCCGCCCCGAGGATACTGGCGCCCCATGGGTGCTCAAAGTGTCCTAAGCTTTGGAGAGGGCGGCAAAGGAAAGTAAATGCGTGATGACCTTTTTTGTTTTTTTTTTGGGTCGCAAGATTTTTGATGATCGCCCTATTTTAGCTGTCGCCCCCCCCCCCGCCCCTTCAGGCACGCTACGCCGCTGGCTATTGCCGGTTTTTTTTATAATGGCGGTTTGTCATCGGCGATTTATCATTTAAACTATTGGAAATATGTTATGAAGTAACCGCCAAAATAGAAAAAAAAACTTAGCTTAATTCTCTTTAATAATTTTAAGGAAATGTGTGACAAAACTGACCAAAACCAAAACAGTTGTTTCCAGTTTGCAGTGCATATAACACTTTGTGTATTTTTTGCTCGCTCTTTTTTAAACTTTATAAAAAGTGTTTCAGTTTTTTAAGAGGAATTTAAAAATGTAAATCTTTGAAGATTAGTGCTTTTTACCTACAATTTTTTTTGTCGATTAGAGTCAATATCTCCCACTCTTAAAAATATCGAAGACAACTTGTTATTCTTCAACTACTTTTACTTACCTATAAAATACTCTGCCAATCTATGGGCACCTAAGCACCACACTTGGTACTATAGTAATAATAAAATATATATCTATATAAATATATATATATATATATATATATATATATATATATATATATATATATATATATATATATTTTTATTCAACTCCAGACTCAATTACCCTTTGTTTGATACCACACAAGCCATGTTTTGACTTAAACTCTAATTTTTAAAATCTACCCCCACCCTTTTTTTAAAAACCGGACTCAATTCCCTTTCGTTTGATATCACACACGCCATATTTTCACTTAAACTCTAATTTTTGAAAGCTACCCCCACCATTTTTTTAAAAATAAACTAAAATTTATTTTTTTTAACTCCAGGGGGTCGATTTTTGTAGATTAGACCTCCGATCGTTTTAAGCCAGCTAAAATTTTTAGCCCAAAAACATTCAACTAAAGGTAGACCCCGTATAGAAATCCTAAACTTCATCAGACACAAAAAGTATTATACTGGGGATTTCTTTCAAATTCGCAACAATGTTGCCAGTACTTTTATAACTTGTAATTTTGATGTAGGTACATAAGTAAAATGGTAACTAATAAAAATCAAAAAAATATTTTGTTTTTGAATTCGGCTTACGTTTTGGATTGCTATACATGTATTTGTAATAGAATACGTTTACCATCCTATGTGAGAAAAGGATTGTTTTCATTGATTTTTGTTTTGAGATCTTATCATTAATAACGTTTTTCTATACAATTTAATTCTAGGTTGTAAGTATAACCTCTAGATATGTATGTATGCATGTCTGTCTGTGTACCTATATGCACATATGTATACAAATGTTTGAAAAAAAGTTTTTTTTTAAGTTAGAATATGTTATTCAATAATCAATCGGTAAATTTTTGTTTACATAGGTACCTAAACTTAACAAAAATCATAAAACATTTGCTTTTAAGTCCCTGTTGTTATAGATCTATGTGGCGGTTTAAATCCTTATCTATTTTGAATTAAAAGGAAAGTATAAATTAGAAATAATCAGCTAAAGTTGGTTTTTTTCGAAGATTGTTGATTGTCGATTTTTATAGAACGTACAACGATTAGCACAAAATTGCAATTTTTGTGCAGTCAACTTGAGCTTGTTTTTTGCAGGAACACAAAATAACTAGCGGCGATATCCTGTAAAGCAAACCATTTTTTTAAACTGCACATGCGCTCCTCTCTTTTTCTGATCACATAAAATTATCTTCCTCTTACTAACTTCACACATGCTCGACCACAGCTGAGAGGGAGATATTTTATGTGAGAAGAAAAAGTACGGTAGCGAATGCGCAGTTTAAAATATTGATTTGGTTTTCGGTTTTCTGAAAAAAACGGGACTCCATTTAAGTGTGAAAAACGTTCAACTGAAAGTAAGTTTAATTAAATTTCTTTGGTGTGAGGTTAGAGTTCATAAATAGTTTATTAGTTTTGTCTTCCAAGGTGGTATTTAAAAAGTTATTAAAACCAGATGACTAAACTGCACTTTTAACTATTAATTATTGTTCTCACTACAAATGTTTTCGGTATAAAAATAACTCTTGCTTTTAGTCCAAATAAATTTAAGTTAAATGTTTTGATCACGAAAGTTAAAAAAACCTTTTCTTTATATATATATATATATATATATATATATATATATATATATATATATATATATATATATATATATATATAAATATATATATATATATATATATATATATATATATATATATATATATATATAAAAATTAGTCTACAACCCTCTCCTGGGCAACTCTGGAAAACTCAAGAAGTGTTTTGATTTGATTTTACGCGAAAATGGAACGTCGCAGAGAAAACCTTTGTTGACAAAAAAAATTGTGTGTGCTTAAGACCACATGGCAGAAGTGTAAACTTTAACAAGGCGAAATTAATAATACTGGCCTTCATCTGCATCATCATATTGCTCGCTAAATGTTCCTCTCACAGTTAGTGGACTCGAGCCGACTTCACCCGAATGAGCGTTACATAGCCGAGTCTGACGGCTCAGTTCAATTCAGTACCCACAAAAACTACTAAACGCGCCTAAAGAACTTTACACTTCAAAAATTCCTTTACAATTTTTCTTAAAGGTTATAGCTCTAGACTTACATGTATAGAAGATAGAGAGCACCAAAATTGACAAAAATCAGTTTTTTGCATTTTACACAAAAACGGTAAGTCGTAGAGAAGAATTTTATTTAAGAGAAATATTACCCATACGAGTCTTCACAATCAATCTCCATAGTCTATAGGTCTACAACGACATGTTTAGAAGGTAGATGGCAGCTAAGTTGTCAAAAATTGTGTTTTTTTTAGTCGTAGAAAGAAACTTTATAAACATAAAATGTTAAAGGACACAATTTTCTACATTCTTTCCTTTTGGGCCAAAGGTTTACAACTACGTGTAGAACATATAGGGCGCCAAATTTGCAAAAATTATTATTTTATTTTATGTAAAAACGGTAGGTCCTAGAAAAACACATTATAGACAAGAAATCTCCAGGACGCCATTCTCTACAATTCACCTATGTGAGTCACAGCTCTATGACTTATGGTTTTTGCGTAAAACGAAAAAAAGTATATAATGGGCATTTTCGGCACCCTCTGTCTTCAACACATATGGTTGTAGAGCTGTAAATTGTCATTGTCGCATTGTAGAGAATTGTGTCTTGATCATTTTATGTCAATAAAGTTTTTTTTTATGACTTACAGTTTTTGCATAAATTGCAAAAAACATAATTTTTTCAAATTTTCTTCTAAACGTGTGGTTGTAGACCTATAGACTATGGAGACCGATTGTAGGGAATTCTATGGGTAATATTTCTCATACATTAAATTTTGCCCTACGACGCGTAAAATGCAAAAAACTGATTTTTGTTCGCTATTTTTCAGAAAAAAAATTAATAGCGGCAACCATGTAGACCAAACGTCACCCTTGCATCATTTATTGTTGCCTTTGAGAGGTTATCCGAATAAACGTGCGTTTTCGTTGTTTTTTTTTGCAATATTGATCACAAAATTAAGATTTTTTTTATTAAATAACTTTAAAAATGCCTAAGAAGTGTGACAAAAGTGAAGAGAAGTGGCTGGATTTATCATTTCACCGGTAAGTTTGAATCTCTTCCAGAAACCGTCATATTGTTTACGATTTGGTAAGACAGTGGTGTGGTTTATAACTTTTTTTACAAAATATTAGTGATTTATTTTACAAAGAAGTTTTAAGAAACATTATTTATTGTTGCAAATTCCCTTATTTTCCCACCTCTAGTGTTTGGGTTTTTTTGGAAAAGTTTTTGAATTTATTCTGGCAATAATATATAAAAAAATATATTTCTTATGTAAACAACCATTTTCACTCTGTAATGTTATGTTATGTCATGCTACTGTACAGTTATTAAACATTTTAAAAATATTCCTTTAGTTTCCTAAGTTTACTAGATTCCCCACTGATCCAAACAAGAGAGAGCTTTGGAGGGAGATTATTGGCCTTAATAAGGAGAAAATTCTGTCAAAATGGGCATTCTTTGTTCTGACCACGTTGATCCTCAGTATGTTCGTTTAGCACCTAGTAGGCACTATCTTGTACGAAATGCCTTGCCCAAGGTCAGGTGTTAAAGACTAGTTCAAATTAAGAAAACTACTTTATACTAGTGGTTGGTAGTTAAATATTCAACTATCTCTTTTTATTATAAAGTATACATAATATATTATCACTGGTTGTTTTTGATGTTCGATCATCATATAATGATGTAAAAAAGTAGTTAGAATTAACAAATATAACTATAAGAAGAAAAAAGGTAGTACCTACTTTTACACAGAAAAAAAAGAGTTTTAACTTCCTTTTCACTTACTTACTGCACTTTACTACCCTGGTGATTAATTAAAAGAGAGCCTTGAGTCAAATGGATTAAAATATTGTTCTTAATTCTTATATTTGCCAAATTTAATAATGTTTGTATATATAGGGTGTCCCATAACTTAGGGACCATAGGCCAACAACTGATAGAGGAGGTCATGTCTGATCAAAAACTTGTTGTTGGCAATTTTTTTAACTTTTGTGATAATAACTTTAAAAAAACGCAGTAAAAATATGAAATTGGGTAGTCTTGTATTAGAACAAAAGCAGTAAATTGAAATTAATTTAAAAAAATTAATTTGAAAAAAGTTAGTCAGTCAATTTTTTTAGAAAATACAATTTTTTTGGTATGAACTTTTATGAATGCCATATTAAATGCAATGTTTTTTAAATATTTTTTGTTAATAAAAACAAGTCTCTAGCGAGACATAATAATAAAATATTATTGATATTTTTTAAAAGAGAAAGCAAAAATTAATTTTAAAAAAGATATTATTTTTTATACATTTTCGAGGTTATTTTGACAGCCCGTACCTCCTCCACTTGTAATATTATCAAAAAAGGAGTACCACATTTTTTAATCACAATTAGAGTATTCAGCTGGCTGTCACAGATTTTTTTTTGTTCGGCTCCTCTTTAAAAATCCTATATCTTAAAAACAGATGAATGTTGACCCCATGTTATATAAACTTTTTTCTTGGAAATAACCTCCTCATCACCTGCTGCACTACGGCGCCTAAGTTATGGGACACCCTGTATAATAATCACTTAATTATAAATAATATTTTTTCATTTTTATTTTATTTGGTAAATAAAAATTAAATAGATTTTTTTATGGAAATCAAAAGTATTTTGTTGATAAAACTGAATAAGTCATATTTTTTAACATTTGCAAATGTAAAAAAACAGACTCATACCAAATATTTTCTAAAAAAACTAATTGCTAGAGTTTAATAAACTAATGAATGGATTTTGGTAAAATAAACCAATGAGTGCTTTTTATTTCGAGGCAAGAGTTTTGCTGATATAATATAACAAAAAATCTATATTATAAATATAGGCTGTCCCATTTTTATCATTTGGGTGGTTTCGGGAACTTCTAGAGAAGATTGAAGAAAAAACGACAACACCTTAGTGTGCTTTAATTTGAAGAGAATAATGATGGTAAACATCGCATATCAATATTATAAACATAGAAACCGAAAACACCCAAAAGTGTCGAAAATGCACCCTGTACACTAGGGGATCAAATAGACTCTTTAAATCCTGATGCAAAAATTTTGATAAATGTCTCAAGGTCTGAGTATATAATTCGGAGTTTTTGACTTTTTTTAACAGAACAAATCTACTTACTGTAAAAAATTTACTAAGAGCAATGTATTACCAAGGTGAAAGAGTAAAAAGCTAAAAAAACACCTTTGACAATTTGAAATAAAAAGAAACACTTTTACCTGTGTTTTAAATTTTAGGGATTAAAGTAACACTTTTCTATATCCAGAAAAAAATAATATAAAGTAGATTTCTTATCTTTAGGGAAAAATAATAAAAATCAAAACTACGGATATTACCAGCTGTAAATAAGTTATTGATTTCTAATATTATAAATCGATAAAAAAATTAATTTTGTAAAAATAGAATGGCTGTCAAAGCTGTAACGGTAATATTTTACACTTATTTAAATTTTATAATTTTGGGTGCAAAAATTTTATAGGAAAATGTCTATAATATATTTATTTTATTTTCAACAAAATCTGCACGCCCATGGTTTTTCATCGATTTCTCTTTTATACCTCTTACAGTGTTGCCTGCGAGGATTCGGCGAAATTTTCTGAGATTTCATGCATGATGAATGAATTTGCGTATTAAATAATGGGGATGCGTCTTCTAGGGTTCCTTGAATTTCTTTGTTTTATCCATATAAAATTGGGCTGCATTGAGTTCAACTAGAACTGGCAAAATATCGTGGAAGGTTTCTGCTCAATATTTTGAACCAAAAAAGCAAAACAACCTTAGATATTAGTAAACACAACATTCTAGAGCTAATTTTCTTACGAATTTCATTCTATGAAGGAAACAAAAACCATTTTCCGACACGAATTGTACGTCGAATTTATTTCTCAGTGTTCATACAAGTCAGTGATCGCGAGCCGTAGTGTTGTCAGTGCAGCTTGGTAGAAATTCTTTCACTTATTTCAGAAAATCGAGTTCGCCGTGATTTTTATGACGCTTACTTTGACAGAAGTATGAAGGAATTTCACAATAAACAAACAGAATTTTTTTTTTAAATTATATTACTAGTTATAAAAAAATGATAAGTTGATTTCTCACACGTGCGGATATGGTGTTCTGTGGGGCGGATTATTATCCCAGAGAGGGGCTCCATTTCTTTTAAATACGCCTGTCACAAAAGACAAGAAGATTTGGATAGCTCTACTTGAATAACCTCTGTGGTTCTACACGAAGCCTCACGTATAAAATCTCCTGATGATATAAGAAGAGAAACATAGTATACAAAGTTTTCCATCCCAGAGGGGCTCCATTTCTTTTAAATATGCCCCTCACAAAAGACAAGAAGATATGAATAGTTCTACATAGTCTTGAAGCTTAACTCATAAAATCTCCTGATGAAATATGAAAACAAACGTACCTACCTATAGTTAGTATACAAAGTTAAAATCATCATCAAAATTCAAAATAATGGATATGTATAGGGGAACATCCTTAAATTATGCAACGCAAAAATTCAGGATTTTTAACTCCCCCTCGTAACGCATTTTCAAGAAAAAACACATTAAAAAAACTGTGTGTAATCATGACACAAAGCCAATCTCCCCCTCTTGAGTGTTTATATGCCTTAAATAAAACATTTAAATAATATTGGTGTTCTTTGGATGGTCATACATCATGGGCGTAGTCAGGGTGGGGCACTTGCCCCACCCTGCCTTGTCACCTGCACCATCCTGGCTTTAGCTCATTTAGTAATATAAGAATTAAAGGGGAGCTATAAAATTTTTTGCTTTTTTGCCCCACCCTGAGTGAGACCCTGACTACACCCATGTTAATATACATGGTTAGTTTACCAATTTTTAATAGGTGCTTATTTTGTTAATTTAATTTGGCAGGGTTATAGCTACACTATCTGCTTATAGGTACTTACTATAGCTTTTTTAACTATAGACTATAGCAACCCCCACAACTAAAATCATTATTTATTGCTACAAGCCTGTGACATAGGTACCTAGGTATATCCATTTTTTGTATTTTTTTAAATTTAACTTTGCATACCTATACTATCCATGAAAATGAGTTGAGATGAGAAGAATTATTGTTTCGACAGTGCTAGAATAAATTATTATTTAGTTGTATAATATAATTCAATTTTTTTTTGTTAATAAATTATTTAGAAACCTTATGCAGTAGGTACTTTTTTTTCACTTTTATTGGGTCACTGAATAATGACTTTTCAGTCCTTTATTTTAAATCAAAAACTTTGAGTTTTTGGTTATTATAGAAAAAAAAGTTTACATTTTTTGTAACAAATATGTTCTAATAAAAAATTCGTTCAAAAACATTTTCTTTAAATGGAAATTTGTTCGAACAAACTTCTAATCGAAGAAAATGTTTTTGAACAATTTTCTGTATATAGAAAATTTTATTGAATGATTATCCTTTTGAAGAAAATTTAATTATTGATTTAGAATCCTAATAAGGTACTTTATTTTTTTTATGAGTTTTTGGAGATTATAAAAATACTCTGGCAATATATGGGTACCTAAGCTCACACTAGGTACTATAGTTATAGTGTACGTGTGAGCTAATATAACTAAAAACTGAAATATATTTTATTCAACTCCAGAATCAACTACCTTTCGTTTGATACCACACAAGCCATGTTTTGACCTAAACTCTAATTTTTGAAATCTACCCCACCCTTTTTTTTAAACAAAAGTGTATTTTGTTTAACTCCAGACTCAATTACCTTTCGTTTGAGATCACACATGACATATTTTCACATAAACTCTCAGATCAACTTTTTTTTCCTCAAAAAAATCAACATAGCTCACACTACTATGGTATAGTAGTAGTGTGAGCTAAAATAAATTTTAAAATTAAGATTTTACAGTTTTTGTAACATTTGAGTAAAAATATGTTCAAATGGAAAATTCTTCTAAATCATTTTCTCCTAAAACATTTTCCTTGGATGGAAATTTCTCCAAAAACATTTTCTTTAAATGGAAATTTGTGCAAACAAATTTCTATTTGAAGAAAATGTTTTTGAACAATTTTCTCTTTGAAGGAAATTTTATTAAATAATTATCCTTTTGAACAAAATGTTTTTTAAAATAAAAAGTGAATTAATTATTTAAGAAACTTCATAAGGTACTTTATTTTTTTAAATTAAAATAACGACTATTCAGTGCTTACTTAAAATCAACAACTGTTTTTGGTGATTATGGGGCATGTTCGAAGCATTTTTTGACATTTGAGTAAAAATATGTATGTAGTAGTTATTTTTGTTAACCCTCATAGAAAAGAGTGGGTTGCAGAAACATCTTTAAAATTAATTTTATTGTTTAAATGGAAAATTGTATGAAATCATTTAGTGCTAAACATTTTCTGAACAGAAATTTGTTAAAAAATATACAAGAAAATTTTACTGAATAATTATCCTTCTGAAGAACTGAACAAAAAATGTTCTGTAAAACATGTACTCAAAGTATGTAGCAGGCATGTAGATAGCTTTTCTTTCTGGGGGGATACTCCCATATAGAAAGTCCTGTTGTTTCTCAGTAACAGTGCATGATGTTTTGGACAGGGTAGGCAAAAATGCTTGCCGGAGGCAAGTCCACTGAATACAGAACATTTTAGTAGTGAAGTGCCCAACACTAAAATTACATAATAAAAACTTGTTCAAGGAGGGGGAAATGTCCCTCCAGTGGCCCCCCTCCTTATATATGTGCCTGGTATCTTTTTCTCACAAACTATTATGAAACTGAACTTTACTTCATATTGCTCAACTGTTTTTGTTTGTGGAAATGTAATCACTTTACGCACTTTTCTTATGAATATTATTATTTTTAATAATAATTAACAAATAATATTTGATAATACATTGTATTCTATTTCACATTCACATAGTTACATTAATATAATCGAATAAATCACATTACTATTTCTCTGCAACAAGTTTTTTATTTGGACCAACATAGCAGATGATAGGTATTGCTTGCAAGCTTGAGAAGTTTGTTGTTGTTGTAGACACATAAGTAACCTGTAACAAAAAAAAATCCTATATTAAAAACTAATATTTTTCAAGAAGATGCAAATTTTCCAGCACTAATTATTTTTAAAAAGTACTAGGTATGCAAACAAAATTTTTTTAAATTTTAGGGCCTGAGTCTCAAGGCCACCTTAAGCTGAAATTTTATGATTTCTACAGTTTTTACTGGTATTTTACGCACAGGAAATAATTTAGCTATGCCTTTAAAAATATTTCCAAGTGAAAAAAAATATTTTTTTGGCAAAGGGGCTCCTTGTTAGCGAAATTACTAGACAAAACTAGACTAAAATTTACGTTTGAACATACGCACAACAGCTACAAAACCAAAACTATCGAACGTTGAACATAAATAATAAATTAGTTGACTATAAACATTAAATTCCTAACCAACCTTATAACACCAAGCGTATTTTTTGTTGTGAAATGCAGTCTGACGGGGCTTAGATGATAAGAGGCTAGCCCTACCAAGTCCACTTCCAATCCCTGACTTCGCATGCGTAGATCTACCAATATTATTTACCTCATGTATTAGAATAGATGTACAGGGTGATTTTCACTTGAATGATTCTAACCACATGAAAATAGAAAGTTTCAAAAACCTAACCTAACGAAACCTAATGAGATCTAACCGAACCGAACCAAAGCAAACTAAACCAATATTTTTTTTTCAAAAAAAAACTTTCCTGACTTCCTACCCGGGATCCTAGAGGATGTGAATCCGAACCGGACCGTACCGAACCGAACCTATCCAAACCTAACCCTACCCAACTAAACCTAATTAGCAGTACGTGTTGTAGTTTAGTTTGGTTAGGTTAGGTTTGGTTCAGTTTAGTTAGGTTCGGTTTGGTTCGGTTCGGATTCACATCCTCTGGGATCCCGGGCAGGAAGTCAGGAAAATTTTTTTTTTGAAAAAAATTATTGGTTCAGTTTCCTTTGGTTCGGTTCGGTTAGATTTGATTAGGTTTTGTTAGGTTAGGTTTTTAAAACTTTCTATTTTCATGTGGTTAGGATCCTAAGTGAAAATCACCCTGTATTCATCTATTCTAATACATGAGGTAAATAATATTGGTAGATCTGCGCATGCGAAGTCAGGGATTGAAAGTAGACTTGGTAGCGCTAGCGTCTTGTGGCTTACAAGCACAGTGGGCCAAATCAGATATCCAATGCAATTTTTCTTGGTAAAGCTAGATATTTCCAAAACCAACATTTTTTGAAAGAATGGAATGAATGTATGTTTATACGCCAAGGAAGTAGTTTGGGGGAGGGAGGGTAAGCCCTATAAGATCAAAATTAGCCCCCTTCAAACGAAATGAACATAATCTATCAGGGGCGCTGACCAAGTCCACAAATAACATACGGACTAGGCCTTCCTGCTCTGTTTTTTTCTAGAATTTTAGTGACATAATTAAGTGACTCATTATAAAAAAATAAGCTCCCCTAGAAAAAGAAAACATCATTTTACTTTAATTGCTGTTTTTGTAGTTTAATAGTAATATACAAATAGATTCCTACATAAAAAGTATAACTGCTTGTATTTCTATGAGAAGGGGTTAAGTGAGATATTCCCCTCCCTACATAACCAGCCCACTCACAACAAACCTACCACAATGTAAACTTCTTTAGGCGCGTTTAGCAGTTTTTGTGGGTACTGAATTGAACTGAGCCGTCAGCCTCGGCAATGTAACGCTCATTCGGGTGAAGTCGACTCGAGTGGACTGTGAAAGGAACATTCAGCTAGCGACATGATGATGCAGATGAAGGCCAGTATTATTAATTTCGCCTTGTTGAAGTTTACACACCACACGGCGTCTTAAGCACACACAATAATTTTTTATTTAATGATATGACATAACGTCGTAAAACTCACTTTTGCGTTTGGGTAGGGTGTAACGTGTCATTTTTACGTTTAAGGCAAACGTTACATATTTGTTTTATTTAGGTAAATAATCAAGGCTCTTCGACTCGTCTTTCTGTACATAAATTAAGGGTATTTTATAGAGCTAGGTTTGGAGGTTATATAGTGTCTAGAAAGTTACCTGAAAGTTAAAGGAGGCATTCCATCGAATTACTGTGGACACTGCGCACATCGTATTATTTGGGCATTCTAATCGGATTTTGAGATCACAGGTTTCGGGAAAAATCACATAAAAACTTTCGATTGTTTTGTTTATCTGTAAAATTTCGTAATTTTCTTTGACGTTCATGAACATAAACAGCTGTTCTGCTGGGGTATGGCGGCGTTGCCGCATCACAAATGGTTTCAGTAGAAAACATTTAGATGAACATTTCATTCGCTTATGTTTATTTTCGGGTCCACGGTTCGACCAGGAACAACCGAGGCTCCACCCACTTTGATATCTTTATTAATTTGATAAGGAGAAGATACAATACGAGTTAGGCACTTTTGTAAATGGGAGATAAACGAGGGATAAAAACCAAGACTAAAAGAATAAACGAAATCGTATTTTTATATTATATAAATTAATATATAATCATAGTTGAATTAAGTTGATATCTAGTTCAGTTAGTCGGATTGAAGGGTTGTGTAGGGCTAGCTAGTGGTGAGCAAACTTAACATCTGAACACTCTTGTGCCGAGTTTAAGCAGTAGTTCGATGTGTATTTTTAGGTTCAAGTTCAGAAACAACTTTATTAATGTAAAAATGTTTTACAAAGGTGGCGTCAAACTATATGAATCTTAGAGAAAACATATATAAAGAGCAAAGGAAACTTTTTACTAAAACTGTAACTAAAATACAACTAAATTCTACACTTAGTATAGCTTTACTCATACGGGAATTGGTTGAATGTTCGAATATTCCTGGGTTTGCTGCATGCTCTGATCTCCAGTAATTGAATTTACAGTTGATGGTTTCAATGCTGAGCTTCTTATAGTCCGGCTGGTTATTTTCCTCCTACTTGCTATGTTGGCGGGGGTCCGGTAGGCAAATGTTCGGTCTATGTATGAAGGGTGACTCAATATCCTTGTTATAAAAATTTCAACCGTGGAAATAGATCCGATAACACCTCATGCGCAGGGTACGGAAGAATTAGTGTATTTCCTCATTGGTTAGTTTGAAAACCGCGGGTTTTTTCTCCAGGCTAGCAAACCGGAGTTGGTGATTTTTCGGCGAGAGCGTTTTTTTATAAGATCTACGAACGGTTTCCGGCAACTTCATTTTTTTTGTGTTCTTGACAAGTGTCTTTTCTCTTTTCCTAAAGAATTTTGGCTGGGCTGGTGGCCGTCTGTTGGTGTCGCCATTGTTTTTGTGGTTATTGGCACTGCAGTAGTTGCAGATTATACCAAAGACGGTATAACTGTGAGCCGTCGTTGTTTAGGCGAATCTTAGTGACGCTCACATCCTCTGAGAGGGATTTAAGGCAGCCTACGCCATTCCTACGGGGAAGAAGCGTGGTAAGTTCGATTTTTATTATTTTTTTTGAATTCTTCAAGACAATATTTACCTCCCAAATTGTAATTAGTGTTCGTGTGAAGTGTGATTTTTCTGCAAAAGACGTGTTTTGGAGTGTTTTAATATATTTTTTTAAACCACGTTTTGGATAAAAACTATATATTGTTTTCTCCTTTGGTTACAGCCCGTCCATTCCATCGACGGGACAGTTTTGCTGGTGGAACGAGGTTCGAGCCAGTTGTAACCCTGGGAAAGGTATGTTAGGGTTATTTTAGTTCATCTGTTGAAATCTGCTTTATTTTATTGAGTCGATATGGGGTTCGCGATTTAAGATTCTCGGTGTAGGGGAACCTCGTGCAAAACCGACGAAGGAAACTGAAATATTTCATTTTCCACAGGGTTTTTACGCTCGGGCAAGAATCCAGCAACCATTTTTGACTATGTGCTGCCCTAGCATTATGTGCTAGGAGATCCTGGGCGTGAACAGGACAGGACCCGGTGCAGTGGTGAGGAGATCTCTGGACAACAGAACTCCAGGTTTACAAAATAAAATAATTTTTTTTACTTACTCATACAATAATCCAGGACCAAGGTAGGAGCAAGCTTTAGATATAATTTTTTTTTACATATAATTTTCCATATAATTTTTTCATTAAGTACAAGAATTTCTTGTAAACGCAAGATAAGGTATGACGTCATGACCAAATTTTGCGGCATATTTACTAAATTGACTTGTTTTCCTTCATTTCATTTATTTAAGACAATTTCTTCTGTGAAATTTGGAGTGCCTTGCTATTTTGGCCCGAACTTGTTCCTTTTTTTTTAAATATATTTCATGTTTCCAGTGCTTTTTTGTAGTTTTACTAAAATAAACAAGATAAGCTAATTTTGGCGTTATTTGTACAATCCAATGAACCAACTTTGCAAAGACAAAAGAGAGATGAGATTATATTTTTTTTTAGTGTTTCCTTACATTGTTTTGCCTCATGGGGTAGATCTCGGACTGGGTTGCTGTCTGTCTCATTCTACCCAATGTAGAATGATGACAGCAGATATTTGGTCCAGATCTCCCCTATGATCAAATGATTTTGGAAGTGGTTTTTTTACAGTCATATGTATAATTGAGTCTTACACTACTGACTCAAATGTAGGTACACTGTGACCTGTTGGGAATGTGCATCTACCTATAAAGAACTTTCTATTTGAGTCATTTTGATTTATTTAGGAATCTTTTAGAATTTTATTTTGTTCATTACTCAATTTTTTTTGGTTTTTTAATTACACAAATACTCTGGAAGCCTCGGAGTAGGTAGAGTTTCATTGTTTGGCTACAACGTTTGAGTTGAACTGTATTTTATTTAAGATCTTCTTTGTAAAACATTGGTATTAAAACACTGTGGCGCACTTAAAATTTTCTTATTTCTGAACCCCCCCTTCTCCACTGTATAAAAGTTACCGGGCATATCAATGTTTTACCTAGCTGGAAAATACAGTTCTGCTTCCAGATATTTGTTTAATTACTCAGTAATTTGATTTTAGTGTCACAAATTGGCACAGCGTTATTGTTCTATTTACAGTGTCACAAAATGGCGGCAACGTCTTTTAGTTTGCCACAAATTTCACCCAACGCATTTTAATTGGCCACAAGGGGAATCAGACATAACAGGTATTTTCCTAAATAAACCAGATCACGTTTTTATTTTCCATAAGTAAAGGCTCAACGAAATCTTTATGGTGAAATATAAGAGATAGATGAGAGTGTCCTCTTCTATTACAAAAAATGTTTTTAAAAAGAAGAAAAATTTTGTGCCGTTGTGGAACTTGTGTTCCAAAATAAGACAAGAGTTGCAACAATGTTTTAAGATACTTGTAGGACTTAAATATGTGTTTCAAACCTATGTATGTACTATGTTTTACTTAGTACACAGTTTTTTTTGTACTGAATTTCTAATTTAAATCGGATCATATACAATTTTTTATTTATACAAGGTGTTTAAGTAATTGTAACTCAAAAAGGTTATATAAACATAGACACGCAAACGCTTAGTTTTCGAGATACAGGGTGTTAAAATTTCATATATTTTTAGTTTTTTGTTTATAGCTCGTGCAGTTTTTGCGATATGCAGCTTAAATTTAACACATATATTTAGCAAGTTGTCATTACACTATAAGACATGCCAAACGATAGTAAAAATCTAGAAGGTTATACTTTTTCAGGGCTCATGTCACCTTTTTCCAGGGATATTTTTTGTTGTAAGCCACTGGTAGATTCTATAACAAGAAATAAAATCCTTGTTTCGTTTGCAAACTTTTTTGTCCCTTGCAATTTTTTGCATCTCTAACCGTTTCAAAAAAAGCTTTTGCGCTAAAGACTGCTAGCATCAAAATAAAAAATGCTTCGGTATGGCATGGCTGCTATATCAAAATAAACAAAAAATATTATCTCGAAAACTAAGCGTTTGTAGACCTATGTTTATATGAACTTTGTGTCTTAAAATCACTCAAGAAATTTAATACTAAAATTATGTTATTGAACACCCTGTATATATGGGTCTGAGTGGAAGAGCGTGCTAAACAAACGATTTTTTTTTCTAATAGTGCCTAATGTTTTTCAAATTTTTGTACGCGTCGACATTTTTTTCAATTAATATTTTCTGTAATGTGCACAATAAGGTTAATGGGTGGGTGGGAGGGTAGAAGAAAGAAAATTCTTATTATTTGTATTTTTTTGCAATACTTATTTTAGGTACTAGCAGATGGAGCCCATCTTCAGTAAACTAATCTAGCCTACCTAAACTATATCATACTCGTCCCCCTTGTACGAGTTTCCTTATATCTTCCATTACTTAAATCTTTTTCCGATCTAAAAATTAAACCTATCAAATGAACGGACGGTGGTGCAATAGTCTACATACAACATAAATATTATTTTTCAAATTAAATCAAATTTTTATTATTTTTCCGTACAAATTGTACATAAAGAATGGGGGTTAAGGAATAACTGTACTAAAACATTAATTAAAAGTGGTTTGGTTAGTTATTATTAATTTTTTTTTAAATTAAGTACATGTTTGCATTTTCACGAATATAACAATATAACCATCAAAATGGAGTTATTTTTATTTTATATTTGGATTGCCTTAAGAGTTTGACTTTTGAGTAGTGATTAAATTTAAAATTAAACCGATTTTAAAGGAAAAAAACAATTATACCCACATCCCAGCCAAAGCTATCAGGTAAAAACTATAAATAATCTAAAAATGCGGAATTATTTTTATCGTTATATAAATCCAAGTATGTGACATTCTCTTTAATTATTTTTTAATGACTGCCTTTTTAAATTAGTAGTTTTGTAACCGTATAACCAAATTAAATATAAATGTTCCGTCAATTAAAACAAATAAGTTGTATAGTTTTAGCGTATAGTAGCCATCTTGAATTTTAAAAAAGCCGTATTAATCTTTATTTGCATTTACAGCCTTAAGGAAGGTATAGGTTTCTTATTTCAATTGATTAATAACTAACCTAAAAAAATAACAATAGCCGGCTTCGCTGGTTCGGCCTGACTTGCACATGTCATAGCGTAAAAAAATCGCCTTAACAAGGAAGAATGGCTTATAAAACATGTATGCCAAATTTCATTAAAATTGGTTAAGTAGTATCTGAAATAAGCGATAAAAAACTCTCTACCTTTTGATATTGATATTGATATACTGATGTAAACGCAGTATTTTTTTAATTAAAAGAAAATATATAAATGCCTCTCAGCTTTTAATTTTCTGCTATCTTTATTTTATATTTGCGATCATTTTTGTTTAGTTGGATTGTAAAACTTATTTACTTAAATATATTTTAAATTTTTTTAAATCAGTACCTAGTCAAATATTTAGCTGCATTTTAAATATGAAATGTTTTTATAGGACACCCGGTACATCGGTAGCTAAAATTTTGAGGATTTACTACCCCTTAATCTTGTAATACAAAACTGCTAAATTATAACAATTGGTCCCACTGTGCGACGACACTCCACGCTATTCATCGCGACTGCCAAGGGGTGCTGTGGAGTCTATACCGGCGGCTTTGCCGGGCTTCAGGCTAAATCTTGAGGCTAAAATTTTTTAGTCGGCCAAAACGATCGGAAGGTTAATTTACAAAAATCGACCCCCAGACTGAATTACCTTTCATACACGCCATATTTTCACATAAACTCTAATTTTTGAAATCTAGCCCCACCCTTTTATTTGGCTTGCGTTCGGTGGATTTTGGTAATTTTTAAATGGGACCATCACGGAGAAACGGTTTTTGAGTTATGCGGGTTGGTTGTTACAGACAGACATACAGACAGACAGACAGAGAGACAGAGAGACAGAGAGACAGACAGACAGACAGAGCAACACAACAGTTCCAAAATGATCTGAAACGCAAAGATATATAATTTTTTTTGAAATCGTAGCAACTTTTTTTTTCTCGAAAAAATTAGGATCACCATAGCTCACACTACTATAGTATAGTAGTAGTGTGAGCTAAAAAAAATTAAATGAAAAATTATATTTTTTGTAAAACTAATTTTCCAACAGTGAGGAGAAGGCCTGTGACAAAATGTTGCTTTCTATTTTATTTAAAAAGTATTTCCCCCAAACTAATATATATTTTTGGTCGGGCAGTCAAATTGGAAATATTCCATTTTTGGGTGATTTTGATATAACTTGGCATGCTGTTTAAGGACTCCCTACGAAGTTAGAAAAAACAGTGATTTGCTCGGCGTCGCATTATAGGTAGCGTCGCGACGCCCTAAAAGTGAAGATTGATAGTAACCTACTTTTTGTCAAATATCTTAAAAACGGTAATTTGTAGGACAATTTTGTTTTTAGTTTTATGCAGCCAGTAGACGTATCTATCTACCGCTCTATAATAATCTCAACAAATATTTTTAGTTTTTTTATTAAAAATTTTAGAATTGAAATTTTCAACTAAATTTAAATTTGCAATTTTTAAATTTTTGGATTATTTGCTTCCTTCGAACACAGTTTAGTGGTGATTTTGATCTCGTATAATAATTATTGTATTTTTTAAGTTAGCCTATGAAAATGTGCTTAAATTTATATATTATCTTTACACGGAACCGCACAAAAAAATACCAAAATTAGCAATATCGCGTGTTGTAAAAAAATTTAAAAAAATGCTCTTAAGATTAAATAATTTTTTTTAAGTGCTACTACTAATTTTTTTATTCTTATTTTTTGTCTAAATATTATTAAAACTTAACAAAATTATTTTAAAAAATATTGCGGTAAATGTAAAATAGACAGGGTGTCTAATAAAAAAATTCAAACTTAAGTAATGCTATGTAAAAAAAACATTGGATTTAGGGCTCAATTTGACATCTCTTCATTTGTGTGCCTCGGATTTCTATATTTTCTGGGTGATTTTGATCCTCCAAAGGAATTAGTTATATTAAGAAACAAGCTTTGAAAAACTGTATAATTTTACAAAAATCGTGCCGGAGTTTTTATGCCAAACATACTTAAAAATGGCACTTTAAAAAATTGTCGAAATTCCCAAAAATACAACATTTACCTTAAATATCGTTTTACAAGTGACAATTTTATAATGTTTAAAATCATACAGCCATACCAAATTTAAAGATAACCTTAATTCTCGAAAACGGAACCAAAATTTTTATTTTTAGTAGGGGTGCCGACTACAAAAACTTTAATTATTTGCTGTCAAAATATTAATATGTTTTATGTCTCAAAATGCTTTGAATTTATATAGAACCTTAGAACCAACAATACATTTAAATAATTGAAGCCCATAACAAGACCCGCCCTAGATATTTAGGCGCCCTGGGCGAAACAGTAAATTGGCGCGCCTATACTCATACTTCTAAATACATCTAATCCGGCTACTCTAGATGTACAATTTAGCACCTTTAGAGCTCTGATTTGGAGCCCCTATGATTGGGCGCCCCTGAGCAGAAGCCCGGTTTGCCCGTTCCTTCTACGGGCCCTGCCCATAGACGTACTAAAGGGGTCTAAAGTTACAAAAAATACAAATACCAAATAAATTACTGGCTGTTTTCTGCGGCTTTTGGGGTTTGCAAGTACCTACAAATGTTTTCTATTTAGCTCTAGATCAGCGTGTACGTATATATACCATATTAGTTCTAGGGTAAAAATATTATAATAAGACAATTTAAGGAATGCTTTATATAAGCAGTAATTTTAAAGCTTTATTTGTAAAATGTTGGCATACTTCCCATAATACCTGTAATAGTGAATTTGAAATTAAGCATCGCGGAGGCGTCATCATGTTTTCTCCCAATTTGTTGGTCACCTGAGTTACTACTGATATACTTATCGACCTTAAGGATATCTTACTCTATGCAATACCACCTCTAGAGTATTATTTCAAGTATCTCATAGTTATATGGCTCCAAGTAATTAGAAAACTGATGGCTTGGAACAAATGTGTCAAAAACAATGCAACACATTGTGTCATTATCTTTTTGGTGCGTTCGTAGAGAAGAAAATCAGAATCTTTTAATAAAATTTCGCACCAAACTATTTTAGGTTTCTTGGTAAGTTACATTTTTTTATAAAATTACCGGTATTTCAAAAATATCGCTAGCGGAGTTTATTATTTCATAAATATCTAAGTTAATAAGTATTTCTTTTCTATTTCGGTAATTATAAATTGTTGAATGTTAAATTACATGTTTTTATAATTATTAGGTTTAGGTCTGGGGCTGGAGTATTGGCCGTCTATTTTGGTGCCTCTCCTGATCATAGAATTCTTTAAAATGTTATATATATTTATATATACCGGTTGCCCCAAAAAACCAATCACTATTATTAATTATAACTTTTTAACTATATCATCGATTTTAATAGGGTGAATTGCACTTTGCAAGTGGTGTTATTACTTTTTTAATAAATTTTTCGTTTTATTGTACGCATTTGGCTGCCCTCATATAACAACACCTTAGGTGACTGCGTCGTTGATGGCCTTACCTCCAGACAAAATAGTTTTTTGGATTATAGTAATTTATCAAAGTTTAACAGGAAGTAAAAAAAAATATTATATTGTAAAAATACACTTTCTTCGGAAATTAGCAAACAATCTGTCGGAAACTGACGTTCTGCATTTTTTTCTTATTTATAATTTTTAGTTTTAATTATTCGTTTTCGGCTGCTTTCAAAGTACCGTAAAATATTCTTAGTTTTTAAAATTCAAATAAGCGCGCGAAATCATGACGCACATATTCATGACGCACAGGTCTGCCCCGGCACCTGCGCGCCCCATACCTGTGACGACGAAAAATGACACTTGGGTCAAATCTGCGATACCGGCATGCTGCCAACAATTTTCTTGTGCTTATAATTAAAATTTAATTACTGTCTTTCGACATATTTTCACTAGTGTGTGCAAGCTGGAAAAAGGGCTACAAGAACATCGAAGGGTTGGCCAACCAAGAACAGCTCCAACGAGATTAAGGGGTAAGTGCCAGCAATCTTGTGCGTCCGACATAGTTTTTTCTAAACTTTTATATCATTCCAGCAAACCAATAGGTAAATCCTATTGGAAATAATTTACGGTCCCTAGAGCGAACATTTTGGCCTATCGAACCAGATGTAATAGGTAACCAGCACATAAAAATTAATTAAAAATTAAATTCATAATTAGGTGTGATTGTTTGGGGTTTGCACAAGGTCACCCAACTCATCCTTAACACGTGCAAAATTAATTCGATTCCGTTAAAGTCATTCGAAAAGATCGGATCATATTCTATCCTTGTCTAACGCAGGTTCAGAGTTCCACTCAAACAAATCTCCCGTGAATTTGCACTCAACATTGAACACATCTACGTATGACGTCGTGTGTTTCTAACCACACAAAAACAACTGGTTAATCTCAAGTTTTTTAAAAATAAAGAAAATTTCATGCTTCGCGTACGGAAAAACGTTGTTTAAATAAACAATAGTAAAGGTTCATTTGAAGCGCGGTTCACCACCTGTTTGTTGTAAATATTTTTGCGGTAAGTACATTTTTATTTAAAAAACCTATTTTCTTTAGTAAATAAAAATGTCAGATAAAGATAAAATCGCGAAACTAGTGATTCGACGAAAAATACCTCTTGCACAGATGCAAGAAATCAGTGATTATGCTAACAATAAAACAGCTGATACATTTTATAAACAAAACCTGTTGGCGCGTATGGAATTTGTAGACTCCATATATGATCAGTTTCAGGAAATACACAATGAAATTATTTCTCTCATTACTGAGGCAGAATTTGAGGAGCATGATAAGGTCAGGGCTTCTTGTGACAATTCTTTATGGGAAATCCGCTCTAAAAAATCAGGGTTAGGCTTGATCCCAGGGCCATCGCCTTTGGTAAGTCAGGAACATTCTTCAAATGTTAACCGACCATGTCTAAAGTTAGATATTTCTGTCCCTCAATGGAATGGCGATTTGAAAACATTTTCTACATTTTTTCAGTTATATAATAGTCTCTGTCATAATACAGATATACCAGCCATTGAAAAATTCAGGTATTTATTAACTCGTTTGACAGGTGAACCTCTGAATCTCATTAAAAATGTCGTGATCTCAGAGGAAAACTATTATATTTGTTATGACATGTTACAGGAGCGATATCAAAACAAAAGAAAATTGGCAACATTTTATTTCAATTCATTTTATGAAGCTCCATGTTTAAAAACTAATCCTAGTTCTAAAGACATGCGTCATCTCGTTGACACTTTCTCAGAAAATCTTTTAGCTCTCAAGGCTCTTAAATTTAAAATTGAGGATTGGAGTTTTTTAACATTTAATATGTTATACAAAAAACTTGATCTGAAAACTCGACAAGAGTTTGAGCAAGAATATGTCAAAATTGAGATGCCTTCATATGAGCATCTTAAAAATTTTCTGACAAATAAATGCAAAGCTTTTGAAACAGTACAGGAATCAGTGCCTTCTGCACCCAAGTATTCCCAATCTTTTCCTCAAGACAAGCCCAGGGGTTATTCACAAAATTCCACCTCTTCAGGGTACGGGAGGAAGAGTGCACCAGCTGTCTACCACAACTCTGTTTCTGACACAGCACAATTTGGTTATTCAAAGAGTGATAAACAAAAATGCCTTTTGTGTCGATCGGCACGTGGGTTATTCAGGTGTCATTTATTTCTGTCAAAGTCACCCCAAGAACGGCTAAACTTTGTGAATCAGCATAAGTTATGTGTGAATTGCTTACGTTTACATCCTAGCCAAACAACTTGTCCTAATTCGATGAGATGCAGAATTTGCAATCAGTTTCATCACTCAACTGTTCATGTTATCAGGTCAGCTACAGCTTCAGCTACAGATCCTAATAACAGTCAGTTAATATCAAACAGACAGTATGTTCCTGTTTTTAATCAGCAAAACATTACAACAGCTTCACAGCCATATCAATCATCACCTAGCTATTCAGCTACAACCAGTATATCCACAGCTACTCAGCTATCCTCATCACCACAGAGCTATTTAGTTACATCTAACTATCGGCAACAACAGCTTTCTGCTAACAATCAGTTTTCAGCTACTCAGCTACAATTCCCAGCTACTCAGCTACAGTCTATATCAGGCATTTCCCAATCATCTGTAGGTATGCAACCGGCTATACAGCAGCAACCTATACATGCTAATCAGCATCATACACAGTCAGCTACTCAGCTACATTTTCCAGCCACTCAGCTACAATCAAAAGGCAGCACTTACTCGACCCAACCGGACTCAGTGAATACATGCTCATTGACCAACTCTAAGTTTACTTGCCTGTTACCCACAGCAGAGGTTGAAATTCAGGATGGTCATGGCAATTTTTGTACAGTACGAGTACTTCTTGATTCCGGAAGTATGGTGACTTTAATTTCTGAACCCTGTGTAAATCGCTTAGGGTTAAAACGACAGCATTATTCAGTTCCTATCCAAGGAATCAATGGCGTCACTTCATATGCTAAAGGGATTACTCATTGTCTCATCAGACCAAAAGATAAACCTGAGCCAACCTTTACAGTTGAAGCTATCATATTGCCTTCTGTAATTGCATGTCAACCTAGAACTTCTGTTGACATTTCCAGTTTGTCATATATCAAAGGCTTATCTATGGCTGACAGTAAACTACACAGACCTGGTTCTATTGACCTCCTGTTAGGTGCAGATCTAGTAGCCTACATGCTAGGTCCTGGACGCATCTTCGGTAGTCACAACCAGCCTGTTGCACTAGAGACAGTCTTTGGCTGGATTTTACAAGGCAAAGTTTCCACATCTAGTTTTAGTGATTCGAACAACCACCCAAGTTATGCAATGTTTTGTCTCCTGATGAAATTAAATGTGAAAATATATATAAGAAAACTGTTTCTAGGGAATCATCAGGAAGATTTGTTGTATCACTTCCATTCAAACATCCCCAACCGGACTTTGGTGACACACATTCGGCGTTTCACCTATCTGGAGTCCCGGCTTTATAAAAATCCAGATTTGCACCTTGCATATTCTAAGTTTATAAACGAATATCTCGAGCAGAACTTCATTTCTGAAGTGCCTCGCTCAGATTATTGTTCTCAATCAGCTTTTTATTTGCCACGCCACTGTGTTCGAAAATCTGATACCAGTTCTACCCTATCAGTACGGGTAGTCTGGGACGCCAGTACAAAAGGGTCTAAGGGCGTCAGCCTTAACGAAACACTCTTTCCCGGTCCCAAACTGCATCAAGATTTATCTGCAATTTTATTAAAATTTAGAACATATCCAGTTTGTTTTATTTCAGACATTCGTCTAATGTATAATAAAATTATTATAACTCCTGAACATAGGAACTATCAGAGATTCCTTTGACGTTTTTCTAAGGCTGAGGAAATTAAAGAGTACACTTTAGATCGAGTCACTTTTGGTGTTTCTTCTGCACCCTACTTAGCCTTACGAACTATTAAAGAGTTAGCTACCCTTGAAAGGGAGAACCACCCCCTTGCATCCCAAGTACTTCAAGAGTCCGTATATGTAGATGATTGTTTGAGCGGCGCCGATTCTGTCGTCTCAGCACTTCATTTACAAGCAGAACTTATTACCTTATTAAAAAAGGGAAACTTTGAACTTCGGAAATGGGCTAGTAACCACCCAGCTCTTCTTGCTTCCGTATCAAGCTCTCACAGGAAAATAAGTTTTGATACCGAGGGTCCGGACTACATAAAAGTCCTGGGTCTTCAGTGGAATCCTACACTTGATTGTTTTACTTACTCTTGTACTCTTATTGAAGCTATTTGTACTAAAAGAAATGTGCTCAAATTGCTAGAATCTTTGATGTTCAGGGTTACCTTTCTCCTGTTGTTCTGCTTGCAAAACACATTTTGCAACAAATCTTCATCTCCAAGCGAGATTGGGATGAAATAGCTCCTGAAGTTATTGTAGATATTTGGGAACGCTTTAAACAAGAGCTACCCTTACTTTCTAAAATACAGCTTCCACGCTTAATCATTTCTGATAACTATTCACGACTAGAAATTCATGCTTTTTGCGACGCCAGTACCATAGGGTATGGTTGTTGTATATATTTTCGTTTCACTACTCATATAGGAAAAATAGAAACTTGTCTCATCATGGCAAAATCAAAGGTGGCGCCACTCAAGACTCAATCTGTGGCACGCTTAGAGCTTTGTTCTGCTTATTTGTTAAGCAATCTCTTGCAATTTGTCAAAGATTCCTATAGCAACTTACTTACATTCGACGCGGTCTACGCTTGGTCAGACTCGCAAGTGGAACTAGCTTGGCTAACCAGCTCTCCCCACCGCTGGAAGACATTTGTGGCCAACAGGGTCGCCCACATCCAAGAGGTTGTTCCTATCCAATCCTGGAAATATGTACCTACAGCCTTAAATGCGGCTGATTGTGCCTCTAGAGGAGTATCTCCTTTAGAGCTACTCGAACATCCACTGTGGTGGCATGGTCCCGAATTTCTAGTTCAAGATTACAGCAGCTGGCCAGACCAACCAGCTATCATCTTGGATAAGCTTCCCGAAGCTGCGGCTGAAGAAAAGCCTTCATGCTTTCATATTGCTGTTAAAGCTCCAAGCTTAGTCTTAACACTTCTAACAAGATTTTCATCTTTGAGAAAAATTCAACGCTTTTTTGCATACTATTCTAGATTTTTAGATTTCTATTTTAAACGAAAAGCATTTGAGTCGCAAGTTATCTCTCCTTCTGAAATGCATCATACACTTATGATCATTGTGAAAACGGTCCAGAAGGATAGTTTTTCTGAGATACTTCGAATATGTCAACAGAATGACACACTCCCTAAACCTTTCAGAAAACTAGCTCCCTTCATAGATGAATCAGGAATCCTGAGAGTGGGAGGGCGTTTAAGAAAATCTACCAATATCTGCTTTGATGCTAAGCATCCTATCCTGCTGCCTCAAAAGCACAGACTCACTGAACTTATTATAGAGCAGTATCACATTGATCATTTTCATCCAGGTCTTAACACCTTGCATAACCTTATTGTCCAAACCTTTTGGATACTATCTCCCAGAAGCGCGATCTATCGATGCGTGTCTTCTTGCATAAAATGTTTCCGTTCAAAACCTCATTCGTATCTACCAGTCATGGCCGACTTACCAAAATACCGCATTTCTCAATTGAAAGCATTTTCTCAAGTTGCTCTTGACTATGCAGGCCCTTTCAAAATTTTGGCGGCAAAGAGACAGCGAGGTGCTCAAGTCTGTACAAAGGCTTATATCTCCCTCTTTGTTTGTGTATCCACCAAGGCCATACACTTAGAGCTCGCCTCTGATCTTTCCACAGAAGCTTTCTTGGCAAGCTTTCGCCGCTTTATCGCGCGTAGAGGCCGAGTCTCTCAAGTTTTTTCTGATCAGGAAACCAACTACAAAGGAGTTTTCACTGAGCTTTTATCTCTTGCGGAAGCTGCTGCAACGAAATTGTCTATAAAATGGCATTTCAACCCTCCAGGCGCGATCATTGTAATGGATTGAGTGAGGCCGGAGTCAAGGCAGTCAAAACACATCTTTATAGAGTCATTGGCGATCAGCTTTTGACTTACGAAGAGTTCTACACCGTACTTACAGGTATTGAAAGCTTGTTAAACTCAAGACCTCTGTGTAGCATTAGCGAGGATCCAAATGATCTCACTCCTTTGACCCCAGGTCATTTCTTGACAACAGAACCTCTTACGTCATTCCCTGAACCTGACCTTACCGAGATCCCTCAAAATCGGCTCAATCGTTGGCAACTTCTGCAGCAAATGCAGTCTCATTTCTGGACACGTTGGAGTCAGGAATATTTGCATACTCTGCAATTGCGGTGCAAATGGACCAAATCGACACCAAACATTACAGAAAACAAACTCGTCGTTATTAAAAATGAACAAAAACCACCCCGAGAGTGGGTTCTCGGTCGTGTAATGCGCGTCCATCCGGGTGAAGATGGAATCGTTCGCGTTGTAACTGTCAAAACTCAATTTGGCACCTTACAGCGTCCCGTAGTAAAAGTATGTCCTTTGCCTGAGCAATAGGTCGAACCTCTTGCTCTTAGTTTAGAATTAGTTATTATTTTCTTTCTTTTAATTAGACCCAGGATTTTAGCGGTCTAATCATTTTCGATATTTCTAATTACGTTAGAAAAAACCTATTATGTGTTTGGCGAGTGGAATGTCGGAAACTGACGTTCTGCATTTTTTTCTTATTTATAATTTTTAGTTTTAATTAATCGTTTTCGGCTGCTTTCAAAGTACCGTAAAATATTCTTAGTTTTAAAAATTCAAATAAGCGCGCGAAATCATGACGCACAGGTCTGCCCCGGCACCTGCGCGCCCCATACCTGTGACGACGAAAAATGACACTTGGGTCAAATCTGCGATACCGGCATGCTGCCAACAATTTTCTTGTACTTATAATTAAAATTACTGTCTTTCGACATATTTTCACTAGTGTGTGCAAGCTGGAAAAAGGGCTACAAGAACATCGAAGGGGTGGCCAACCAAGAACAGCTCCAACGAGATTAAGGGGTAAGTGCCAGCAATCTTGTGCATCCGACATAGTTTTTTCTAAACTTTTATATCATTCCAGCAAACCAATAGGTAAATCCTATTGGAAATAATATACGGTCCTTTGAATTACGCCTAGAGCGAATACAATCTATGAACCGAAAAATTTGGGATGGATTTCTTGTTTGCTTTTTTAATTCTGCTTGCATTTCTTTGCTTATGAATTCCTTATTAATGAACTGCTTTTAATGAACAAAAAAGCATCATGGTTAATATCGATAGGGGTGAAAATTACTCGCAACTAAAAATAGCGATCCTTCATAAAGAGACAAATATTATTTAGTCGGCCATCTTTGATTTAAAAATTGACGAATATGGTGATGCTCAAAGAGCAATCGATTCTCACTATGATACTTTTCATTTAATTGAAATCGGATTAGTTTTAATGAATTTGTGAGGAAATGCAGACAAAATTAGGCAATCGTATAGTTTGTGAAACAGCTTTGCTCTAATCAATGGTTAAAATAAAAATTAATATTTCCGAAACTGCTAAGCCAATTTTAATGATTTAAGTTTTGTTCTGTGTGGCGGATAAAGAGCTTTTCAACGAATTAAAAAAAAACGAATAGTTTCTCGAAACGTAAGAAAAAACAAACCTCTTTGAAAGGTTAAGTTTGATTCTGACTGAATTTTAAATGATAAATTTTGATAGGGACCTTTAAGGCGCAATTAATTTTTGCCTTGATACTTTTTATTTGAGAAAAATCGGTTTAGTAATTATTAATTTATTAGGAAATGAATGGAGACAGAATTGAAATCTGTACAATAAAGGTTAAAATAAAAATTAATTTTTTTCCAATCCAACTGATTTTAGTAACGCGTACCTCGTCCGTGCGTGGCAGAAATAGGATTTTTTTATAAATTTAAAAAAAACTAAAAAAAGATCTGGAACATAAAAATAAAAAAAAGTGTGTGTGCTTAAGACCACACGGCAGAAGTGTAAACTTCAACAAAACGAAATTAATAATACTGGCCTTCATCTACATCATATCGCTTGCTGAATGTTCTTCTCGCAGTTAGTCACCTCGAGCCGACTTCACCCAAATGAGCGTTACATAGCCGAGCCTGACGGCTCAGTTCAATTCACTACCCACAAAACTGCTAAACGCTCCTAAAGAAGTTTACACTTCAAAAGGCAAATTTAAATGGTTTAGCATGATTTTGTGCTCATTCTTGTAATTTCAAGATTGCGGATAAATTATTTTTTCTTAAAATTCTGATTTATTAACTGCAAGCATCAGCTTTTTTCAATAAAATCGGTAACATAGTTCAAGAGTTATAACGAAAAAAAATTTCCGTTTTTTTCCGTTTTTTTTTGCTTCACACGATATTTTAATAAACTGGATGATAGTATGTGGCACCCCCACTAATTAAAAAAAAATTATTGCTTTATATAATGGAAGTACAAACATTTCTATAATTAAGTTCAAGTCATAGATCTACAGCTAGTTAATAACAGTAATGACTTGTTTTTATGGGATTTCATAGATTCTCTAAAAATAGCTATTTTTGGGGGCAAATGGCATGAAAACTTCAATATGGTTTTTGGAGATTTACACAAATTTTGAAAACTTGTTCCTTGGGAAAGTAAATTCTTTTGGAGGAACAAAATCACCCGGGAAATATAAAAATCCCATGGACATGAATGAAGAGGTGCCAAAATTGACTCAAAATTCAAGGATTTTTAAAGTATCATTTCTTGTGTTTGGAATAAATTCCCAAATTCCCTGACTATTTTTTTTGAACTGCAATATATTTTTTAAAATTTTCTTTAAATTCTAAAACATAATAATAAAAACTTAAGAAAAAAATAGTTTAAAATAAATCCATGGATTTTATTAAAAAAAACTGACTTGAACAAATTCAAAAATTTTTTGCATCATTTCCTGCGAGTGAAAAATCTAAGTTATAATATATTCTTACATGGCTGACTTTTTTGGTTCCTTATGTTTGCTTCAAAACCCAAAATCACCCCTAAAACCACTTAACTGCTTCAGATGAACCAAAATTAAGGAAAAATACAAAAATGTAAATTTTGATAAAAACTAAATTTAACAATTTTTATTTAATGGAACTTAATCACGCTTCTAAAGTGTAATACCTTGTTAGAAAGGCACACTCGTTGTTTGCCTAAAAGTGAAATTAGAACTGTCCTATCTAATGTAGTTATTAAGTTATTTCAGAAAATCTGGATCAACGTCACGTCACATTTGAAAGCGTCGCGACGCCGCATATATTACGTCGCCGGAAAAAAAATATGATTTTTGTAAATGTCGTCATAAGTTTATTAATCGTACCAATTTATATCAAAATCACCACAACTTCGAAAATTCTGCCCAACCATTTCTGTCGCATCTACTATTCAAAGATATGTTTATGTAGAGGAAAGTTTAAGTCGGAAAAACACAAAGTGTAGGAATATTTTTTTTTAATTTGCTTATACCTGAGATATTATTAAAAGTTTTCAAATTATTAACAGCGTTTTCTGCTAGCGATTAAATAAATCCGGCAAATTGTTAAAAATCGTTTAAGAAATATTAATTATTATTTTAGGGAAAATGGTGGCGAAATAAACCAGAGAAATTACAGGCTCGAGTTATAACTCAGGAATGCTACTTAGGAAAATGGTAAATGTATTAAACTTATTAGATTTAATATTAAAATTAATTTTTTCTTTCTAAAATAACTAAGCTATTTATTTATTGACAAATATTTTTTTCTGTTTTTCTTATCGTTGTTCGCGAAATGTGTTTTGTATCTAAAACAGCGGTGATTAAGAAACGGTTGCCTGGTAACTCGGGTGTCATGGCAGCCGTTACGTCAGTACGTCACAGTTATTTAAGAAATCAGCATATGCATTATATTTCACAGCGGATTTAGACATTTTGCAAGAATTTTTTAACATTTTGGTTTTATTTTGGCTATGTAATTTCTTTATTAACAGTTCTGTGATTACTATTCAACTACAACTAAAAAAAAAATTATTCGTTTACTACAACCAATAGTAAAAAATAGCTCGAAGCTATTTTTATTGCTTTAAAGTTGATAATTTGAGTTAGGTAAAGTTAAAGTTAATCATATTCTCCTAGAGCTGTTTCGATCTCTCCTTCCTAAAATTGGAAAAGATAATCAATAGGTATTGAAAATTGTGGATTAAAAATTAATCAATAAAACGAGATAAAAATTAAATTTTAATTATTAACTTGCAATAGCAACTACGGCCAATCGAATGACGTTAACAATTTTTTTAAAACCATAGCCAACTTTGTTATTTCTTATGACCGCCATATTGAATTTATAGTTCAATAAATACAGCACTAAAAGCCTATCTTTGAATTACAAAAAATGTGAATTTATTTGAAAAACTGTTTTTCACTTCGTTGGCCGTGAAACAAAGGCCGTAGTTGCGCTTGTTGTCATCCCTACTTAACTATCTGTCAAAACTTTGTCATTTATTTGATTTATCTGTTGAAGTTTTAAAGTTTCTAAATTACTTAAGATTTTTTTTGATTCACAAAGATAGTTAACGTCATTCAATAGGGAACTTGCCCATTTTTTTTTATTTTACTAAAATGTGTTTCTGTATGAAAACGCATTATACCAAATATCAGCCCTTAAATCGCAATACTTATTTTACAATAAATAATTAAAGTTGGAATCGCTGAATGGTATATCCAAACACAGCAAAATGCGCGGCAGCCGCTGTGACGTCACTCCTTAGAAAAATCCCGGGTCATAACTTTTTTATTTATGAATATTTTTTATTTGTGTAAAAACATTCTTTAGGCACTTTTTTAAGAGCAATTCAACTGTCAAATTAAAGTTTATTTGTCACTTTTAGTTTTTGAGTTATTACATAAAGAGAAGATTGATACTTATTTTATTCGATTTTTAAAATTAGCGTAAAATTTCCTTTAAAATGATGTTTCACACTTAATATTTAATTTTTTTATATTTTTTTATATTTTTATTTTTTTATTACTTCTTATTTGTTTTATTTTTTTAAAATAATTTAAAAATAATTTAAACCAATTCTTATTCAGCAAACTAAAAAAAAAAGTTAAGAGGTAACTAAAAACTAAAAATATAAAAAACAATAAAAAAAATAAAATGTTAAGTGTGAATGTCATTTAAAAAAAAATACGCTGATTTCAAAAATCGAATAAAAAAAGGTCATTCCATAAGAAAAATACAAACCTTATGTAATATCTCAAAAACTAAAAGTGACGTATAAAATTTAATTGGACAGTTGAATTGCTCTTAAAAAAGCGCCTCAGGAATCTTTTTACAGTAATAAAAAATATTCATAAATAAAAAAGTTACGGGGGTGGGTCGAAAATGCACCAAATTGAAAATATATATCTTGAAAGTAGTTTAAGATATCGATGTGCGGTTTTCGGCCTTAATGTTTTAACAAAAATCGAGCTCGTAACATGTAGGTTAGTTTTCTTTTCTATCTCCTCTAGAAATGGGCGTTTCCTATCAAAAGTGTCCAATTTGGACCACTCTGTACCTATGTGGGTAGGTATAAATGAAAATAAATCAGCACTAGTGTTTATAGAGCTCATTCTAAACAGTGGTTTAAATACTTATTTTTAATGAGACTTATTAGTATGGTTATATATATAAATATATAAATATAAATATATATATATATATATATATATATACATATACAGTGAAACCTCCCATAAGCGGACACTCACGGTTCCGTCGATTTTGTCCGCTTATTGGAGGGAACTGCGAAATTGTAATATATATTTATTAACAATTTCCGCTGCTTGAGTTTTTCCGATATTAAATTTTTTAACGATCTTTCGTGCTGATAGATGTTCCTTCTCCGAAACGTTAATTTAATTTGTTCACGTAAATTAAGAAGTTTTTTACTACGCACTATTTTAAAGACGTCTATTACTATCTAATAAGGCGCTGACTGTGACGTAGGCCAGCACCCCGATGACGTAGGCCAGCACCCCGATGACGTAACGAGCACCCCGATACAAAATCGACACAAAATATGATTCTCGAACGTACTAATAGTTTCATTGACTGAAGTCACACATTATCATCCGATTATTTACTGTCTTTTTTTAAAGTAATGTACTAGTAAGGGCGCATAATAATCTAAAACAACCATGACATCAGTGACTGAACAGTGGTTGATTCGTTTTATTTACGAAACTCACACATTATCATCCAGCTATTTACTCTCTCTTTTTAATTCAATGTAGTGGGGCGGGCGCACATGAGTCTAAAACAGCCATGGGATTATTTTAGTAAGAAACCTATACGAGAAGTCAAATTTATGGGGTTATATTTATTTATTTTGATATAACTGTTTTTTCTTAAATTTTTCTAAGAAATACGTTGTGTTTGGCTAATTATCTCATTAAAGGCTGTAAAAGTAATGTAGAAGTTCCTTATGCAGATCATAAAACAGAGTTAACCTTGACAGTGATTCAGTTTTTGCAGTGTTTTTAAATTAGGACCACTCATTGCAAGATGTGATGATTATGTGCAGTGTGCCAAGAGGAAATAAATTTAAAAAAAAGACAGGTATGTATCATTTTGTGTAACAGGGTGCACTTTTTATTTTGTGTTGTGCAAATAAAATATAACTTTTTCTGCCCCCAGGAAGCTAGCTTGCTGGCCAGCAACAAGAATTTTACAGTCAGACAAACAGTGTTAGGTATTTCATGATGTTTACATGGGCGCACCCAGTGGGGGGGCTAGCCTAAACACAAAAAAGTGCTTAAAATACGACATCATGAGGCTTCGGCTCCCCCCCCCCAGAGGCCTCAAACCCCCTCCAAGACAATTCTGGGTGCGCCACTGATGTTTGTAGTAAAAAATTACTATAAAATCAAAAAAAAAGAGTGTCAAAGATATAATTTAAAAATAATCTGGTCCCCAAAGGTCACTCATCGTAAAGCAAGCTTTATAGGTAGCGAAGCCTGACAATGAATTTATATTATTTGGTTATTATTTTTGAAATGTTTTCCTCAGTTCAAATTGGTTGCTGGCTCGTTCTTATTTAAAAAATGTGGTTAAATCACAGTCTAAAGATCTATTTAATAATAACAGAGTTTCAAGATAGTTTGAAGCATAACTTTTTATTTTTAAAAATAAATATATATAGGGTGTTTCAAAATTCAGTATCATAATTTTAATGTTCAATTCCTTAAGTGATTTCAAGACAAAATTTTCATATTGTGCAAACACATATAAACATAGGTCCTCAAACACCTTATTCTCGACACACAGGGTGTTAAAGTTTAGTTTTTTATATATTTTCTTGTTTATAGTTTCTTGCAGTTTTTGAGATATTTCAAATTTGGCATGTGTATTAAGCTATAGACACTACACTATCAGACATGCCAAAAAACAGTAAAAATCTACAGAGTGATACTTTTCAGGGCTCATGTCGCCTTTTCCCCAGATTTTTTTTCCTTGTAAGCCACTGGTAGGCAGAACTAGGTAGTTAAGACAAGAAATAAAATCCTTGTTTTATTTGCAAACTTTTTTGTTTTCTGCAATTTTTTTGCATCTTTAACTGTTTTAGAGAAAGTTGCTGTTTCAGTAAAGGCTGCTATTATAAAATAAAAAATGTGCCAGATGGCATCACAAGTATATCAAAATAAAATTAATTAAAACTTATTTGGCATGCCTAATATTGTAGTACCTATAAGTAAATATACGTGCCAAATTTGAGCTAAATATCTTAAAAACTGTAAGAGCTATAAAAAAACAAAATTTTAACACTCTGTATCTTGAAAACTAAGCGTTTGTGGACCTATGTTTATACGAACTTTTTGTCTTGAAATCACTCAAGGAAATTAAGATTAAAATTATGTTATTGAATTTTAAAACACCCTGTATAGTTTAGACACCTTTGTACTGTGTAAAACAACATCTTTAAAATAAAACTGTGCTGCCAATGTGAAACCGAGGAAAACATGTCAAAAATATTAAACAAAAAATAGAAAATCTTTTCCTATAAAGCTTACCTTTACAATGAGTGTCCTTACCCCAAACCCCCCTGATAGTCTAGCAGAATAAACCAAAACACATGATTTACAGTATTTACAGCAAAAAAAATCACAAAATATTGAAGATAATTTTGTTTCACCAAAACTTTATAAAATTACAAAAGGAGTCTCTAACCTATAACTTAGTACTAATCTGATAAACCCCCCCCCCAGAATAAGCTAAAACACGCGATTTAAATTATACAGGGAGTCCCATAACTTAAGGGCCATAGTGCAGCAGGTGATAGAGGAGGTTATTTACGAGAAAAAAGTTTATATAACATGTGTGTCAACACACATCTTTTAAGATATAGGATGTTTAAAGTTAGAGGAGTGGGGGGGAAAAGTGTTTTACAAAAAAAAGAAAATCTGTCATAGCCAGCTGAATACCCCGCTAATTGTTATTCAATAATGTGGTATTCCTTTTTTTGATAAAATTACAAGTTGTGGAGATACAGGACTGTCAAAATAACCTCCAAAAACATAGAAAAAATAATATTTAAAAAAAAAATTTGCTTACTCTTTCTTTTAAAAAATATAAATAAAATTTTATTATTATATCTTGCTAGAGACTTGTTTTTATTAACAAAAAATATAAGAAAACATTGCGTTTAATATGGCATTTATAAAAGATTATACCAAAAAAATTGTTTTTTCTGAAAACAATTGACCGACTAATTTTTTTCAAAATAATTTTTATTTCAATTTATTGCTCTTGTTCTATTACAACACTCTGGCCAATTTCATATTTTTACTGCGTTTTTTTAAAACGTTATTAAAAAAATCGCCAACTTTGATGCTCTGTATCTCGACAAAGAAAGAGTTTTGACCCATGCAGTATAGGAACTTTTTTATCAGACATGACCTCCTCTATCACCTGTTGGCCTATAGCCCCTAAGTTATGGGACACCCTGTATACAAAAAAATCACAAATAATTGAAACAATTTTGTTTCACCAAAAACTTTTATCACAGATCACCTTTGTTAAGGTGATCCGTGATTTTCTAAAATCAAAAAAGAGAGATAAATATAATTTAATGTGTAAAAAATAATTATTTGATGTTGAAAATGAAGAAAAGGTGTCAATATTTTGTGTATAAACAAGTGTATAACTCTCTCAGTTTGTGATATTTTTTTAGAGAAGCAACTTTAAGACCCAAAGACTACATTCTTTAAAATCAGAGGACCAGAAGTACACGATTTATGAATCAACACCACAGTGCTATAAGCATGTTCCTAACTTGCATTCCAATCCTTTAAGACATAAAAAAGCTATTAGGTTGGTGTATTAAACTTTTTCATTAACATAATTGAGAACAATATTTATTTGATTTTGTACATGAGAAAAAGTGACTTGGACTGTTAAAATATCAATATAAATAATGTTAGGAAATTATGTAACACAAAAATTTAGGATTTTTGACCACCCCCTTTATAAGACATTTTAAGAAAAAACAAACCCCCTTTGAGTGTTATGTAAATGTGTGTATGTGTATAAACAAGTATATAACACTGTTCGGTTTATGTGTTTTTCTTTTTAGAAAATCAACTTTAAGACCCAAAGAGAACATTCTTTAAAATAAGAGGATCAAAAATACACTGCACATATGTCACCACCAGTGGGCTTGTAGTCCAATTATTAGAGATATATATAAAAGCTGTGTTAGTGCAAAAAATACGAAAGTTTGGAAACACGATTAGAAGGTTGGTGATCTTACTACTCCTGTAAGTTTGTGACCTCGAGCGGCTGCCATCTTAAAAATATGACGCCTTAAATGGTTGCGGTAGGATTTATAGGAAAAAGTTTTAAGTTTTTTATAGTTTTGCAAAAATATTTAAGAGCATAAAATAAAACTGAATGAATTACCTATAAAATACTTATTATTAGAAGTTGACTGGCTAGTGCCTTTGCAGAGATGCAAACCCTAAGTTGTTAGCAATATGCGCATTTCCTTTATGTATTATCACATTATATTCCAAATAAACAGACAATATTAGATTTTACCTAAATTTCTCAGAAACTAAGCATTTTAGAGCAAAAGCGAATTTTTATTTATTTATTACAAAAACCACAATTATCTTTTAAACAATTAATTTAAATAAGGCCAAGTTTCTGATTACCTGGCACTATTTTAATTGGCGTCTCTAAATTGGTAATATTTCAAAGAACAAGAAAAAAATGTATAGGTTTTATTAAATTTTCTGAAACACTTTTGTAAAAAATATAATTTTGTTGTAAAAAATGTATCACAAAGTGGTATTAAATAATAATATTGCCAATAAAGTTATTTATTATTATAAACTGAAATTATTACGTAACCTTGACTCAAATTCATGGTGGGCACGCCATTGCCATCCTTAAATTGGGGTCCTTTGTAATCTTAAAAATAGTACCAGTTTACAGACCCCTAAAGTGTGTAAAGGACTATGCTTGCCGACATAGGTTTTAGGTTTAGGGAAAATTAAATTAAAAATTCATTACCAGAATAGTTATGTATAGAATTTAAATACTAACCACAGCGAAGTTAAGTGCGACTTTGTATCTGAAGACCGCCCCCCAGCATGCGATTGGTTAATCAATAATTTGGTTGGCCGCGATTGATTTGCCTTTACAAGGCAATAGTATTTGAACAGAACCAATCGTGAAAAACCAAGGTCTTAATCAACCAATCGCGTGCTGAAGGGACTCTTTTGTAATATAGTTTATAAGCTCTATCTACAGCAAATATTGTAAAATAGTTAAAAATATTTCAAAATCGATAGAATGTGATAATAACATAACAGTCATAAGAGTTAGAGTACATACAAGTTCTTTATCACCAAAGAGTTTTTAATATGGTGTAAGATAAGAGTTGTTAAAAAAACAGTGGCAGTAAAAAACTTCGGGCATTATATATCACACTCTATTTGGAAATAAGTAAACAATTTTTACGAATTAAATGTGGGTTATTATAAAAAAATGCCTATTTTGACTATAATAATATAATTAGTTTTCTATTTATTAATGAGCAAAGAATAAAGCCTTATAATACTTTATTTTTTGGAATTGTCGGACAAACCCTTGTAAATCTTGGTAGACCCCTCTTAAAACTGAAATGGTCCCCTTGTACTCTACTCCATTAGGGTCCCAGTCTGACACTGTCCTTTAGTAATGAGTTTAAAAAAAACAGTGACTCTTTTTCAAATGCTGGTGAGAGTTTTTTAGTTTTTATTATTAAGATTAACGAAAGTGACATTACTGATTCGAACCCCATAAAAAGCAGACTCATTACCAGTAACCATATTTATGCTCTTAATTGTTTTTTGTACATAATATTTTAGTTCCTTATATATGAGAGTTAAGCTAAAAACTGCGTTGAATTAGAGAAGCAACACACTTGGGATGGATAAACATGAGACTACCCCAAACATTTTTCGGAGGGGAATAATATATTTATGTATAAAAATGTACAGTTTTTTTGCTACTAAGCAAACTCTTTACCAGTAACCCTATTTATGTTCTTACTTATTTTTTGTACATAATAGGGACTTATTACAATAAAGCCAGGTACAAATTGTGCCGGGCACTATTCTGACAGTTTCCCATTATAACAACAGCTATCTTCTTTCAAAATTAGGACTTTGTGTATTATAAGAGCCGGAATTAATAGTGACGCCACTATTAATGGAAAATAAATGACTAGATTTATAAATTCGACATTGGTATGTCAATTTTGAAAGATCAACTGTCAGTTTTCAATGGTAAACTGTCAGAATAGTGTCCGGCACAATTTGTGCTCGGCTTTATTGCAATAAGTCCCTACTACCTTCGTTCAAGCCTTATATATGAGATTTGAGTTAAAAACTGCATTGAATTAGAGAAGCAACATACTCTCCCGAACATTTCCAGAGGGTAAACCACCCCCAGCAAGGTTGATTGTTCCCTCTTAACAGTTTTTTGCTAATAACTCGAAAACTGTCGTACAAGTGTTAGTTTTTCTTGTGGTATTTTTTATCCTTCACACATTGTTTTTCCCAAAAACATGCCCCACTGCTTCCAGGGATGGCCATGTACATCATTGGAAAGGACGTTTTGTCGAAAAATGATTTCAAAAATATATTTTTTTAAAATTTGAGTTTTCCAGTTATTAACAAAAAACTGTCAAGAGGCACATTTAAGTGGGGAGCCACCCCCGTCAGGGTTACATAACACTAAGAGGGTTGCTACTCTCATTAACTATAGTACATATTATCTAATACTCTATTCGCTTAGCAATATGAAGAACAGGATAATTTTGGAAAATTCAGAACTTTTTTATTTCTTATATTAAATTTTGTTTTATTTGGACTATAGTGCACTTTTATAAAAACTATTAATCACATGCATTTTTAATGTTTCTGGTTTTTAAAAAGAAAATTAATTCCTCAACATCATGTCTTTTTTTCGTGTTGTTTGCGTTTTATAGAGAAACTGCTGATTTTACAAACAAATCACAAGATACAAATGTGTATTAAAAAGTTGTTTTCACATTTTCACCATGAGTTAAACTTTTCGAGGAATGCTCAAAAAACTACGAAATTGGAGTGTACCTGTAGACACCAAAATTTCACATTTTCATGAGTTTCAAAAGTGGAAAAAATGCTTCAAAAATCAAAAGGCTCTACCATTTTAAATAACGTTAGCTAAGTTTTTATTTTTTGTAGTCTATATTCTGTTAAATATGACGGCTTACATAATGACCGACCCACGATTTTGCACCAATGTCTTCCCGACTATTTTTTATACCCTACGGCAACATCTAGGAACCCAAAGGACACATTGATGGAAAGGTACTTTAAAGCTTTACAAAAAGCTACCAAACCATTTTGCTTTTAAAATGACAGCTTTCGTCAAAAATCAAAAAAATCTGTTCACAAATAACAAAATTATGAATTTTCCAAAATTGTTGTTTTTTTCATTTTTGAGATGTTCCTTGTATTTGGCATGAGTTTGACATATGTCGAATAAGTCGAATGGCGTTAGTGATATGATGATATGAAGTTTTTTAGATTTTTGACCAAATTTTAATTTAAACTTTAATTTTAAGAGAAAAATGGTTTAGTAGTTTTTTGTAGAGCTTTAAATTACCTTTCCACCGATGTTCCTTTTAGGTTTATACAGGTAAAAATTAGTCGGGAAAACCTTGGTTCAAAATCGTGGGTAGGACGACATATCATTTTTGACAGAATATAGACTAAAAAAATTATAAATTACCTTACGTTATTTTTTAATTCTTAAAGCATTTTTTCTCTCTTGAAAGTTTTATGAAAAAGTAAAATTTTGGTGTCTAGGGGTACCCTCAGGCCAACTTCGTAGTTTTTTAAGCATACCTCGAAACTGTGGATACAACTTGTCAGGAAACAATTTTTTTGTATCTTGTGATTTTTTTTTGTAAAATCAGCAGTTTTTCTATAAAACGCAAAAAACACAAAAAAAACATGATGTTGAGGAATATATTTTTTTTAAAACACAAAAACATTAAAAATGCAAGTGATTAATTGTTTTTATAAAAATGCAATATAATCCAAATAAATTTACCAAAATTCTTCTATTTTTCACTTTTGAGCTGCCATATTGTATTTTGGCATAAGTTCGAGAGTCCAATAAGTGTAATTGTATTCCCAAATGTAAGGGCTTTCAACCCCTCATCAAAAGTGCATGAAGGCCTCTAAGCGAATAGAGTCCAAATTATTATAAAAGTTGGCGAGTTCCTATAGTAAAAAATAATTAACTTTTTTTAAATGCTATATTGTGTTAATAGATATTTTATTTTATTTTCTTTTTTAAGTATTAACTTTTTAATTATTCTCTATTTTAAACTTAAAAGTAAAAAAAACATATGTAGGTATGTGACTTTTTATTTGTTTTGTTACAGATTATTTTATTTTTAATATTATTATTATGCTTTTGGTAAATGGTATCTTTTTATTTTGCAGCTGTTGTGTTATCTTTATTATTTAATAATGTTATTATTCTTATATTTACAACTTCTTACTTAATTTAGATAAATATTGTATTGTATTAGTTGTTTTTGACTAAATAAACGATAGTGATCCTACTTATAGCGTTTTTCAAGATTTCGTAAGCCAGCCCATTTCCCTACCTAAATGAATAAAGTTGAATCTGTATTTTATGAAATTTGATCTGGTTTTGGTTGTTTGATATCTCAGAAAGAAATATATAATAAAAAGTCTGCAATATATCATGCAGGATTTTTGGCATGTGTAAACATTTAAGAAGTTTTATTAAATTTTTAAATTAAAAACAAATTTAGAAATTATATTATTTTATTATTTTTTTAAAACTGTTTATAACTTTCACCATACAAAGAATAAATGTAATATCCTACTTACTAACATGGATAATTTATTTGCTGCATCAAGTTTTCTTGTATTCTATCCAAACGGCCACAAAGTTGCTAAAAATAATAATATAATGTTGAGATATTCAAATATTATTTTTGCTAAGACTTATAGTCCAGTCATTATAGAATTTTAGCTTGCAAAACGTGGTGTAGTCGCGATTTTGACATATGTTGTTCACATTGGAGTCCTAAAAAAATTGAGGTATTTATTATTATTAATTATTTAGTTACTGTACATTTTAGAAAAATAATAGTTGATGACAAGATAACAAAAGTTCCTATAAAAGCGTTTGTATACGTATTTTCGTCAGACGAATGGCTTTCGAGTTACGAGGCTATACATCGCTAATATGGATATTGACCAATTTTCTTTTTTAGTGGCCTTTATCTTAAAAACTGCTTAATTTTGAGAAAAACATGAAATAAAGACTAACTAAATCTGGTTATTACCCTTGCTGAGATATAAACCCTGAAGTGTTAGCGGTACACCCGTTTTCTAAGTATATGCAAAATAAACCGAACTTATTAAGTTTTATCTCATTTTCGTAAAAGGTAAGCATTTAACTGAAAATATGTAAGCAACTTTTTTGTAGTAAATTAAATTATCTTTTAAAAATTTTATTAAAAACTAAGTTTATCGAAAAGTTTAGTTTTACTCTGTATTATTAAAAATAAAATTATTTTTACAATATGAATTTAGTGGATTTTTTTTTCAATTCAGTTTTTATACGCCCCTGGGGTATTAACGGTTGCCCTAATGTTATAAATATACACACTGTTCGAAAGAAAATTTAATTGTCTATAGTACAAAGTAAAACTTTTTGCCGTTAGAGCTTGCTTTAAAAAAAAATTGATAAAACGCATGATATTTTTCTTTTAATTAAAAAAAAACAAATATGCGTATGTTTCTTAAGTGTCCTCCGTTAACAGAAACTACTAGATACATATCACTTTAAAGATAATTTTATTTTCAACAATATAGAGTAAAACGGGAATTTTTAAAAAGCTTAGTTTTTAAGAAAACTAATTAAAACAAAAAAAAATTATAAAAAAAAAATAACCTTAATATGCGGACGCCCCTCAGGTATAATAGGGTGAGTAATAGCTTTCACACCACTTTGTGGTACGCTGTTTATAAGTACAATTTATTTCTTCTGAAAAGGGTGTTTTTTTCCTAAAATGTTTTTAGATGTCAGTTAAGTGCTAATCGTGGAATTGGCCCATCTAAGTGATACATTGTTTAAAAGAAAATTTAGTTTCTTACAATAAACTTTATTACATATTTTCTGTAAAATGCTTACCTTTTGAGAAAATGACAAATATTAATGATTTAGGGGTTTATTTTACACCCAGGCCATTCAGTAATGTCTCCTTTTATATGCCATTAATTAATCTTTATTTTATAAAAAATTTGGCTAACATACAAAATTGCGGCGAAATGATTAGCCTCATAACTCGAAAACCATTTGTCTGTCGAAAAAGTGTATATAAGCGCTTTTGTAGAAAATTTTATTGTCTTCGACTTTTGTTTAAAACTAATTTTTTTCTAGAATGTACCGGAAAAAGGTATTTTTTAAACAATCATTTTTGTTCACACTAAATCCGAGATGAAGGGGGGAGCCGCCACCCTACGCCAAGGTGAAAAACTTAATTTTTTTATAAGGCGTCCAATGTAAACATATGTCAAAATCGTCACCACACCAACTTTTATGCTCTAATGACTGGCCTATTAGTGCAAATTATTTTTTTATTATGACATGGCTACTGGTATTATTGCCAAGAGTTTTGGCAAAAAATAAATAACTTGTACCTTTTGACATGGGAAATGCCTTAAGTTTTTGTACTTTTAATCCTACAAGGATTAAAAACTTTAAATAAAAGTGACACTTCTTATCCCGAGACGAAAATTTTGTACCACGAGCGTACCCATGTCTAGCCATTACTTTTCATTCTGAGGATTTTAAGTGGAAAAGTGCACTTTTTAATGTAAAGGTGCAAAAAATGTTATAACTAAAAATGATGTTACCCATTGGGTAATTTCAAATTAAATCTTGAAAATTTTTGGCCCAGTAGTTTATTTTTAAAATAATTTTTAAAAATTAAAAGATTACCAAGTTTTGCTCCTACGTAGGTAAAGAAAAATAGGAATATCTATAAAACTACTTTACAGCAATCTATGAGTCATACCTTGTCAAAAAGGTATTTGAAAGACCTTTTAAATAATGTGTCACATGACACATTTTAAAAACAAAAACAAACAACCGAACCGGGCCCCCCAAGCCTTAGATTTTTTAACATATTTTCCACATATTTCATGAAAAAGCACAAAAAATAACTTAAAATTCGACATCATAAGGCTTGGCCTCCCCTCTACGAGGCCTCGGGACCCCCCAAGACATATTCGTGGGTCCGTCACTGGGTGTAGGCTAAAGTACATGAAGACTTTAAAAAATGCTGAATCCCCTGAAGCTGGGTAAGTTTTAATTTTTACTTTTTTTACAAAACTAAACAGAAAGTTTTAAATATTACCAATACCGTACTAGACGAATTTATTTCTGCGCCATCTACCCTTCACTGTTGCGAAGCTTGCCAGTTGCCACTCTATATGGGTCATATACTCATTGATATTACAAAAATCATTTTTTATTCAATATTCAAATTATTTTAGACAAATGAAGTAAATGTGAGTTTTTTGCACCCAAACGGGTCAGCCCCCTCTTTTTATTACCCTAAACCGAATGCAGATATTTTAATTATTGAAAGAAAAATGATTTTAAGAAAAGTTTAACCCATTACCGCTACAGGTTAGACCTACAAATTTTGGAAATAAAAATAATTTAAAAAATATTTAATTTACTTGAAATTTTGAGAGGCGTGCTTATTACTTATAAAATATTATTTTTTCCTATATTATAGCATTTATCTTTGATTTTTATATGTTTTACTTGAAAAAGCTACCATTTTTTCATATGGAACCCATCATTTCTCCATCTTGAAATTTGGTGAGTGTCTTAGTAAAACATTGAAAAAAAATTATATAATTTTTTGAAAAAATTTAAAAATGGTATTTTTCCAAAAAAATCATTTTTGTTTACATTTTTTAAATAAAAAAAAATATATTTATTTTTAAAATGTGTCATGGGTTATATCATTTAAAAGGTCTTTGAAAGGGGAAATGGCATAGATGCTAATATTAAAATTTGTATATATAAGTTACTAGGATTAATTATCTATAGGTATGAATTTTAATTTGAACCCCTCAACCTCCCAGGGGACCTATTATACTAAGTGATTGGAAATAGTTTTTGTAGTTCTGGTTAGATTTACCAATTATATTGTATATAAGAGCAAAACTTCATAAAAAGTTTAAAAAAAGTATAAACCAAAATACCTTAACTATTAATTTTTATTACTGATTGATAAAATCTACCTTTTTTTCCTGCTTAAACCAGTCCAGTTAATCTATAGTATCATGTAAATGTTCCAGTTGCTAAAGTATGTATGAGTTTGGTGGTTTTCCAGCCTTTTTTGTCCAAATGCTCATCAAAGTTTTGTCAATACATGTTTTTATCTTCCCTAAATTCAGTAGATTTCTTTTTAGTATTTATGTCACATATATCAGAAAACTGTGCCGGAAACCCTAAAAGCATAAAATAGTGGATTTATATAAAACTATAGTTTTGTACATAACAAAAAGAGAAAAATGAACATAGTTCTTATAACATTGCGGTAAGTATAATTTAAAATAAGTAAGAATAAAATTAGTTATATTATGTAAGTTATACATTATTAGGAAAAAACCTAGAAACAAATTTTGTTTCCTAGTTTTGAATGTGTATATAATAAAAGGGATGAAAATATTCCAAGTAAGAACTTTTACATTGAGGCCATCAAAATAATAATTAGTCTTTGTGAAACATAATATCGGAATACATAAACTACCACAGCGATTGAAGAAAAGCTTTCTTCTCTGAAATACATCCAAACAATTAATAAGAACCTTTCCACTGAAGCCATCAAAATAATAATTTAGTCTAAGCTTTTCACTAACCAAAATTTGAGCATATGTATTGTCTCTGATGATGATTTTTTATTATTTTCTAGATTATATTGATAACCTCAGTATGTAAGTTTCTACGGCTTATGCCTAATTTACTCAACAATGTAAGGGACCATTCTTAAATTATGTAATGCCACAGGGAGGGAGGTTTAACCTAACCTTGTGTTACACTAAATTTTTTTTTAATGTATTTTTTACAAAAATACCTTATCAGGGGGGAACAGAAGGAGGTCGAAATTACTGATATTTTGAGTTAAATAATTTAAGGATATGCCCTAATTTAAGTGCTTTCATGTTTTACCCAGTGAACTTCCAGGGCTCTCAACAGATAAACAGCAAAATAATATGATAAATATGAACTTTTTAATAAAATTATGAAAAATATGAAATTAAGAAAACAAAATATGAAGGAATTATGAATAAAAAATTTAGTTTCTTTTTGGGTCCTCTACCAAATGGCTTGTTATGTCAAACCCAACTTTTTTTTAGGAAAACTCATTTATTAAGCAAAAATATATATTTCTTAATTTTATTTATTAAGAAAAGTTATAAGAAACATTTTCAAGTTGAATTAGGCCTGGATGGGGTATGGCCAAACAAAAACAAGGCACATTTTTTATAGCATATTTTAGGACAAGGTATAAGGTGTTTCCGTATTTTTAAACCAAGGTTTACTGAAATTATTCAAAGAAATAGAACAAAATTATAAATGCAAAAGTTGTAGGCTTTATCCTATACCATCAAAAAAAAGTTATAAAAAACCACAAACATTGTAAATCTCTTATGGAATATCCTACAAATTAATATGTTTATGATTTAACTTTTAAAAAAATAGATATTTTCTTTCTAAACTCAAAAAATATATGATAATTTGTAAAGCCACTGTTAAAATATTAGCATCTACAATTTCTAGCTGTTTGGGACCTACTCTACATTTCTTGAAATAGGTACCCCCATTTTCTATCTCTTGAAATAAGTGCAGTAGACCTTTTTTGGAAATATATTAAAACACCCTGTACATCTAGTAACACAGAACACTTAAGTATACTTGATGATATACTTGGTATACTTTAAACACCTATTCCGAGCTCAAACATTAAAAAAAACTCAACATTACAAAACTAACCACGGATGTCCAAAACAACTAATTAACATAAAAAATGCAACAACAACAATAACAATAATAAAACAAAAGGCAAAAAAGCCCTACTTTATTCAGACTTTCTCAAAGGCAACAAACTAATAACAAACTAAAAGGAACTCAAAATTAAAGACTAGGAAAAATATTGAAAATTTCCACACTTATTCTATTACTTCTTCATTGGGGAAAATATGAAAAATATGAAGGTTTTTCTAAAAATATGGAGTTTTATGAAGTCTGAAAAAAAATATGAACATTTTCATAAAATATGAAGGTCTTAAGGACCATTAATACATAGGTGGAAAAAAGATAGATTATACCTAGGAAAATTAAGCAACAAACTTATATTATGTCCATTGCATTTCTAAATAAATCAGCCTTTACTTATACTAGATGACACAAACTATCATTTAAAATTCCTCCTTTTTTATATTCTTAGTATTTTGCCACGTTTTCGCTTCCTTTAGTGTGATTTTAGGCAAAAAATTAAAGTTTTTATTTGCTTACATTATGGCTATAAAATTTAGAGCAATTTTTTTTTTGTCATTTCACCCTTTTAATACTATAAACTAAATAAAGCTTACCTTTCTAGATAGCGGGAAATCCGCTTTGTATCAAGATACTAAAAGATCGTTTTCACAATTAACACAGTCAAAATAAACTTTTAAAAACATTCTGTATTGAACAATTTTTTTTTTTTTGACCACCCGTCTTCCAGCAGCGCTATGAGTTAGACAGCAATAAAATGAATAAACTGTGCATTAAAATGAGTATGTTCTAAAATTACAATTATGTCGGGGTGCCAATGGGGTGCTAATGTCAACCTACGTCACGAGTCAGCGCCTAATTGAACAATCAAAATAAAACACAGCAGTCCCGCACCCGCCGAATAAAATATCTTGTAAATACGACAGAAGTATTAGGTCTTCGTATTAAAACGGAAAGAGGTAATTCCCCCACTGCAAAGTGCGTTGTTGCCAGCATACTAGATAATGTTTATGCCTATGTCGTGCAGCACTCCGTCCCGTTGTCAGAGGTTCGTGTCCGGTTAAAAAAGGTTTCAAAATTTTTTAACCAAAAAAAATTGTCCGCGTCCGGTTATTAGAGTGTCCGGTTATAGGAGTGAATTTTACATGTAAAAAAATAGTGAAAAGCTTGGTTCCAAACAATTTGTCCACTTAAAGGGAGTGTCCGCTTAATAGGGGTGTCCGCAAGGAGAAGTTTCACTGGATATATATATATATATATATATATATACATATATCTAATTATTATATTAGTAGTACTTACAGTACTTAGGTATTTATACTTACTTGCGAGCTTTTACACCACGAACTTCAGCTTGTGAAAAATCCTCCGAATTTTTAATGTATAATGCAGTCATAAACATATCAACTCTAGGTAAATTGTCTGATTGTCCTTTTATAAACTCCGCATCAACCATTTTCAGTCTTTAACAGAATCACAAAACACTAAATTAAGAAGATTTAGACAAAACTACGTCCGGAAATAACTGAACACCACGTTCAAAGCTCCAATAAGTACAATATCAATTATTTACGTGTTGTTTCAATGTCGGTTAACGGTCGCATGGATCGAGATCCAAAGACGTGAAGTCACAACCAATGGCAGCGCGTTTTAAGAACAGGTCAAGTTATTCAAATTTCAAACCTTTATTTCTCAGGGAATTTAATTGTTATTGGAATTTTTCTTTTTCCATGAAGTTCAAATTTTAATTGTTTTTAAAGGATTCGATTTTTTGGGCAAGTTCCCTATTGGTTGTAGTTGCTTATACAAAACTACCAAATTTCATTAAATTTGTTCGCAAGATGGTGGCGATATTTAAATTTTTCAAAATACACAATTTTTAGCTTTTGCTCGATATTTAAAAACCACTGTAGATATTTTTACTTTTGATACGGCATCTGATTGGGCTTAGACCGTTTCCGAAATCCCCATGTAGTTGCTTTTATTTGGGACACCTTATACGACTACGACTTCCCAACTTCCCGATGAGTTAGAGAATTAAAATTTAATGTGTTCAGTGTGATCGGGTTATGGGGTATAAAATTACCCCCCAAAAACTCGTGTGGTAATGCGTGTATAAACTTGGAATAAAAAGAATTCGCAATAGAACATTTTATCGTCTGATCCACCAATCTAGAAACATAAATTGGAATCCGCCCAATTTATTAGTGCTATGCATTCTCGAGACAGCAACCGAAAGCAAAACTCTTTGTATGTCTCTTTCTATTCCGTGCAATACAGAGTTTAATAGGATTACCTACATATTTTAACAATTAGAAAATTGTTAAGACTAAATCAAAATAAATACAAAACTCTGTTTTCTCTAACATTATTTTTTAATTTTAATTGTCGTGAAACTAAAATCAAAAGTTGTCTTCATGCAAGCAAGTCATTTTGTTGTCATAAGCCAAGATGATTTTTTTTGGAAAGAAACAAATTTATCTTATAATGAGAGATGGTTCGCCTTCAGTGAACACACTTTTCAAAGAAAAAAATTATCTTCTTTTGAAACAGAAATTGCCTTGTTGCATAGGAAAGCAGTTTTGTATTAAACTGATGTCATTTATTTTAATAAGAAAAGTTTTTTGTGTGTAATAAATAAAGCTCGCAAGTATATTTGTCATGGCTAAAAGATCCTGCTCATTGCAGAGCAGGGACTCCTTTAATTACTGCGTATCAAGAGTAAAGTAAAGCTGTTTAGCATTTAAGCTTTTCTGTAATTAAATAATATGTTTTAGTTATAACCGAAGAAAATTAGAAGAATTACCATTCCATTTTTATCATGTTAAGTTAAATTTAGAAGAGTCAGCATACCTAACAGATACTTCATGGGTTTTTGACAAAGTCTGTGGTTGTAATGTGTTCAAAGTTCTTGAGGACATAAGTTTGTTGCGGAACATTAAAAATAATTTTACTTTAATTCTTAAGGATTTTTTAGGTGAGTCAAGTCAAGTTTAATTATAGTGTAGTATCAAAAGTATTCGCCAAAGTGAATCAACTCCCTTAATTGTATATAAGGCCATTATTTACCAAAGTCTCTAATCGACAAAATAATCAAAATGTACATTTTTCGCTAGGTGGGGTCAATTCTTTACATTTCAAAAAATCTGACGAAATTTGGAAAAATGTGACATAATCTGGCGGTTAAGATTTCTCGTTTAAAAGGCAATTTTTAAACTTAAAAACTTACCTACAAGGCAATTTCCACTTTTTGTTGGATGCAGCATCACGATATAATTATTTTTTTTTTAGCAAAAATACGTTAGTCGTTAGAAATTTTTAATTTAAAAATTGGAAATAAATTCACACCGTCACTAGAAATTGACATTTCAAATATCGCCAAATTTTTTCAGATTTGTAATTTCTATTCGTTTTCTTTATGAGGTCAGCTAAGTTTACTTTCCTTCTTTGTTTTTCACGGCAAAATTAACAAAGAGGCACTAAGTTCATGTCGTGGAAGGTGCGTGAAAGACTCGCTACAGAATTTGCTCCACGCTGTTGCCACCGTTATATTTTTATCGGGTTTTTATGGAAAAGTCTAATAATGTCAAATATTGTCCCTAGAATTAGCCAGATATTCTGACTGAAATGGGACTTGGTCAGATTTTGTAAGTGGTGATTATTTTTGTACTTTTGCTATCAAACGACCAATTTTCGTCTAAAAGACGTTATTGCTGGGTTTAAACATATAAAAATAAAAATAAAAGTTATTTAATTTTTATCTGGAACTGGATGTGCGCATGTGCGACATCGCGTCACGTGACATTTGTTGTTGTTTTGATAGAGTATTTTTTTGTTTTTTCGTACCATTTTAAGCAATACACCTTTTAAAAGCGAATCCCCATCCATCGTCATAAATAAATCATCCAAGATCATCAAATAAAAATGGCCTAACAGTCCAATGAAAAAAACGGAAGTATTAAGACCGGACATTATCAAAAACGTCATTCATCAAAACAAGACAACAGCAAAATTGAAGTTTAGTATATCGTCTTTTATCAAAACCGGACAAAATCAAAAAGGACAAAATCATAAAAAGGGGTCTCCTATCTTTTCATGTATACTGGTTCGTCTATCTTCTTCTCATACAAATCGGTCTCATGAAAGTTTGGCGGCAAATTGGTGAAAACGCCTTATGTGCTATAGCAATCCCTATGTAGAGACGGTGTTTTTATTAGGCATGGTAGTAAAAAAAATTGCAGTGAAGGACGCTTTAATTGCATAGTTATATCAGAACCGCTCTTCCACTGGCGTATATATGGGGGGGGGGCCGGCCCCCCCCCCGAAGCTAAGATTTTTTTAGATATTTTATATAAAATACGCCCTCATGGGGCCTCGGGCCCCCCCCCCCCCTAAACTGCCTCGGGCCCACCCCGAAACGTTTTTCTATATACGCCACTGCGCTCTTCTTTAGGTGAACGTCGAAAGCTAGGCCCGAGCCCTTTTTATGTTTTTGTCCTTTTTAATTTTGTCCGGTTTTGATAATTTAAAAGACTATACAGAACTTCGATTTTGCTCTTGCCTTGTTTTGCAGAATGAAGTTTTTGATAATGTCCGGTTATTAATAATTCCGTTTTTAACATAGAACTGTTATAACTTTGTTTATTTATGATCTTTAGACGATTTTTTATTTGTTTTTTATGATAAACTACGAGGGCTATAAAAAGCCAGTGATTTAATACAAAAATACTTTTATACTGTTTTTTGCAAAAAAAAGTATTAAAAAATAATTTTAATTTTTTTTTGGCTAAATAAACAGCAAAATGTTTTTATTCTAATTTTTATTTTTGTCTGTATAAACCCAGTATAAAATCATTAAAAAACAAGGAAATTAAGTATTATTTCATGATACAAAAAATAATTTTAAATATCTTATTAGGTTCTACTATCCGGTCCGGAAATGTCTTGAGAATTGACAATTGAGAACCTCCCCTGGACATGCTTAAAGAACAGTCTTGGAATGTCGTAGGGGACCAGCGACGTAGCGTGCCTGAAGGGGCGGGGGGGGGGGGGACAGCTAAAAAGGACGCCCCTCACAAAAAAAAAAGGTCATAATGTCGTTCGTTTCCTTTGCCGCCCTCTCAATTTACCGTTGGCAGCCCTGGGGTACTTAATACAGCATAGGGCGCTTCGGCCACCCATGGGGCGTCAGTACCCTCGGGACGGGGGAAGAAATGCGAATAATCCATATCTCAACTACTTATCACTACTAAATGTTTGATTATTTTTTATTCCTAAAAATTTCGGGGGGAGATTGATCCCCCCTTAGGTACGACCTTGCACGTCACGTTGTAACAGTTTTTCGTAATCAAATTTTACCAGTGGCGTATATAAGGGGGGGGCCGGGCCCCCCAAAGCTAAGATTTTTTTAGATATTTTCATATATTTTATGAATACAATAATGAAATAGCATAAAATACGGCCTCATGAAGTCTCGGGCCCCCCCTGAAACTGTCTCTGCCCCCCCCCCCCGAACAAGGGCGGATCCAGAGGTGCTTCTCGGGGGGGGGGGGCACTTTAGGTGACATTCTCTGTTGGTAAAAAACGGAATATATTTTTTTAAGCAGCATTTTATTGAATTAGTCAGTGGTTGTAATTTCGATGATAATAACAATAGACACTTTCATGCGCCGCGCCGCAGGTAAAAATTTTGAATTTTTATTAGCAAAAACATTACTTTTTACTCATTTTTTGTATATTAAAAAAATTCTCGGGGGGGGGCAAGTGCCCCTAGTGCCCCCCCCCTGGATCCGCCACTGTCCCCGAAACTTTTTTCTATATACCCCACTGAATTTTACCAACATAACTAAAAATTAATAAACAAACTCTGCTACTTTCTCTTGGGAACAATCAATTGGCAACAGCGGCAGCATTTGGCCTTCAAATCTGTAACTGACAGTTGACAAATGTGCCGGGCCCAGATGCTTTAAAATCGAGGCTAAAGGAAGCCCTACACGAGTACAGACGTATCATTTCTAAGTTGAAGAACCTACAGACTGGGTGAATAATATTGTCATTGTCGAAAAGCGGTCTAGGACAACTGGGCGCCGGACCAACTCGACGACGCCAACTGGGCGTCGAGCCAACTCGGCGGCGCCAACTGGGCGCCGGGCCAACTCAGCGCTGGACTAAAAAAACTTTTTTCGATAAAATGTGCAGATGAAGAACAAAATAGATATATTATTTATACAAAAATATCTTTAAAAAATCCTTTACGCAATTTTCTTGAAATTTGGTTTTGTTAAGTAAAGTTAAATCCATTAAGTCGAGTGCTGAAATTTGGTAGGTGTAGTGTTTGGTAACCTGGTAACCTAGCAAACATGGATTACAAAAAAAGTACTTTTAAGTACTGGCTTTCGCTGCACGCCATAACGGCAAAGTACTAAGTAGGAAGTACTTAATTTGTATTGATTTGGAACAACGGCCGGCATTCTTAAGCTTGACATTCTTCAGTGTACCTGTAAAATGTTGACTAGTGTTTGCCATCTAGCGGCCAGGCCAGCAAACACGTTTTTTTGTAAATACTATATTTTCACAGTAAAATATTTAGTTTTTTTGTACTAAAATAAAGTGCTTTAAAAGCAACCATTTAAAGATGCTTTTGAAATGTTTTTTCACTGTTATATTAATTTTGCAGCAAAACTTTTAAGCTTTTATTAAAAAATTAAATGTACTTTAAGAGTACCTTCTTCAAAATATTATTAAAATATTTTTTGTAAGTATTTTATTTTCACCGTAAAATATTTAGTCTTTTTGTACTAAAATAAAGTGCTCTAAAAGCAACTGCTAAAATATATACTTTTCATAAATAAACTATTACTTTTCGTTGTACTAAAAATAAAGTACTAACATGTTGCATTTTTTGCACTTTTAAATAATATGCAAATTACACAATACAAAAATAATAAAAATAATGCACATCGTTGCCGATGCCAGCAGTTAAAGTCAAGTACCAGCAGGTCAATGTTTGCTGGGAACACTTTAATTTAAGTTTTTTATTACAACAATGGCGGATCCAAAATGGCGGATCCAAAATGGCGGATTTCTTTATTTTTAAACCGATTTGTCTCAAACTTAAAAGTTTGCAGTGCCTGAGATCACTTAAAACAGTTTTATCCTCAAATTTAAAAAATTCAAAATGGCGAATCCAAAATGGCGGATTTTCTTATTTACTGACCGATTTGTTTGAAACTTCAAATATTACATTGCTTGAGGTCATTTAACACATATTTTTACTCAAACTTAAAAAAATCAGAATGGTTGATCCAAAATGGCGTACTTTCTTATATATGAACCGATGTGTATCAAATATAGAAATTGGCGGTGTTTCAAGTAGCTGACTAATTTTTGACCTAAACTTTAAAAAAATTCAAAATGACGAATCCAAAATAGCGGATTTTCTTATTTACCAACCAATTTGTCTCAAACTTCAAATATTACATTGCTTAAGGTCATTTAATACAATTATTTATCCAAACTTACAAAAATCAAAATGCCGAATCCAAAATGATGGGTTTTCTTGATTTGTCTCAAACTTGAAATATTACATTGCTTGAGGTCATTTAACAAATTTTTTTACTTAAACTTACTTATGAACCGATATGTATCAAATATGGAAATTGGTGTTTTAAGTCGCTGATTATGATTTTGACTTAAACTTATAAATAATTGATACACATCGATTCATAAATTCATTCATAAAAGTTCACCATTTTGGATCGGCCATTTTGATTTTTTTAAGTTTGAGTAAAAAATTTTGTTAAATGACCTCAAGCAATGTAATATTTGAGGTTTGAGACAAATCGGTTAGTAAATAAGAAAGTCCGCCATTTTGAATTTTTTATAAGTTTAGGTCAAAAATTATAATCAGCTTTTTGAAACACCGCCAATTTCTATATTTGATACACATCGGTTCATAAATAAGAAAGTCCGCCATTTTGGATCCGCCATTTACATTTTACAAATATTAGTGTGATTGGAAAATCACGATATCGCTCATCTCTAGAACTTAGACATAAGCTGCCACCAGTGCAAAATAAGCATGAAAATCAAAAGTTAAGTTGCTCAAAGTGCACAAAAAATTGACTTAAATCGTAGATCCGTAAATAATCGCGAAAATGAAAATATTGTGCGATAATAACTTACCGAATAATGATTCTTATACAACACCATCGATACGCGTTGTTAGCCAACTCGTAAGATTTTAGGATGAATTAGTTAATTTTAAGTTTGTTTTTATATTATATTATTATATTATTAACAAAGGAGGTGTACATAAAGTATATAGTGTATGTAATCTGATGTAATCCAAAGCAAAGATCTCTATATATCAATAACATATAATTCAATTCGCTCATTCTGCGTACAAGGCCACGTCGCGGGGTGGCGTTAATTCCTTCGGTCAATTTTTTATTCGCTTAGTTTAGACGGTTGCCGCTGGGTGGCGCTAGCAGAGACGGAACAGATAGGAATTACCAAGGCGTCTAAAATTTTTACAGGCATGATTAATTTTCTTATAAATAAAACTTTTTATGAATTTTTTTTTTAACTTTCGTTAAAACGCCTTATAGGATAAAAAATATAGCATTTATTAATAGCATAAAATTTTCTTTTCAATGATGTAAAACTAAAGGGTTTAATTTACAATAAATGGTACAGTGGCATGTATAAATGAAGATTATTTACAAAAATCGTAAAAAATAATTATAAGTTTCGATGTAACTAATTATCTTTATCTATATGAAACATTAGGGACCTATTGCAATAGTGCCAGGCACAAATTGTGCCGGGCACTATATTGACACTTTCGCATTATAAGAACAGCTGTCTTCTTTCAAAATTAGGTCATTGTGTATTATAAGAGCCGGAATTATTAGTGACGCCACTATTAATGGAAAATAAACGACTGGATTTCTAAATTCGACTTTGGTATGTCAATTTTGAAAGATCAACTGTCAGTTTTTAATGCGAAACTGTCAATATAGTGCCCGGCACAATTTGTGCCTGGCTTTATTGCAATAGGTCCCTATTAGCATCAAGCCAGAATAGATACACTGGTGCAGCGGCGGCTCATGCCGCAGGCGAGGTGAAGCGCCTCATTATAAACACCGGTACAAACGTTATTCTCTTTATAACTCTTTGCGTCCTAGAAAGTCCAGTCCAGTTGAAAGAGAAAAACGACAATATAAATAAAACTTTTTGCCCATAAATATGTTTCTGATCTCTTTCAACTGAGGACGAGGACGCAATAAATTTTCTTCAGAGATAATACCTGTATAATAATATGTTTGTAATGTACCGCTTCACCTCGCCTGCGGCACGAGCCGCAGCTGCACTGGTGGTCGCAGTGGAAGAGCTGCAAGACCCACTTACATATGAATCATCAATTATCTTTACATAATTAATCTGTCCATTATTTAAGAAAATTTTATTTTTGAAACGAGTACAAGAATAATTAATTTTTAAGAAAATTAGTAGCAATTTTACGTCTTGAGAAAAACGGGTTTAGTTTTATACTTTTTTATTTTCTTATAATTTTAAAATAAAAGTGAAGGTTTTAATTTTTTGCTTTTTATTTCAAAATTATATATAACCTGATTTTCTCAAAACATAGAATTTCTACATGCGACAATCTTTTTAGCGACGGCAGAATATTTTTTTTTGAAAATGAAGTTCTCTAGGCAAAAATAATGTCTGCCACTATTTAGAAAATAAAATTTTCTTCTTAGGAACGGCAGTATGTATTATAAATAATACTGATTTTTGGCGATTTTTACAAATTGTCTCCAGTTATGTTCGTCGTTATACCTAGAGGGGCAGAAGACCACCCAGGAAAAAGTGGCCAAAGAATAAAACTTATAGAAGATAACGCTTTATTAACAAAAATGTAACTTTCACAAAAATCGGTTTTTCTTTAGAAGACCACGCGGAAGATCATCGACCTATTTTTATGAAAGAAAATGTAATTTTCTAGAAGCTTTATTCGTTACTTTGACCACTTTTGTCCCCCTCTCCACCCTAGATGTAGGCTGTAGTTGACAATGTGGCAAACAAGTAAAACATTAAACTACATTCCAATAGCAACAAAAATATATCTATCTGTCAGGAAATCCCATATAGGGGGAAGGTATAACCTATGACGACCTTCGGTCTAATCATTTAAAAGAAAATTTTATTGTCTATCACGTAGTATAATTAAAATTTATACACCGTTAGAAATAATTATAAATGATACATTGCTAAAAAAGAAATTTGATCTCCCTAATAAAGTGTAATATCAGTGTTTTCTTGCAGCACTTAGTTTTTATGACAATTGCAAAATTTCAAAATTAAAAAGATTGATTGAAAGAACTTTTTTGTTGAAAATTCAATGAAAATGTAAAAAATCAATAGATTTTTCGAGGATTTCTGTAAATCGCCCACATTGATGGATGCCACTGGCTCATTGAGAGTGAAATTGTCTCTGTTTGATTATCAATTGTTGGAACACAAAGTTAATTTTCCTAATAAATTATTAAATACATTTCAAAAAATTGTAAAAAACAAAAAATATTTGTAGTGATTTTTAAAAAAGTTCTTAGTTTACGGACGCCAATGAAGTATTACCCACAATCTGCACTGAGAGATATATGATTTAAATCAATATTTTGTTGTAAATTATATACTATAGTTTTTTTGCGCAAAAGGCTTACCCCTAGATGTACCGTAAGAAGGCATAGCTAATCCATCATTGTTGTGTTATGTGAGCAACAAGGACTTAATCGCGATTAAGTGACTAATCCAAGAAATGTGTTTACGGTGCATCTAGGGTTTAGTGTCCAACAAAATTAGTTAAATTTAAAAATGTTAGTTGGTTTGTTTTGAATAAAATGTGCAAACAATCGTTTTGAAGATGTTGAAGGGTTCGTATCTTTGTAACAGTATAGTACCTTTGTTTGTTGAGTCTCTAAGGGCTGGTTTCTCAATAGAGGGTTAGCCCTGACCCGTGGGTTAAAACAAGAGTTGGCTGACATATTTACCACATGCCAAAAAAATACAGCTATTAAAGATAATCCACGGGTCAGGGGTAACCGGCCCCTAATGTTCTCTGCATATTTCGTCAAAAATAAGTTTTTTCTTGTCTTGGTTTTACATTTTAAAAATCTATATTTAAAAAAAATTTTTATTGTTATTATTATATCATTCAAATCAAACCTCTTGTCGTTGGTGGCCTTGTTTCGCAGGTGGACGGATTATCAATTATCATAATAGGGCGAATAGTGTTTATAATTTTAATAGATTATTATTTTTCAAGCAAATTAATGAGATTCACGCATGTCGCCGTAAGTTGTTTTGTCTTAAATCAGATTAAAATTATGCCAATGCCTTATTTGAATTCTACATTGCATTGTATCGTATTTATCCTTAGAAAATTGATGCAATGTTGTCAAGATTTAAGGTTAAAATCTGGCATGTCAAATTGTGTCAGATTTTTTCAAATTGTGAAGAATCGCCCACGGTTTATCAGATTTTTAATAGGAAATATATTGCCACCTTTAAAAGGTTTCAAAACTGCTTCTTTGCTATACAAAATCAGTTAAAGCGTTATCGGTTATTTGAAAAACTCTTTCTTTACATTAACAGTATATTTGCAAAACTGCCTATTCAGCCAGCGCCGGCCGCTAAGCAAGAAACTTAAACGGGATAAAACTTCCATTATTGGTTTGCTGGTTAAACAATATGGCGAAGATTGGATAAAACTACCAGAATTAGGTCTCTACAAAATTATTTAAGATCAAGCTGCTAAAAGTTCAAAATTAAGTGAAGATGATCAGGAGGTGTGTCAAAACGTAAACGACACTAAAATAATTTAAGATTTTCCATTTGCATACTAGTTTTTGTTTGTGTTCCAAAAATATGTTTAATGTTTCAAGTTAAATAAATCATAACAAAAACATTTCATGTAAAAAAAAGCCAAGTACGCGAAAGTGGTATTCCATAAAAAGAATTGAGATAAAAGTAAAGCCAAGTTCTCCAAAACAAATTTCAAAATGAATGGTTCTTACTAGTTTGTAAATGTTTTTTTAAACTTTGCTATTCCAGCCAAACTTCTTTACGTTCAATTTAGCACTGTGCCTAAGAGACATTTGCAGCCGTAATAGCAAAGTTTAGAAAAACATTTCCAAACTAGCAAGAACCATTCATTTTGAAATTTGTATTGGAGAACTTGGCTTTACTTTTATCTCAATTCTTTTTACGGAATACCACTTTCGCGTACTTGGCTTTTTTTACATGAAATGTTTTTGTTATGATTTCACTGCTTTTTTAAAGGATTTGGATAATATTTAAGTTTTAAAGTAGTAAAATATGCGGGATATTGTTCAAAACTTTTGCAGTGCCTTATTAAAAATGTTGAGGTTTTTTTATATTTTCCTATGGTTTTATCATAGTTCCTATCAGCCTTCTAAAGCTCAGCTCTCTAGTATTCCTGGAAGTAGGCAATGTTAATTTTACTTAACTTTCCATTTATAGGGGAGGAAATTAAATTAAAATTTTGGTGTTTTGAAATTTTTTCCTATAGTTTTATCATAGTTTCTATCAGTCTTCCAAAGCTCAGCTCCCCTACTGTTTCTGAAGTGGACAATGCTAATTTACATAACTTTACATTTATAGTTGAGGGAAGTTAATTAAACGTTGGGGTTTTTTAATTTTCTTTTATAGTTTTATCATAGTTCCTATCGGCCTTCCAAAGCTCAGCACTCGAGCGTTTCTGGAAGTGGGCAAGGTTACTTTTACACAACTTTACATTTATAGGGGAGGGAAGTAAATTAGAATTTTGGGGTGTTTTAATTTTTTTCTATAGTTTTATCATAGTTACTATCGGCCTTCCAAAGCTCAGCTCTCTAGCGTGTCCGGAAGTGGGCAATGTTACTTTTACATAACTTTACATTTATAGGGGAGTAAAGTAATTTATAATTTTGGGATTTTAAAATTTTTTCTATAGTTTTATCATAGTTCCTATCAGTCTGCCATTTCTGGAAGTGGGCAATGTTACTTTTACATAACTTTACATGTATAGGGGAGGGGAGTAAATTAGAATTTTTGGGGTTTTTTGATCTTTTCCAGGGGTTTGGTCATAATTTCTATCAGTCTGCCAAATTTCAGCTTTGTAGCATGTCTGGAAGTACAGTAAAATTTTGATGATTTATACATGAGTGAGTGAGTGAGTGAGTGGCAATTTCGACGTTTTTTAAAATTTCGAAACTACTTTACTACTTTATGGAATTCCATAAAACTTGGAGGGGTTGTTAACTCCATGAAGATCTATGACTGTGCAAAGTTTGAGATTCGTAGCTGATTCCGAAGTAGGGTTTTAGATAGGTCAAATATCGGCTGAAATGTTTCAAGAAAAGATGGTTAAGGCGCGCGAACTTGGCGAGGCACTGCCGTGCCCTCAGATTCAATTAACGTTAAAAATTTTTTTTTTAAACTCTCTATTTCCAAAAAACATTTTGTTTTCTGAAAAACTATAGGAAATTCGTATTTACGATTATCATATTTATTAGTCATGCGTAATAATGTATTGAAAAAAAAAATAAATTGAACCAAAAAAATTATTTTTGTTTAAGCTAGAAAGTTTTTTGTTGCTCCTGAAAAGTAAACCAAATAGCAAAGAGCGAGTTTTGCAAATAATGACCTCATATCAATCTGATCCTATACCAAATACCAAAGAACAAGCCAATGGTGCATTTTAAAACTTCAATCCAGTTCAATGGCGGATTTGAGGTGGAAGGAAACTTGAAAATCACCCTACCCCCTAGAAAAAAAAAACACACATAAATATTTTTGCCGTCGACCATTATACTTCCCCCTAAGTGTTGGTCCAGATCCGCCCTTTTCTTTGCGTTTAAAAAAAAAGCTAAGAAATAATATTTTTCTAAGTAATTTTAGGCAAATGGCAAGTACCATTCAAAAGAGACGTTTATTTTATACGGTGACTCCATTCAATCGGGATTAATCGCGCAATTCCGCAGTTATATCAAAGTTAAAGCATTTTAAACCACCACAAACATCCAAAAACCTCGCCATGATTCGATCCCAGACCGTCTGAGTATGAGGCAAATGTGTTACGTCTTCGTTATGGACGACGACTAACGAGAACTTAAAAATTATGTCCTAGAAATTTTACAATACTTGTGTTTGAAACTCGTAAACAGTGTTTGAGTAAAAATCAAAATTTCTAACTTCCATTGTCTTTATTTATTTTAAACGTAACGTTTTGGTTGGAAAGCATCTCCAACCGTTTTTACCTGTAAACTAAATAATTCCGTCTACAATCCACTACGTTTACCAATTGGTGTGCCGTCAGGTGTGACGGTCTCCCTTTTTTAATCCTAAGACGCTTGTTTTTCATAAGGAGTAGTTTCCATAAGTTTGGTATTTCAGTGCTTGGTTGTCTGAAAACTTCTTCTTCTTCTTTTTTACCATGTAAAGCAAAATTTTGACAAAATAGTTTTAATTGACTTTAGATTTTAGAAAAACACAAGAAAGATGGATAACAATATCACTCAAACATTAAACCAATTTAAGAAAAGATTAATTAATACTTTAGTTACTAGTTTTTTCTTTACTTTCTTACCCTGCAAAGTCATTGCTAGTAAAAGTAATGGTTTGAAAAAAAAATTGAGGTAACCTTTAAAGTGCGATATTTTTTAACTAAATTAGCAAACTGTTTGTTCATTCAACGATAGCTTTGGTTGAAACTGCAGAACCAATATTTGTATGAAATTTATAAACAGGATTTTGTTGAAAGTGTAGTAATGGAAATTTTTAAAAGTTTAAAAACCTAACCAAAAATTTTGTCAGTTTTAGTTTTTATGACATTTGAAACAAGTTTCTTTGCAGCTGCATGATTTTCACATAGCTAAAAAGCTAATTGGTTAAAATACTTGGCAACCATTTATGTGCTAATTTGGTCCTTTCTAATTTAAAAATATGTAAATGCAAACAAAATAAATTTGGTTCTTTTTATGTTCTCTTCTTTCGCATTATTGATATTTACAATTTTCTAGCAAAATAATAATAAGTTGGGGTTGTCAGATTTTTATCAGCTAGCATAGCACCTTTAATTGAACAATCCTGATCCTTAATATGTTTTTTGTTTATTTTGGCAACCTGTTTGCCAAAAATGAACAACTGATATGAAAAAATAATAATAAAAATTTTAAGCTGTGTGGCAGTTTAGAGAAGGATAATGCTTGTTAATTTAAGTGATCTGTGCAGCTACCAAAACTACAATTAATGACTTGTGTCAAATTTTAAAGAATTGAAATATCTTGCTAAACTAGTGTACAAGTTTGTTAAAATAACAATATTTCGATTTCATTCAATCGAAAATGTGCCAATAAAATATCAATGTCGCTAAATAACTAAAAAAAAACTATGTCTATTAGTTGGGTAACAAAGTAATACTTTCTTTTTCTATTTTAGAATGTAATGCTACAAGCCTAAACTACGATGGTAGGCAATTTTACTCACAACTGTACAAATATCTAAATATTAAATTAAAAGGTGATAGTCAAAATGACAAGCTTAAGGAGATTTTACAGAAATGTCAAAGTCCTCCCGTACTCACTTTAATTCCTTTAAACTGTGATGTTGTAAATGAGGTAAGTTTATTTTTAAATCTTAAATATTAAATTGTAATTCCCAAAAATACATCTTTGGAGTGTATGATTTATTATAAAATACAAAAATACATTTAATTTTAAAATAGACTAAAAAATTAACAAGTTAAATTAAAACAACTTTCTACAAGTTTTTGTAAACAATTTATTGCTATATGCTTAATCACCACACTGTTTAATAGGAGTCTCTGTATGTTGACATACCGGGTGGGCCAAAAAAAAACCATACAATTTGTTTTTTGTTATAACTCTTAAACCATACAATCGATTTTAATGGGACAAACTGCACTTGGCAGAGAATTGATCATAGTTTAAAAATATTTTTTGTCCGCTATTTAAAAATACAAGATGGTGGACGAAATTAAATTGTACCCTTCAAAGATGCTCGTTTATTCTTGTGTTGTGAACATGTTTTAATTATTTTTTTAAACTAGTAAAAAGGCTGCGTTCTTGTTACGCACAAGAAGGTACGAATTAGCAAAAGTAGTTCTAAAATAAATATTTTTATTTCAACCATTCTATTGCTATAAGATTGCTTTTTAAAGATATCTAAAAGTTTAAGATGGCGTACAGAATCATACTTGATTCTTCAAAATGGCGTGTTTATTCTTATTTTCCGAAAATGTTTTAGTTTTTTTTAATTTATAGAAAAGCACTACTTTTTTCCTATACAACAAGGTACAAATTAGTAAAATCGGTGTAATCAAAAAAATCTATTTTTGTTTCAACCATTATTTTACAAATTAAACGATTGCATTGCCAATCCTGTCTGCATTCAATTTCTTATAAATTCGTTATTACTAAACCGATTTTAGTGAACAAAAAATCATGATGAGAACTGATTGCTTTTTAAAGATTATAATCAAAATTTGTCGCCATCTTAAAATTTAAGAGGTCATTCTTGTTTTCTGAAAAATGTTTTTTCTTGTTTTCTGAAAATGTTTTTTCAGTTTTAAAAAAGAAAAACATTTGTAGGATTGTACATCTTCACCTCGCCTACGGCACGACCTGCCGCTGCAAAACTTTACGGTAATCGACAAAAACCGGGAGGCAACATTTGCTCAGCAAATAATGATAATACTAAATTTAATAATACATTTTTGAAATCATTTTTGTAAAAAAAACAGTGTCGTGCCATTATTTCCTTTAAAGATAGCTAAGGCAATTCCCACACGAACGCCACGCCGATATAAAAAAAAATATACATTTAATAATGCCTCTTGTTGAAAAGAAAGTGTGAACAAAATATTAAAAAAAAAACATCTAGAGCAGTATCAGATTCTGTAAAAATCTTTAATGCGGCTCACTCACAAGTGGACATGCAGGGGCAATTTAGAGCCTCTGCATTTTAAAGATAACAGTTTTTGCCGATGTCTGTTGCCGGACGGTTAGTTTCCCCTGTAAATAGGTAGTTTAACACTGTATTTTAAAAGTTAATATGTTTAGAACATATATTTACACAGTTTTGTTTAAATAGACCCAGGAATTCATTACTACCACTATGCCGATTTAGAAGGTTTTTCTACGTTGTCCGACGCCTAATCTCCACCTCCTTTAATCCCGACAATCATCTTCTGTCAGGTTTTTTTGACTCTTTGAGCTTTCCAGTTTAGAACGCCCTCTTTTTCTTTGGTAATCTTTCATCGTTCATCCGTTGTACATAGCCGTATCATGTTAGTTATCTTTAATTAATGTCATCTGTTATGCTTCATTTGTTTCCCATTCTTTCTTTTATGATCTTATTTCTTATATGATCTGTTTTAGGTATTCTCATTGATTTCCTTTTTGCATCCATTCCAACACTTTATATTTTTCTTTTGTATTTTTCTGTTACGCGACAAGTCTCTATACCATACAACAGCGTAGTTTCCACCATTGTTTCATATATGTTAAATTCTACATGCTTATATAACTCTCTGCTCCATAAAATCCTGTTAAGGCATCCAGGACATCCAGTAACCTTTTTTGCTTTTACTATTCTTTTTTTCAGTTTTTTATAGTCTGTTCCTGTCTTGTCAAATGTGACACTCAAGTATACATACTCATTGCATGGAGATATTGTTTGTATCTCGGCTAGTTCTTACTTGATTCGTTTCCAATACATAAGTACTGTGTCTTGTCAGCGTTCACTATTGGTATTCTTTTGTTAAGTTTCTCATCATGACGATGATTGGTGACTGCGACCACCAGTGGGTCTATTGTGACTCACCTTTGAGTGGTTTCTCACCACTAATCCTCCAAAAAGGCAGGATCAGTTTGGGTGAGACACTGTTCAGATCTTCTGAGTCAATCTGAGGTTTATCGAAAGTGTTCTGACGTAAACGTTCAATAGCGGGACATTCGCACAGTACATGTCTGACTGTTTCATCATTCTCCATACAGAGTCTACATTCGGTCTCTTCTGTTAGACCCATTCTGTGCATGGGTACTCTCAGTCGACAGTGACCCGTAAAAAGACCAGTCACTATACGTATCTCCTGTCTGGTATATGAACTCTTTAGAGTGAGCCAGTTCTGGTATATTTATCCAGTATTGTTGTTCTCATCATATACTCCATGTCTTTTTGATCATTAGTTAAAATTACTTGGTCACCGGCAAACTGTAGTATGTATATCGTAAGTCGGTCGTTATGTTGTATTCCCATGCCGTGTACTTTACGTTTCCATTTTTTTACAGCTACTGCGATATATATTTTAAAAAGACTTGGAGAGATACAGAATCCCTGTTTTAAGCCTTTCGTTATCAGGAATTCTTTCGAAAGTTGATATTCAATTTTAGTTTTTGATTTTGAGCTTTTGTATAGGTCTTTTATCGCGTTTATGTATGTTATGTATGTATATTTCATATAAGTTTGTTCTAACACTGTCCATGATTTTTCTACCGGAACGGTATCATATATGCTTTTTGTAGGTCCACAAAGGTAACATACGTTTCTATATTTCGGGCACGCGTTTTCTCAATCAATTTTTTATAAGCATCTTATTCAGTTACACCCTACATAGGGTTTAAGTGGACAATGCATAATAAGCAAAATTAGAGTGGTTCAAAAAACTACTATTTATGTACCAGGTAAGATGGTACAAAAAACTATGGTTTGCTCACCCTAAATATAAAATGCGGTCCGAGGTACTACGAACATATGGACGGAGGTGTCGACTCGGTTCGGTTCGGTTCGGTTCGGTTCGGTTCGGTTCGGTTTGGTTCGGTTCGGTTCGGTTCGGTTCGGTTCGGTTCGGTTCGGTTCGGTTCGGTTCGGTTCGGTTCGGTTCGGTTCGGTTCGGTTCGGTTCGGTTCGGTTCGGTTCGGTTCGGTTCGGTTCGGTTGGATTCGCTTCGGTTCGGTTCGGTTCGGTTCGGTTCGGTTCGGTTAGGTTCGGTTCGGTTCGGTTCGGTTCGGTTCGGTTCGGTTCGGTTCGGTTCGGTTCGGTTCGGTTCGGTTCGGTTCGGTTCGGTTCGGTTCGGTTCGGTTCGGTTCGGTTCGGTTCGGTTCGGTTCGGTTCGGTTCGGTTCGGTTCGTTTCGGTCCGGTTCGGTTCGGTTCGATTCGGTTCGGTTCGGTTCGGTTCGGTTCGGTTCGGTTCGGTTCGGTTCGGTTCGGTTCGGTTCGGTTCGGTTCGGTTCGGTTCGGTTCGGTTCGGTTCGGTTCGGTTCGGTTCGGTTCGGTTCGGTTCGGTTCGGTTCGGTTCGGTTGGTTCGGTTGGTTTGGTTCGGTTCTATTCAAATCTCGAATTTACTATAGCTCGAGAAAATTTGTATGACATATTTTAAAGAAATAGAGACGCGAGAAACCAACCCGTCAAGTTCATTGAGGTTTCACTAAAATAATTTATGTTGTCAGCGGTGAGTGACTTCATTATCTTGCAACATATAGGGTGCAGTTTATGGTCAAGCCTTGAGGCCGGCTTTTTGCGAGGCGTCCTCGAATGTTTCTCATTGTTTTTATTTTATAAGGCTTTCCTCAAGAAAAGCTGAGTGGCTGAGTCGAGGAAGCGAATCACATAGCAACATTGATATTTATATTTATTTGGATATTTATGACATCTTTTAACAGTTCCCGCTGATTTGTCAAAGTTGGTATGAATCGTTTGAATAACGTTTTTTAGTTTTGATAAAAGTTTATCTGTATAAAACACGCTAGAACGAAAAAGTATGATTGTGAAGAATTACCTATTGAAACAAAAAATGAATTTGTTAATCAAGAAATGTATAAAGAAAGGCTTTTCTATAAGGTATGTTTCAACTAAAAATATCATTTGTATCTGGCTAATTTTTTATAGGGTGTTATGGTGTATTATATGAATGTAGATTTTTTATCAAAATTATATAACATTTATAATCTTTTTATTGTATTCATTCTGCTTTATTGTGCTTTTTTTTTAAGTTTTTTGTTTAATGGATAGAAGAAGACACAAGTAGAAAACAAGAATAACACTAGAAATCATTAATACTATCAATGCAGCTAGAAAATAATAAGAAAAGTGGGCAATTTTATTAAATTTATTATATACCTATTTGCTATTATTGTGTGTGTAAGAAACTTTTGTTTCTACGGAACTTACTGAGGTATTAACCCAGGGATGTCAAGGCCGTACCTAGGGGCAATAGCTGAAAAAGTGTGTAAAAACAGAATTCCTCAGCAACACAAATAAGAAAAAAAATCTTTTTTCGGGACCCCCGACCCAAAAATAAGACCTTAAAAACTCTTTTGTTTTATATCTAAAAATGTATATAAAGACTTTTTATCATTGTTTTGAAATGTATGTTTTCGCTAGGGGGATTTATTCCTTCCCTGTATAAATATATTTGCTCAGTGCTTTTTAAAACAATCGTTTGGATAGGCAAATTGCAGTTAGAACATCATATAAAACCCAAAAAATTCCCTCGGAAGCCACCTTAAGGTAGGCCCAGAGCTACCTTAGACTCGACTCAACCTTAAAGCTTCCTCGAAATAACTATAAGACGCATTCGGCTTCTTACGGAGCCCTTGAGTCCGAGGACGGCTCAACCAGGACTATAAAATGCATTTGACTCCTTAAGAATGCCTTGAGTGCCGAGGACTCCTCAGGGAGCGACTATAAATTCCACTCCTAAACAAACACGTTTGTCAAAAATCGTTTATTTTTATTTTTCGATGCTTATGAAATAACGGACGGTACGTCCCTCTATAAACAAGGCTCCTTTGATTTTGACTTTAAATACGTGACTGGAATAAGTTTGTCGCATCTCTATTTCTTTAAAATATGTTATACATACAGGGACTCTAGCTATAGCGTGTTAAAGCCAATGAAATTAAAGTGTGGGTAGAAGACTCGTGTAACCTGCGCGAACGGTAAGATTATGAGATCCGCCATTTTTATTTTACTCACAGCTGACAAACAAAACAAAAATTTTTTTCAAATTAGTCAATTTATGAAACAAAAGCTTTTTTGTGGCTTGAATAGGAATGCACGCCTTCGGAGATTCGAAAGAGTATTTGCACAACACTACACAAGGAACAGAAAATAAAAAAAATGACAAACATTGAATTTATACCTACCCAACTATCTATCAATTTTATAAATGGTGGTTGTGGCTTAAATAGAAAAATGAGAATTTAAATATAAAGGTGGATTTATAAAAAATGTCTGAACTCATCCAAATACCAAGGAGGTAAACCCGAGCCAAGATTTGCACATGTATTACCAATAATGCCATTGGTTCATGTATTGCGATAATATCATGGGTGCACCAGAGGGGAAGGGGCTCGGGGCCAAGCCTAAGGATTTTAACATATTTTCCACATATATCATGAAAATAGCATAAAATATGACATAATGGTGTCTCAGGCCCTCCCAAGACAACTTCCTGGGTGCGCTACTGATATCAAGCCAAATTATATTGGTAATGTCATAAGCTATTTCTCCCTTGCCAAATCCAAAATAGTATAATCAAGTACCTAGCAATGATTTATTTAAATTTGATGATTTACAATTTTAGTGATCAGGAATATTTTTTAAATTTAAATTTGGTACAATAAATAATTTCTCACACCGAGGGGGAATCAGCTACCATTATTTTTAAAAATTTTATAATGTGAGTAATGGATATTAATGCAAAATAGTGTAAATGTACCCCCACTACTGTCAATCAACTAAAAACATAAGAATGAAATAAAGAATGATAAGTAATGCATAATAATATTAAATTCAAATATTGATTAATTTTAAGTAATGGATATTGTTGCAAGCCAAATTTCCAAAGTGAATTCTCTCTTGTCTTACCAAAAGTATTTCAAAATTGTGTATCAAGTATCCCAGTGTAGAAACCATCCCCAGTCTTCCCTACTGAATCTAAATTTAAAAAAAAATATGTAATGTAACGAAGCTCTTATATTTTTGCATAATTTTGTTCGTTACAATTAGTTCAGGCAAGGGAATTTTACTCTTATCTAAAAATGTAAAAAATATTGCTTTTTTTTTCTTAATTATCTAGGTTCATTAATATTCAACAGCAATGTGATTTGGAGTGTATGTACTTTGGAATGTGTAAATGGGGGGTATTAAAGAATGTCATGTGGTCCTGGTGGGAATGGAATGTGCCTCGGCATTCGTTAAATATTTTAAACTCCCTCCACAAGATCAATTGTGGAATGTGATCGGAATTTCCGGAATTTTATGATGAGGATCAAAATGCAAACTCAACCGGTGCGAAAACGAACATGCCTGTTTTCCATTCCTGCATTCCACAGTTGTGTTTTTATACACAGCATTCTTTCGAAATACCTTCGCATACTAAAAATCGATTTTGATTGGGAGTAAGTATACATTCCAAGCATTTTTCGGATCTTTAATATAAAAACAAAATTCATGCCTTAAAAGGCTCTTCTTTTTCTTTTTTCGCCGATCTCGTGAGCCAATAGATTATTTGTTTTTTTTTAAAAAAAGGTATTTTTAACCGGATCATTGTTTTTCTCAGTGTGTGAATTTATCACTCCAGGTAAGTCAAAGTAAACAAAAAAAACCAGGTTTTCTTATCTTTATTTTATTATAATTTTTAAAACTTATTGCTCTAACGCCTTTATTAAATCTGTGTAAAAGATATGCAAATTTTTAATGGGACAATACCCAGTTTGATTTGTTTGTTGTCAGTTTTGGACTTATAAAAAAGACATCTTAACGGGTAACAAACAAAATCAGACGTAACCGTGAAATATGTCTCGTGGGTATTGTTGGAATCGGGTGATTTATAACAGTAAAATATTTAGACCGTAGGTTGGGTTAGTTGTCTCCTTTTTTGGATTTCACAAAATCACCTTAATGGTTGACAACTAAAACAACTGATCCGCCGTTTCTTCTTCTATGTTTTGCTGTGTAAATCAGGTGATTTATAGCAATATTTAAAGTGACAGTAGTTTGATTTGTTTGTTGTCAGTTTTGGACTTATAAAATAGACATCTTAACGGGTAACAATCAAAAATCGGACGTAACCGTGAAATATCTCTCGTGGGTATTGTTGGAATCGGGTGATTTATAACAGTAAAATATTTAGACCGTAGGTTGGGTTAGTTGTCTCGCTTTTTAGATTTCACAAGATCATCTTAATGGTTGACAACTAAAACAGCTGATTCGCCGTTTCTTCTTCTATGTTTTGCTGTGTAAATCAGGTGATTTATAAAAATATTTAAAGTGACAGTAGTTTGATTTGTTTGTTGTCAGTTTTGGACTTAAAAAAAAGATATCTTAACGGGTAACAAACAAGATCAGACGTAACCGTGAAATATGTCTCGTGGGTATTGTTGGAATCGGGTGATTTATAACAGTAAAATATTTAGACCGTAGGTTGGGTTAGTTGTCTCCCTTTTTGGATTTCACAAGATCATCTTAATGGTTGACAACTAAAACAACTGATCCGCCGTTTCTTCTTCTATGTTTTGCTGTGTAAATCAGGTGATTTATAACAATATTTAAAGTGACAGTAGTTTGATTTGTTTGTTGTCAGTTTTGGACTTATAAAAAAAGACATCTTGACGGGTAACCAACGATCAGACGTAACCGTGAAATATGTCTCGTGGGTATTGTTGAAATCGGGTGATTTATAACAGTAAAATATTTAGACCGTAGGTTGGGTTAGTTGTCTCCCTTTTGGATTTCACAAGATCATCTTAATGTTTGACAACTAAAACAACTGATCCCCCGTTTCTTCTTCTATGTTTTGCTGTGTAAATCAAATGATTTATAACAATATTTAATTTGGTCGTGGTTTAATCCGTTTGTTTTAAATTTTGTAACCTGAATATAACTTAACGGCTAACAAACAAAATCACTTGATCCTTATGTGTCTTATTGGGTATTATTGGAATCGGGTGATGTGTGCTTTGACCTAGCCGTCTTGATTTATATTCCTGTTGAGCAATAAAGTGACTCTGTTAAAGGGTAAAGGGCTGGAGCAATAAGTTAATCTTAAAACACTGAGTCGTTTTCTTCTAACCAATTGAATGTTAGCTGGCTTAAGGTTATTTTTGGAGCTATCCGTAAATCTAGTTGCTTGATTTAACTTTCGCTTATCTGGTTTTGAAAATGTCTAATTTTCTTTAATAAATTATTTTCCGCTTGTTATCCTGCCTGTGCTAAACTAAATTAATTGTTTATTATTTTTAAGAAATTATTTATCTTCATTTTCTAGTTACTATTTTGGTACAAACTGTTTGCTAGTTTTTGACCTAAATACGAATTCCGTATTGAAATAATGTTTAACATTGTCGAGAGATTTGCTGACATTTTGTACTAAAGCCCTTATAAACAATTCCGTATATTTCAATCCTTATGTTATTATTTTAATTGTTCTTTATGTTAAGGATATTTGTTGATTTTTTTATTTATGTAATAACTTGCCAAAAATGTTAAAAATTTAATCTTGGGATTGTGCTAGAATAATTCTTATTTCCTTTATTTTTGTTACAATTGACAAATGTTATTTCGAATTTGATTTTATTTAATAATTATAGATTTTTCTTACCAAATTTACGTTGTTCTTTGTTATGACTGTTAAATTTTTCCCTAAATAAACCTAGATTTCTCCCCTGTTTAAAAGCTACCTCTGCTGGCACAGGAGACTCTAAGCTCCTTTATTTCTTAGAGTGGCACCCAAGGCAACTTTGTCAAATTCTTTGCAGCATTCCAGCTCCTAAAATTTGACAGGAACCCTGTGACGTCAAATGAAAAGTGCGAAAATCAACGTCTCTTCACAAATTTGGCGCCCGAGCAGGGACCTTGTTTTTTTTTTATTAATTTGTTTTTTTTTGTAACACAGAATGTGTGCTAGCACAATCACAGGTTAATATTTTTATTTATAAAATGGTATTTTTTTTTAGTTTAGCACATGGTAGTCAGCTTTCTGTCACTAATTTGCGTAGGGTGGATGATCAAATCATTATTTTTTTTTTCTTCTCTCTTTTGTTGTATATATAATACAGGCTTTTCTAAAGTCTTTTATCGCTTGTAAAGCTTCACCGTAATGTAGCAAAAATCGTAATTTTTTCTGCTTTTCATACATTTATTTATTTGTAAATAATTACCCGGTTTTTCGTTTTTTTTTCGTTGTTGTACAAATACCGACCAGTTTCTAATTAAAACAGAAAAAAATTAATTGTCAAAATTGTGACGATATTTTTTTTTCTTTCAGTTTTTTTTTAATTTCTTGAGTTTTTTTACCGCTTGTAGAGTTTTACCGTAATGTAGCAAAGACCGTAAATTTTTGAATCTTTCATACACTAACTTGGTTATACATAGTTAACCTGTTTGCTATTTTTATTTTATATTTTTTTTTGTAAAAATACCGACCGGTTCCTTATTAAATAAAAAAACGACTAATTTTCAAAATTATAGCGATAATTTTTTTTGTACAGTTTTTTTTTAATTTCTTGAGTTTTTTTACCGCTTGTGGAGTTTCACTTTAATGTAGCAAGGACCGTAAATTTTCGAACTTTTCGTGTATTTATTTGTTTATAAATAGTTAACCTGTTTGTCGTTTTTTTTATTTTTTTTTATTTTACTTATTGTCAAATATATGCCGATGGTTTCTTTTATTTTTTTTTTAAGAAAGAGATAATTATTTTGCAAAGTAAAATTAAAAAATAGCGCCACCGGCGACGCTTTGTTTTCTTTCTGGGTAATTAAAGAAAAACTAAAAAAAAACTAAACCCACTGCGGTAGGAGATATTGTTTACGAATACCCGCATGCATTATTAAAGAGATTTAGCCTCCAACCTGCCCGTGATTTCTTCTTCCAGTAACAGTAAATTAATAACGCGTGCAACGAGAATCGATTTTACTTAAGTCGATAGTATTCGTGTCATAACCGGTTATCTTTTCGAACCCATTACTTACCTGGAACGATTCACACACTGAAAAATCCGTATCAATCCAGATCCAGACACAACCTTAAATAAGCCGTAATCCCATCTAATAAAAAAAACCGTCCCGTCGCGTCGTTCAGCAGGAATACCGTTTTAACTAATTCCAAATTTAAATAAAATGGTCTCCGAACAGGCAGCATTGAATATCGGCTTGGAAGATACGATGCCAGTCGGGGATGATCTGCATAGGCAGGAGAGTACCCAGACTGTACATCCATTGGACTCACCAATTACCGAGTCGAGTCAAACCTTACCTAACCTAAAGATTTTGGTTTCAACCGATTCTGCCGAGGTCAGTAATTTTCCACCAGTCAGGAAGTTGCCAGAAGATGTTATTGAACCGGTGCCGCTTGATCATCCTTCAAGGTGGGTTTACTCTCTAAAGAAATCAGACATGGACCGGTATTTGGAAATATTTGGAATTTCGACCGATGGCAATATGGGTAAGAAACGCCAGCGTTTGCTTAATCACCTAAAGGGAGGGCGAGTTTCTCCGAATCCTACTGCCAGTACCAGTCAATTAACAGAACCTAGGATATTTCCGAATCAAACTTTACAATCTACTAAGTCAGAATTACCGACAGCTGAAGGTTGTCAAAAGTTGCCTAAGTCCGTTGCGTGTACTACCCAAGAGCAGGCCTGTCAAATAGAACCAGTTAGTACCAGTCCATCAGCTTCCGCTATATTACCTCCTTCACCAGAACCCGTCACCGTCCGTAACAGTATTGACTAGATTCATAAGCTCTCTATTCCTTTCCATATATTCCAAATTCAGTTCGAACCAGCCTTTGTCAACCCGTCTTTTCGGCTCAACCGCCCCTTCCTGTGTCCCGTTATGCATATCAGACTCAACCACCATCGACCCCGAATACGGCATTACCCGCTACTGATCCCGTCTCGACAACTTCCCCGCTTATCCACTCTGGATTTCTTGGAAGTGGTTCCAATTTGTCCAATTGGAAGATAACTTTCGATGGAAACAGTGACCCTGTTTCTTTTATCGAAAAGGTCGAGGAAACTTGTAGTACATTTGGATTGAACTTAGACTCGATCGTTAATCAGATGTCGCAGTTATTACAAGGTGAAGCCGAACATTGGTGTCGTAATAACCGATATTCCTGGTATACTTGGAGCGATTTCTTAAAAGATTTTCGGGCACATTATTTTCCTATTAATTATCTGGCAGATCTCGAAGCTGAAATAGCAAAAAGGTTACAAAGACCTACTGAAATGGCATCTAAATATATAACCGATCTGCAGACACTTTTACGTCGACATGGAGGTTACACTGTTACACAAGAATTAACATGGTTGTATCGTAACTTACTACCTGAGTACCGTCAAAATATCCGGAGAAACGACTTCGAAGACATTGTTACTTTCACTCGTGTTTTAAGACAATTTGAACTTCTTCGAACCGAATTAAACCAGATGTCCGCTAGACCGAATGCATCCTCTTATGGTTCAGGGGCTGCCACGAGTAATTCCAATTGGCAGCCTGTAACTCGCTCCGGTGCTCGCCCGAATTCCAGTAATAACCGTCCGTCTGCTTTAAATCCGGGACCTCTAAGAGAAGGTCCCGCTCAAAATCGCCAGAATGTTTGCTGGCGCTCTGGGCAATCCGGCCACACCAGAAAAAATTGTACTGGAACGCCCAGACTGTTTTGTTCGCGTTGTGGGAAAGAGGGAGTTCTGTCCAGAGATTGCATTTGTAACAGGCCGGGAAACTCCAACGATGCTGGATGGGATTGAGGCGACCCCAGCATCTTACTGTTGCCGCCTCTGACCAGAATACAATGTTTGAAATGTCCGCCAACCGCCCCTATTTAAAAGTGACCTGTAGTGGCCAACAGTACCAAGCTCTTCTTGATACTGGAGCGAACCGCTCATACTGTGGAGTTTGAATCGCCAAAGAATGCCACCGAATTCGAACACCTGTTCGCCGAGAAAACCTAATGGCTGCCCGTTTAGCCGATGGTTCTATCACCGTGATTAATGAAGAGTTTGAATTACAAGTAAACAGTAAAGGATATGAAATGGTTGTCCGAGTAGCCGATTTGCCGGGGCTTTCCGAAGATTTTGTTTTCGGGATGGACTTTCTTAGACTTGAAAAAATAAGGTTGGATTTAAGTAACAATTCAATCACTTTGAGAGGGGCTAACTTCCGGGACCATCGGTGTGACCCTGTATGCACTTTAAGAACCAACGCTCCCCGTCCGCCTGTAATGTTAACTGAAGACGAAGAAATTCAATTACAGGAGTTCTTGGATAGGAAACTTCCTCTGTTTGACACCATTCAAGGAACAACGTCGTTAGTCGAGCATGAAATCAAACTACTCAGTCCCGAACCAATTAAGCAGCGCTACCGTCCGCAAAATCCGAAATGCAGGCTATCATAGATGATGAGGTCGATAAAATGTTACAAAATAGGGTTATCGAACCATCTGATAGCCCCTGGAATTTTCCGGTAGTGATAGTCAAAAAGAAAGATGGCAAATTTAGATTTTGCATCGATTTTAAACAAGTTAACAATGTGACCAAGAAAGATGATCAATATAAACTGCGACGAGCCAAATACATTTCTTCTTTGGACCTCCGTCACAGATATTGGCAAGTACCGTTGTCCGAAAGAAGTAAAGAAGTTACTGCGTTCACCGTTCCAAACAGAGGTCTGTATCAGTTTACCGTTATGCCCTTTGGCCTACATTCCGCTCCAGCTACTTTCCAGAGACTCATGGATCGTGTAATAGGACCCGAGATGGAAGATATTGCGTTTGCCTACCTGGATGATATTATAATATTGGGAGAGACTTTTAATGAGCATCTCCAAAACCTGCAAGAAGTATTCCGCCATCTACGTTTCGCAAACCTGAAACTTAACCCCGAAAAATGTCACTTTGGACGTCGCACATAGGCGGATTTTACGAAAAAGCTGGCCATAACCCCTAAACACTAAAAAGCCCTGTTTAATTGTAAAATTGCTATTAGTGCAATCACTGATGATCATGCTAGGCCGTGACCATGTCACGCCTAATTTGAAAAACAATTGCCCTAGTTATGACCGATGAAACTTCCATTTATTTTTTTATGTTATTTGCGTTACTTAAATTTACAAAAGTTGATGGTTAAAAAGCCCTTTTAAAACTTGCGCCTATTATCAAAAATAATTTTTTGAACATGGATTTTGAATCTGGAGGTATGTAGCTATTTATTGTACATATTGTTAGCTCCCGCTAAATTTCGCGGTTGTTTGTAAATTTTAAAAACCACACAATTGGATGACGGACAGAGCACATTTTGGACATGCGTCGGGAGATCCTTTTTCTAACGCCTCGAGAAAATGGCGTGTTAATTTCTTTCTTTAACTATTTCAAATTTCTACACTTAAAAGTGCTCGATTTTGGTGTACTCAAGCATAGAACTAGAAACTTCAGCCCTTCAGCTACGTGGTGCCATCATTAGATCAAGACAGGGGCCCCTTGGAACGTGGAGAAATTGGCTGCAAACTGGTGAGTGCTTTGTTTCTGATTTCCGTTGTGTGGTACCAACAATTAACCTATGGACCTTAATTATTTCGTGATTTCATATCAATATATTTATGTTTGTTCGCGCTTTCATTAATTAAAATATATACAGTCCATTGCAGTTATCGTTTTTCTAACTGCGGGCAAACATAAGTGCTCCTTCGACCGAATTATTTAAATTTACTCCATATGACGGTATTAATAAGTCAACCATTTTCACGCCGAGATCATACGGCCTTGAATTTTGCCAATCGTATTGAATCGAGAGAGATTTTCGCTCGACCTTCGGTTGTCCGGCGCAATTCACCTGTTTTCGGTCCGCTGCTATGGTAACGCAGGGTCTACCGCGTGGTCATTCAGTATAAACAAAAATCGAGAAGCAATCAAAACAAACAAGCAATTTCAGTGAATAGATGTGTTCCATATCATTTTGATATTTAAAACAATTTTCATCAATTGCGATAAATTAGTGCATATTTTCGACAATTCGACATTTTTCTATTTCGGAAGCATTAATTTAGCGTTAATTGTATATTTACCGACATTTCTGTGATTAGATGTGTTCCATATAATTTCGATATTTAAAACAATCTTCATCAATTGCGATAAATTAGTGCATCTTTTCGACAATTCGTCATTTTTCTATTTCAGAAGCATTAATTTAGCGTTAATTGTATATTTACCGACAATTTCGTCATTTCAAAGGTAAAAATCATGTCTATCAAAAAAGCCGTGCAAAAACGCAAGGGTTTTTTATCTGCGAGTTTTCACAGACCGCGGCAACGGACGAAAAAGCGAGAAACGAGTTTCAAGTGAGGTATTCCGATTTAAATGAAACCTTCGATAAATGCATGCTGGCACATAATGATGTCATTATGTTGATAGACGACTCGGACGACGAGGAGTTTAAAACGCAGGATGCGATCCTTTCAGAAGCTCGTAAATATTTTTATGCGTGTAAGGGGGTTACTCTAAAATATTTCCGGTTGAGGCCCCATCCTTTTCGGGATCATATGTTTGACAAAACGAAACTCCAAAACTCAAAGAGTTAGGTATTCCCATATTTCGAGGTGATAAAAAATTATGGCCAAGCTTTTTCGATCTTTTTAATAACATTATAGATCAAAATCAAAGTCTAAGTAACGTTCGAAAACTTCAATATTTATTTTCATATCTCGAGGATGAGCCTTTAAAATTGATATCAGGGATTAGCTTATCTGATCAAAATTATAAAATTACTTACGACAAATTAGTCAATAGATATCAAAACAAGCGAGACCTCGCAAATGATGCTTTAAGCACAATTATGAACTCTACCTTAAAAAACGAGTCAGCTAAAGAATTGCGTAATTTAATTGACACATTTTCAGAATCCCTAGAAATTTTAAAATCACTTAGCTTTGACGTTGACAGTTGGGACTTTATTATTTTTTTCATTTTGTTAGAAAAATTGGATATTCCGACGCGTTCAAATTTCGAAATGAGTCACGCCAATACTAATACCGAAAATCCCACTTTTCAGTCACTTTTTCAATTTCTAGAAAAAAGATGTAAAGTTTTGGAATCACTTCCTCAATCAACAGCACCCAAAAAGGTGCCTACCTATCAAAAATCAAATTCTATGCAAAATCAGTTTGGGCAAAAGCCTACCTATCAAAATTCAAATTCTATGCAAAATCAGTTTGGGCAAAAGCCTACCTATAAATCATCCAATTCGCCTTTTATAGGACTGGCTGGCACCTCAACTAATTCAAGTACGGGAATAAAATGTCTCCGGTGTAATCAAGGTCACGTGCTTTCGAAATGTCAAACATTTCTTGACCTCTCACCTATCGATCGCCTATCTTTCGTCAAGCAGAAAAAATTATGTCTAGCGTGTTTTCATCCCTCGCATGGGGTAGATACGTGCAAATCAAAATATTCATGCAGGACTTGCAATAGTAAAAGTCTGGAAGCCAAGATACTAGTCCTGTCATTCACACACCACCTGTCAATAATCTTCATGTGTCATTAAATACCTCAGGACCTTCAGGTACCTTTCTTTTATGCACCGCCATAATAGATGTTATGGACGGTTGCGGAAATTTTCAACCTGTAAGGGCACTGCTTGATTCTGGATCACAGACAGGATTCATCAGTGAAAAGTGTATTCAGCGTCTTAATCTTCCTAGGCGAAGTTACACCACTGAAATATTCGGATTAAATCAAATGTCTTCTTTTACTTCCAAAGGGCTCGTTCAATGTCACATTAAGCCACAAGGACAGGTCACTCCTTTACTTAATTTCGAAGCAATTGTCGTTCCACAACTATGTTCCAATATGCCTACATTCACTTTGAACGATAATCAGTGGAAACACTTGGAAAACCTTAAACTTGCCGACCCATCTTATTTCAAATCTAGACCTGTGGACCTAGTTATTGGTTGCGAGCTATTCGCACAGATATTCAAGGAGGGCAGGGTTCTTGGACAAATAGGGCAACCTTCAGCCCTTGAAACCATCTTTGGCTGGGTCGTCATGGGAAAAGTGGACGAAGTAGGTAGTCTTACGGAACGAACCAGTTGTTTTTTAACGAGTCATTCACCTCCGTTAGAGGTCATTATCCCTAGGTTTTGGGAAATCGAACATTTGCCTAAAAAACAAATCTTATCAAAGGAAGAAAAACAAGCGGAATCAATTTTTACTGCGAGTGTCGTACGACAACCGAGCGGTAGATTCATGGTAGATCTTCCGTTTAAAGATAAAATAAACCCTGACCTAGGAAATACTTATCCGCAAGCTTATCGTAGATTTTTACTTCTAGAAAATAGATTACTCAAAAATCCTGATCTGTACACTGCCTATTCAAGTTTCATGCAAGACTATATCGATTCTAATCATATGAATTTAGTTTTATCTAGTCAACCAAAAGTCGACGTATCATGTTTTTTAGCACATCATTGCGTACTAAAGCCGGAAAGCTTAAGTACAAAATTAAGGGTAGTCTGGGATTGTTCGGCAGTCACCCCAAAGAATATTAGTCTCAATGACACGTTGTTATCTGGACCGAAACTTCAAAAGGATACTGCTTCTTTACTCCTTACGTTTCGTCTTAATCCTATTGCCTACATTGCTGATATCAAACAGATGTTCCGTCAAGTCCTTATCAATCCTTATCACCGTCCTTATCAAAGGATATTGTGGAGGTTTTCTCCACAGGACCCACTTTCAGTGTGGGAACTTTCTACTGTCACTTTTGGCATGACATTCTCACCTTTTCTAGCCATGCGTACATTAAATGAGCTGGCAGAAAGAGAAAAGGAACGTTTTCCTATGGCTAGTACTGTTCTAAAAACGCCAATTTACATCGACGATATATTGGGAACTAGCCCTTCGCTTTCTGAAGCTCTTTCCCTTCAAACGGAACTCGATGATTTGTTGAAGTCGGGAGGATTTGAACTTAAAAAATGGGCAAGCAATTGTCCTGATTTATTGGCAACATTGCCAGAATCCGATCGTCAAATGCCTCTCTCTTTTGACAAGGAGGAACCCCACTTTATCAAAGTTTTAGGACTTCAATGGCATCCAAAAAACGACATTTTTTCTTATCAATGCCGAATGAAGGACAAACCCCCAACCAAACGTTCTATTTTATCTATCATAGGAACAATCTTCGATCCCTTAGGTTTTCTTTGTCCCTTGTTGCTACAAGCAAAATTTATTTTGCAACAGTTGTGGATATCGAAAATAGGCTGGGACGAAGAACCAGATTCTTTTATCATCGACTCTTGAAACAAACTTCGTTCTGATTTCCCGCTTCTTTCCAATTTTCAATTACCCCGACAAATCAAACTGTCAAAAATCAATACCTGTAGTGTAGAAGAGGAAAACAATATATCTGTTTCTCTCATATCTGCAAAATCTAGGGTCGCGCCTATAAAGTCACAAACTTTGGCTAGGCTAGAACTCCTAGGCGCATTTCTTTTAAGCGAATTAATTGACTTCGTTTTATCTAGCTATGAAGGAAAAATAACTTTTACAAATATCGTTACTTTCTGCGATTCGCAAGTCGTATTGCATTGGCTTTCATCCCCTCCTAATCGCTGGCAAACCTTTGTTGGAAATCGAGTCAGTAGAATCCAAGAAATCATTCCCTCAAACTCATGGCGCTACATTCCTTCTGCTTTAAATGCAGCCGATATTGCGTCACGAGGGGCCACCCCTTCACACCACCTCATTTCACATGACATGTGGAGGAACGCACCGTCGTTTTTGTGGTCTCCCGAAAACGAATGGCCCGATTTTCATAAATCAAAAATGCCGATTGATTTCGGAGATATTAATCTGGAGGAAAAGCCAAAGGTCTGTTGCAATGCGATAATTGACGTTAACTTCTTACATCAGCTTCTTATCAAATATTCATCTATATCAAAAATTCAACGTATCATTTGTTATGTCCTTCGATAAGTTAACCTTTTTCAAAACCATTCCTATCAAAAACCCACTAAGCCACCGGACCAAAAAATTATTTTTGAAAATATTGTTTTTCCTACCACAAAATAATATCATTAGAGTCGGTGGCAGATTACAAAAATCTGAACTTTTGTCTTATTCTGCAAAACACCCAGTCTTACTTTCGAGTAACCATCGTTTAACTACTCTTCTTATCGAGTCCACTCATCGACAATACCTTCATCCTGGGTTTAAAATATTACATAATCTGCTTTTACAGCAATTTTGGATATTATCTGCCAGACGGGCAATTCAAAGAACCATATCCAAGTGTTTGCAATGTTTTAGAATCAACCCTAAACCCTATAGACCGCCCATAATGAGTTCACTTCCCGCTCATCGAATCAATCAACTTAAACCTCGAGTGTAGCTATCGACTTTTGTGGACCTTTCTTTGTGATTCCTCATCGTTACCGTGGTTACGGCCACACATTGCGTGCATTTGGAATTAACCATGGAACTGTCCATCGAAGGGTTTGTAGGTGCATTCCATTGATTCATTTCCAGACGTGGAAGCGTGACGCAATGCTGGTCAGATCAGGGCAGTAATTTTATAGGGTTTCGTAACCAATTACTTGATTACGCAAGAAGTGCGTCCACCATCTGGGACCTCCTCTCAGTCCACATTTCAATGGCCTGGCAGAAGCTGGCGTCAAAAGTTTTAAAACTCACTTTGTTCGAGTTGTCGGCGAACAGAAGTTGTCCATCATGGAAATGTCCACCCTTACATGTCGCATAGAAGCTGTACTTAATAGTCGCCCTTTATCTCCTGCCTCTTCAGACCCACACGATCTTCAACCTCTTACCCCTGGGCATTTTTTGACCCTTGAACCCCTTAATTCAGAAATTCCGGAGTCAGATTTGTCCGAGGTTCCCCTAAATCGGCTCTCGAGATGGCAACTAATCCAACAACTACATAATGATTTTTGGAAAAGGTATTCTGTCGAGTATTTGCATACGCTACAACAGCGACACAAGTGGGCTGATTCGTCCCCAAATATCGAATTAAATGATTTGGTTATCATAACGAGTGATCACATTCAGTCACCTTTGAAATGGCCAGTCGGTCGGGTCATCGAACTGCATCCAGGCGGAGACGGTCAGGTGCGTGTTGCGACGGTACAAACGGCTATCGGTGTTTACAAGCGGCCAGTTGTTAAACTGTGCCTCTTGCCGAATTAAAAGTAATTTTAATTTTTTCTACCTATTAAAGTCAATTATTACAATAGGTAATTCTTTATTATTTTTTTTTAATTTTGTTTGTTTGTTTTGACTTTTTCGGGTTTTCGTTATCTCTAAATAAACTTACGCTACTTATCTGTTTTTCATTCATTTTTTCTTATATCTATATCTGTCCGGCTGATATTCTAAAATTGTGTGTTTGTTTGTAAATTTTAAAAACCACACAATTGGATGACGAACAGAGTACATTTTGGACATACGCACCGAGAATCAGTGAGATCCTTTTTCTACCGCCTCGAGAAAATGGCGTGTTAATTCTCTAACTATTTTAAATTTCTACACTTAAAAGTGCTCGATTTTGGTGTACTGAAGCATAGAACTAGAAACTTCAGCCGTTCAGCTACGTGGTGCCATCATTAGATCAAGACAGGGGCCCCTTGGAACGTGGAGAAATTGGCTGCAAACTGGTGAGTGCTTTGTTTCTGATTTCCGTTGTGTGGTACCAACAATTAACCTATGGACCTTAATTATTTCGTGATTTCATATCAATATATTTATGTTTGTTCGCGCTTTCATTAATTAAAATATATACAGTCCATTGCAGTTGTCGTTTTTCTAACTGCGGGCAAACACATATTTAACATTGTTTTTTATTTTATTTGTAGTTGTTTTACACCGGTTTAAAGCAACCGTAGCAGAAAACTTTTTAAATTTTCATTTTCCGAAATAGAATTTGACAAAATGTTTCAACGTCATCCAACTTTATTGACACTTTTGGTTCTATTAAGTGCATGCATATGTTTTCTAAGTAACAAAGTCAGTTTTAGCTGCGGAGTTATGCGGATCGAGTAAAAAAGTTAAAATTTCTTTTTGTGTATATAGAAAATTGTCCAGTAAGAAATACGTACATAATATGCGTAAATTAATAAATAAGTTTTCTTAGCTTTAATAACAATGGTTTTTGTAAACCAAAGGTATAATTATTATGTCACATGTATTCTGATTTCATTTTTACCTTCCTAGCTCGCGCAGCAATGGCTAGAAAAGGTATTATTTTCGACAACAAAAAAAATTGAGATAACACTGAAAATATGTTATTTTGGTGTATTGTATCTTAGCAATTTTATCGTGACGTCTGTCCGTGTGTGTGTGTCTGTGTGGTGTATTTAGGTGTGTGTATATCTGTTCGGCGTAAGCCAAATAAAAGGGTAGGGGTAGATTAAAAAAAGAGTATATGTGAAAATATGGCGTGTATGATATCAAACGAAAGGTAATTAAGTCTTAAATTAAACAGAATACATTTTAGTTTATTAAAAAAAAAGGGTGGGAGTAGATTTGAAAAATTAGATTTTAAGGGAAAATATGGCGTGTGTCATATCCAACGAAAGGTAATTGAGTCTGGAGTTAAACAAAATACATTTTATATATTTTTTTAAAAAGGGTGTGGGTACTTTTTTTTTTAAATTAGAGTTCAAATTAAAATATGGCTTGTGTGGTATCAAACGAAAGGCAATTGAGTCTGAAGTTGAATAAAATATATTTAATTTTTTAGTTATATTAGCTCACACGTATGCTATAACTATAGTACAATGTGTGAGCTTGGGGCCCATATATTGGCAGAGTATTTTTCTTGCTAGACAATATACTTCATTTATAACAAAAGTCGGAAAAACAGAAAAAGTTCAATTAACTTGTTTTTGCAAAAATATCACATTGTTTTATGCAATTGCGAATTTTTTTTCATGGAGCTATGCAATTATTAAAATCAAATATTGCAATATCTTGTATAAATTTATACAGCCAAAATTCTGGTTTCAACGATTTTTTAGCAAGCATGTTAATTAATTAGTTAAGTTCCAAATTTTATTTTTTTGTGTGGGGTCCTTAAAGAATGTTTCTTCTTTATCTTTTTTAAACAATAAATGATATATTTTTTTATTACTATATGCAATTTTAGGGGGCTGTAACAGCTTTTTCGTGAAATCCGCCTGTGTGCGTCGTTGTTTAAAGTATTTAGGTCATCAAATTACACCGGAAGGTATATCTACCGACCCCGATAAAGTAGATTCGATCCTACAAATGCCGGCCCCAACCAATCTAAAAGGACTCCGAAGGTTCCTAGGAGTGTGCAGCTGGTACCGCAGGTTTGTACCAGGTTTTTCACAAGTTGCAGAACCCCTCAATCGTCATCGTTTTGAATGGTTGCAAGAACAACAAGTCGCTTTTGAGCATCTTAAGAAATGTCTGACCGAGTCACCTGTGTTAAGTTGTCCCGATTTTTCTCGCCCGTTCGTACTTCAAACTGATGCCTCCGATATGGGAATGGGGGCCGCGTTAATTCAACACCATTCTGATGGTGATCACGTAATCGCGTACGCTAGCCGTTCTTTGGGACCTTCTGAAAAGAAAATGTCCACTACAGAAAAAGAATGCGCTGCCATTGTCTGGGGAATTCAGAAGATGCGTCCATATTTGTAGTTGTATTAGTTTACCGAGAAGAAACCGACCATCAGAGTTTGAAATGGTTACATTTACTTGACGATTGGCACGTTGGCGGATTGGCGGATGTTTCTTCAACAGTTTGATTGTAAAATTAGATATCGAAAAGAAGTTTTAAACCGAATAGCTGATGCCTTATCCCGTGATCTGTTACCAGAACGCAAGGAACCCGAAGCTGATCCCATATTTATAGTTGATACCGCAGCACCTTGTTCGTGGTATTCAAAAAAAGTTCAGGAAGTAGAGAAAAATCCTGAACTATATCCTGATTATTGTATAAAAGATCAGTTTGTATCGGCACTTTTGGGATATTGTGACGATTATCCCAAAAAGGCATTTAATATTCCTTCAAAGTTATAAATTGCATGTGGACGTTTTGGGTGACGCAGTTATTCTAAACAATTACGCAAATATCGTAATGGGTTCGTTGCTCTGGGTTCCTAGGCGAAAAACTAGGTTACGCTGACCCTGCAGATATCGAAAACATTTCGGGGTTTGCGTGAATTCACCAATAGAATGTTGACATACTGGACTTTTGCGAGACGTGGAAGTGAGCTGTCACGCAAAAGGACGGACGTGGAAGCGGAACGGAGAAGGTGACGGTGGCTTTTTGGGGGGTCGTGGCATTCAGTTTTTGGGGGCCAGAAGGGAACCACGTCAAGTGTTCAGAAAAAATAGCGGAATCAAGAAGCGTGAATAGAAGTTCCAAAAAGTGCAGTGCCGGTACAACCATAATGTGAGTAATAACCCTTATTATTTTTTACCAATATCCTGTTTTCTCTGGACAGCGTTTGTAGTCCCTGGATCTTTCGCTCTTAAGGGAACGATCCCAAAGGACCCGGAAACCGTCGCGGCTTGTGCCTACCCTGTTGACACAATCCGGGCGTTAAAAGGGGTCAGGGGGGAAAAAGAAGCTTGAACGGTCTTGGAAGGCGACGGGGAATTAGCGCCCTGAAGGCTTCGAAGGCCAATAAGCGTGACATGGTGGAGGAGCAAACCTTGAGGGCGATTATTCAGCGCTAGGCGTTCGTGAGTCGAGAGAAAGAAGGATAGTTTGTGCAGTATAAGAAATGCTTGGTTTTGGTTCACAATAGGCATATTTATTTATTTATTATTGTTATTTTTGTCATCCTAGCGAAGGGTCATTACCTATTTTTGTATACCAAAATGCACCGGAATAACCTCAAATGTTTATTTTAAAGTACAAATTTATTTGGTAGCACTTAAAATTTGGAAGGCACTATATGGTTTTTGTATTTTAAGGTCAAAATTGGTAGACCTTCAATTAGATATTTTTTTGAAAAAGAATTGGTAATATAAAGAATTTAATAATAATGCACAAACAAAAAATGGGCTTGTTTGTTATGTTTGTTTAAAGGCGTAGATTTACCCCAGAAAAAATTGGTAGTTAACCCAGTCAAGAAAAACTAGGTAGTTTACCCCAGAGGAACAAAAAAATGGTATTTGCTTGTAGGAGCTTACCCCACGTTGACCCACCCCCTGTATTTGGTGATTTTTGGTAAATATAATACTAATGACCATTCCTAGGGTATTGTTTGATTTTATTTAGGTATGGATCCGATTGTTATCATATTTTACATATTTAGCCCCCCTCGCCCAAATTTTTTATATTGCGTGAAAAAGAATAAACAGAGTGTAGGCTATTTTGATTGATTACATTGACAGGCTTAAAGTGATATAAATAGCTTGTAGTCTAAGAAAATAGTTTATACCGTATAAATGTACCCACTAACCACACGTTCGATCACTTCTATGTGCCCCCTCGGCGGAGTCTCGAGCCCTGAAAGAAAAACAAATAAATAACAATTAATCCTGAAGGACACTAGGAAGAACCTTTTTCTTTTTGTTTTGATAACTTTTACAAAAAAAATAGTAATTTTTTTTGAGGTAAATTATTTTTTAATAAAAAATGCACTCATTGACGATAAATTAAAACATTGGTAGAATAAGTAGAAATACGAGGCGACGGCCATTATATTTTTTGCAAAGTTAGTATTTTCCTTAGGTATTTGACCCGCATCAGTGCCGTCACAAATTTAAGATAAAATTACTATGACGATGATATGACTGAATCCGAAATGTCCGATCCATGGAAACTTTGTGTTCCGAAAGCCGCCCGTTCCCGGGTTCTTCTTGAAAATCACAATCTTCCTACCGCCGGGCACATGGGGATTGCTAAAACCGCAGCCAGGATATACCGAAGATACTATTGGCCAGGAATGCTGCGAGATATAGCTCATTACGTACGATGTTGTCAGTCTTATCAGCGTTATAAAGTTTCGCAACAACAACCAGCGGGGAAAATGCGGCCATCCGTTAATCGAGAGCCTTGGAAAACTGTATCTACTGATTTAATAGGACCACTTCCCAGATCTAAGAAGGGAAACTGTTACATAATAATGTTTTTGGATAGATTTACAAAATGGGTACAAGCTCGACCGATCCGTAAAGCGACTTCAAAAGCGGTCACTGAGGCTTTACATGAATTAATCATAGCTCGTTTTGGTTGCCCGACCGTACTTTTGTCTGATAATGGTAGTCAATATACCGGTAAACCGGTTACAGATTTCCTAACTGAATTTGGCATTGAGCACCGATTTACCCCGCCGTATACTCCACAAGATAATCCCGTTGAAAGGGCCAACAGAACTTTTAAAACTATGGTCGCTCAGATGTGTGAAGATCATCGTAAATGGGATCAAAATCTACCCGATTTGACCGTTGCCATTAACACCTCAAAACATGATTCTACCGGTTTCTCCCCTGCATTCTTGAATTTTGGAAGAGAACTACATGCACCGAACGTTCTTTATCGCGAATCCGAAGTTACCGAAGATGCATTCTTCTTAGCTGAAAAACCGCCTGCACCGGAGTATATTGACAGGATTAATCGACTAAAAGAAGTTTATGAACTAGTTCGTGTCAATCTAGCAAAGGCTTTTTCCAACCAGAGCCACCACTATAATCTTCGCCGCCGGGATTGGAGATGTAGCCTGGGAGACAAAGTTTATAAGAAAGAACATGCCCTTTCCTCCGCCGTTAAAGGTTTTGCTGCAAAGTTAGCTCCAAAGTTTTCCGGTCCGTATATTATTTGTAAAGTGCATTTCCCGTTAGTTTATGATTTGGATAATAAGGGTATGAACGGAAAAAGAGTAAACAAAATTCACATTAAAGACCTTAAGCCAGCTCATATTGATGATTCCGTAATGTAATTATGATTATTTCTTTTAATTTAGCCATGTCAAAAAAGTTGTCCACCCCGGCAAATTATCTGGGGACAGACAAGCTGCTACGAATTCCAATAATTCCGCTGGAGTTATATCCGAAAATTCCATTGCCGGGTGGAAACCAGAGGGTGGCTGGACATGGCATAAATATTATATCTGACTTTCGTTTAAATAATTGGATATCTCCACCGAACTCTCGCCCTGTCACTCCCACAATTCGAGAGGATCCAGAAGACCGACCGGTGTCACCGGTTTTCAAAGATGACCTACTGAGGGAGCTAGCTCCATTTCTTAATTTAGAACCAGCTTATCGTCCAGCTACTCGTCCAGCTGTAACATTTAATTCAGCGTACTCAGTCTCTCCGAATTAACATCGTTAACGCATACCCTTCACGAACGTCCTCCCTCACCGTATTGTCCCCCGTTAACGGTATGTCTGGAGTTGCTAGGGCCGCCGTTGTGTCCCGGAGAATGAACCGACCTCCTCCGCCTCCGTACCGTCCTCCATTGAGTGATTCACTGAAAAGGCTTTCGCCGCCGTTGTGTCCTGGAGAACGGCCTCCTTCGCCTCCGTACCGTCCTCCATTGAACGAATCTCTGGAGTTGACTCTACCGCCACTGTGTCCAGTAGAACGGCCTCCTCCGCCTCCGTACCGTCCTCCATTGAGTGATTCACTGAAGTTGCTTTCGCCGCTGTTGTGTCCTGGAGAACGGCCTCCTCCACCTCCGCACCGCTCCCCATTGAGAGTTTCTCTGAATGTACCTTTGCCGCCTTTGAGTTCTGTAGAACGTCCTTCTCCTTCGCCGTATCCGTCGTCACCTTATCGGGAACCTCTACCGACACACCTCGATCGGAGCCCTATGTTTTCGACCATGTCCCGGAAATTCTACCACAACCACAGGAACACCAACCGGAGGGTGATGTTTTTGCTCTTGTCCCGGAAATTCCTCCACCAAACCTGCCGGTTGCCGTTCCACTCACCGAACAACAACAGATAGCAGAGGTTGTGTTGTCTGTTCCACGTTCCCATTGGTCGGAACATTTTCGCAATAGACTAAAAACGTACCGGCCCAGTCACAAAAAAGGACGTTTCCGCAGGCTATTCTTTACGGTAGACGGGCGAAAAGCTTTCGTGAACATCCCCAAATATTAATTTATTTTTTTGTTATCGCTTTATTGTGATTTTTTTCCTTCTCGCGTTGTGATAATGTGTGATATTTAAAACTCATTGAGTTTTACTGGAAGTGGACATCATCCGTAGTCAACTCTTGATTTATAAGCAATGCTTAACCGTTTTTTTTAATTCCAGTACAATGACATCTGAAGTTTTGGACCGGTCCTGTTCTGATTCAGAACAGCTATCTGACGAGGACGCACGCTCAGATGTAACGGTAATTGAACGCCGTACCTAGTGTGAGATAACTAACGAGAAAAGTCAGCAATGCCCTTCAAGAGACACTCGTTCTCCACTACCCGGTCCCGCAGCCAAACGATCTTCCGTTTCTTCTTCAAGGATTCAGGCTGACCGGTATATTGCGCTTGAACCAGACCTGTGTTGGCGTTGTGGAGTAGTCGGGCACTACAGAAAGTATTGCACCAACCAACCGGTTATCTTTTGTTCACGTTGTGGATTGGTAGGTATTCGATCGAAAGATTGTCACTGTAACAATCGACGTCAGAATGAGTCCAGTCGTAAACAACACCACGCGAAAACTTTAAAGGGGAAAGCACCTCACGCCGGTTCTGAAGCTCCCCTACGAGCTACTTCAGATGCATCGATCTCGTATGGGTTAAGTTCTCCTTCTGCCCTGCGGTCTGCTCCTTATTATCCAAGATTCGCATCGTCGATGCAAAATAGATCTCTTCTTTCGACCATGAACCGTTCCGTAGTATTGGTGGGCGTACAATGTGACATTCGTCAACCAGCTACACCTTCCGCCGAAATAGGGGTGCAGTGTTGCTTGCACCAATACACCGCTTGTACCGCATGTGGATGTCCTGAAGCGTTATGGGTTCCGAACCGGTCGGCTGTACGTACCTCCAATGCATCGTCTGTCAACTCCGTTCGCACTGTAAACCCCGTGGCAACTTTCTCCGACCAAAGTTTCAGTCAGTCAACTCAAGTGTCCGATCGTTTCACTCGTCCGTATTGAATTCATATTTAAGAGATGAGATGTTCCCGAGTTGCGTTTTTTTTACCGAAGTAAGGAGAAAATGTATTAAGTTGTCAATTATGCAAGCATAATTGCATTTTTATCGAAGTAAGGGGAGAATGTAACGAAGCTACTATATTTTTGCATAATTTTGTTTGTTACAATTAGTTCAGGCAGGGGAATTTTACTCTCATCTAAAAATGTAAAAAATATTGCTTCTTTTTCCTAATTGTCTAGGTTCATTAATATTCAACAGCAATGTGATTTGGAGTGTATGTACTTTGGAATGTGTAAATGGGGGGTATTAAAGAATGTCATGTGGTCCTGGTGGGAATGGAATGTGCCTCGGCATTCGTTAAATATTTTAAACTCCCTCCACAAGATCAATTGTGAAATGTGATCGGAATTTCCGGAATTTTATGGATCAAAATGCAAACTAAAACGCAAACTAAGACGAACATGCCTGTTTTCCATTCCTGCATTCCACAGTTGTGTTTTTATACACAGCATTCTTTCGAAATATCTTCGCATACTAAAAATCGATTTTGATTGGGAGTAAGTATACATTCCAAGCATTTTTCGGATCTTTAATATAAAAACAAAATTCATGCCTTAAAGGCTCTTCTTTCTCTTTTTTCGCCGATCTCGTGAGCCAATAGATTATTTTTTTTTTTTTTTTTTTAAAGGTATTTTTAACCGGATCATTATTTTTCTCAGTGTGTGAATTTATCACTCCAGGTAAGTCAAAGTAAACAAAAAAAAAACAGGTTTTCTTATCTTTATTTTATTATAATTTTTAAAACTTATTGCTCTAACGCCTTTACTAAATCTGTATAAAAGATATGCAAATATTTAATGGGACAATACCCAGTTTGATTTGTTTGTTGTCAGTTTGGACTTATAAAAAAGACATCTTAACGGGTAAGAAACAAAATCAGACGTAACCGTGAAATATGTCTCGTGGCTATTTTTGGAATCGGGTGATTTATAACAGTAAAGTATTTAGACCGTAGGTTGGGTTAGTTGTCTCCTTTTTTGGATTTCACAAAATCACCTTAATGGTTGACAACTAAAACAACTGATCCGCCGTTTCTTCTTCTATGTTTTGCTGTGTAAATCAGGTGATTTATAGCAATATTTAAAGTGACAGTAGTTTGATTTGTTTGTTGTCTGTTTTGGACTTATAAAAAAGACACCTTAACGGGTAACAAACAAAAATCGGACGTAACCGTGAAATATGTCTTGTGGGTATTGTTGGAATCGGGTGATTTATAACAGTAAAATATTTAGACCGTAGGTTGGGTTAGTTGTCTGCCTTTTTGGATTTCACAAGATCATCTTAATGGTTGACAACTAAAACAACTGATTCGCCGTTTTTTCTTCTATGTTTTGCTGTGTAAATCAGGTGATTTATAACAATATTTAAAGTGACAGTAGTTTGATTTAAATGTTGTCAGTTTTGGACTTTAAAAAAAGACATCTTAACGGGTAACAAACAAAATCAGACGTAACCGTGAAATGTCTCGTGGTATTGTTGGAATCGTGTGATTTATAACAGTAAAAAATTTAGACCGTAGGTTGGGTTAGTTGTCTCCCTTTTTGGATTTCACAAGATCATCTTAATGGTTGACAACTAAAACAACTGATCCGCCGTTTCTTCTTCTATGTTTTGCTGTGTAAATCAGGTGATTTATGACAATATTTAAAGTGACAGTAGTTTGATTTGTTTGTTGTCAGTTTTGGACTTATAAAAAAAGACATCTTGACGGGCAACAAACAAGATCAGACGTAACCGTGAAATATGTCTCGTGGGTATTGTTGGAATCGGGTGATATATAACAGTAAAATATTTAGACCGTAGGTTGGGTTAGTTGTCTCCCTTTTTGGATTTCACAAGATCATCTTAATGGTTGACAACTAAAACAACTGATCCGTCGTTTCTTCTTCTATGTTTTGCTGTGTAAATCAAATGATTTATAACAATATTTAATACGGTCGTGGTTTAATCCGTTTGTTTTAAATTTTGTAACCTGAATATAACTTAACGGCTAACAAACAAAATCACTCGATCCTTATGTGTCTTATTGGGTATTATTGGAATCGGGTGATGTGTGCTTTGACCTAGCCGTCTTGATTTATATTCCTGTTGAGCAGCAAAGTGACTCTGTTAAAGGGTAAAGGGCTGGAGCAATAAGTTAATCTTAAAACACTGAGTCGTTTTCCTCTAACCAATTGAATGTTAGCTGGCTTAAGGTTATTTTTGGAGCTATCCGTAAATCTAGTTGAGTGATTTAACTTTCGCTTATCTGGTTTTGAAAATGTCTAATTTTCTTAAATAAATTATTTAAGCCCTTATAAACAATTCCGTATATTTCAATCCTTATGTTATTATTTTAATTGTTCTTTATGTTAAGGATATTTGTTGATATTTTTTATTTATGTAATAACTTGCCAAAAATGTTAAAAATTTAATCTTGGGATTGTGCTAGAATAATTCTTATTACCTTTATTTGTGTTACAATTGACAAATGTTATTTCGAATTTGATGATTTTATTTTATAATTATATATTTTATTACCAAATTTACGTTGTTCTTTGTTATGACTGTTAAATTTTTCCCTAAATAAACCTGGATTTCTCCACTGTTTAAAAGCTATCTCTGCTGGCACAGGAGACTCTAAGCTCCTTTATTTCTTAGAGTGGCGCCCGAGGCAACTTCTGTCAAATTCTTTGCAGCATTCCAGCTCCTAAAATTTGACAGGAACCCTGTGACGTCAAATGAAAAGGGCGAAAATCAACGTCTCTTTACAGTAAAAAACTTTTAATAATTTAAATGGTACATGGTTAAAATTGATATTAAAAGTTTCTCACAATTCATGTTAAAACATTAAGATATATATAAAATATTTTTTTTTTGGTTTCTTTATTATAAACAAATTCATTCAAGTAAGTGCCACTTTTTCAAACCAATCTTTAAATGTCTTCATGTTGAACCACCCATTTATGGATCTGTTGTGTTCCGTGGTCCTGCTTCTCCCATTCTAAGTATATTTTTTTTGCTTTATAGACAACATAAGGAGGTAAAAGCTCATCTGTCACCACTTGCTGAGAACATTATTGATGCTGAGGTTCTGGCCCTGCTTTACATAATATATACTTTTTATCTCCCCGTATCTTCTGTTACATTTTTTTGGGAAACATTTTCTATTGTTTTAGAGGTCATCAAAACACAAATTACTGCTTTACTACTGTAAGCCTGAAACAAAATGATTTTTGTTTTTTTAGTTTTTTTTTACTGATCAATAGCAAACATTTTGTACTGGTGCTTACGTCCTGCTGCCAGGTCCTGCCAAGTCCTGCCAGGTCCTGCCAAATCCTTATGGGTCCTGCAAGCTCCTTATCGTTCATGTTTTTTTTACTACACTAGTGCCTAGAGTTTCTTTCCAGTACTACTCACCCAAAGCTTCTCATATTTATTTATTTCTACTTGTGAAAAGAAACAATTTGCATTTTGAGCCTCCTGTAAACATTGCACTATGTAACGACACAGAAAGTCATTGTTTACTTTTACCATAAAACTGTTTTTCTTCTTGTATAGTAAAGTCCCTAAAAAAACCGAACTGAACACTCCAAAAAACACAAAAAGATTTATCGAGCCAAAAAAATACAAAGGAAAAAAAATAGGTTATTGGCAGTCTACCCTAGAAAAAGGCTGCTTGTCATTTGGTTAGTTAAGAAGGATCATAAATTGGTTGCGCGGTTAACAAGCGGAGAAAAGTTGGCACACGCCAGTCCATTCCTTAAAATTTGACAGATAATGGCTGCGCAGTCGTTCAAAGCGTCTTCTACTCACCCTTCTTTTTCTAATGTTAAAGCTAGCAGAGAGATGTAAGAAGAAGGGTAGGGTTAGAAACCTACAGCATTTCAAGTCCGCTATGCTCAAAATGGGATGTGAAGTGAACAGATACTTGAAGCTCGTTTCCCAGACAATGATCTCTATATGGATATATATGATGGACTGGATGGGCCTTTAAATAATGCTAAGTGAGGCAAAAATATTGGATATTTTTTGTAGAGAGAGCAAGCTGCGCAGGAGATGCTACCTTTCCTTTTTTACTTTTCAATCTCTTTGAAGTATTAAGTTCACAGAATACCACCGGTGGATAGAACTAGAGAGAGAAAGGTTGAAATGGTAACCATTTATGCATGTTCTCAGTCTAAAAAAACTCTTTAAATTTCCAGTTACTTTGTATATAATTCATTGTTCCTAGAGAAGCGAATACGGAGAGCACTCGGCAACGCGACGTTGGCATATTTTTTTTTATTAAATGAGCAAACTTAACATTACAGCTATCCTGTTCTTGGTTTAAAACGGACATTTTAGTGTTAACCTAGCATTAGTCAATTAATCGGAAACGTGGGCATATCTGGACAAGTTAGGATACGTTTACGATCATTTGAAGGTAAGGCTAATACCGATTTCGAGTTCCAAAAAATAGAAAATAGAAACTTTAATTTTAAAAAAATCAAAAGAAAATAATTCCAAAAAACATTTCTTTTAAAATATACTTTTTTAAATTTACACAGATTGCATTGGGTAACATTAGTATACGTACCGCAGACACGGCTACACTTTCTCAGCACTAATAACAAGTACAGGAGAAATATTTTGAAGCCTTTGCAATCGGCGCCACTATTGAAATCCTTTGCAATCCGTGCTGATGCTGATATTAAATAAGTACATAACATAACTAATAAGACTAATATATTGAACATGTTTCTAGATAAGTTTTGAACATGTTACCTTACCATTCGCACCATTATTTATATCAACTGTGGTAACTGCCATCTTGGGGCGGTTTTAGACTAAAGGAGCCTGTTTACATTTTTTTTACTCTATATATATATTTATCGGTTTCACAACGTTCTACGTCTTCCGATACCCAATCTCCACTCGTTTCTGTTTGCCCATAATTCATCATCTAGGCCTCTTATTCTTATTTCACTATCTATTCCTTCTCTCCAGCTTCTCCTTGGTCTTCCTCGTTTTCTTCGGCCAGTTGGTTTCCATTGTAATATTTGTTTAGGTAGTCTTCCATCATCCATTCTTTGTACATGTCCGTACCACACCAGTTGTTTTGTTCTTATATCATCCACTAGAGTACGTTCACCCACTGTCATAATTTCTCTTATTCTTTGATTGGTAACTCTTTCTCTTTTTGATTTCCCTGCTGCTCTTCTCCAATAGTCCATCTCCGTAGCGGAAAGCATTTTTTCTGTTCTATCTTTGATTGGCCATACTTCTGAGCCGTATGTAATAATACTTTTTACAATGGTGTTATATATAAGCTTTTTGTTATGTTTTGATATACTTTGGTCCCAAATTATTCCATTTAATAAAGTTATTGCTTTTCTTCCTTGTACGTTTCTATCTTTTATAGCTTTGTCTAGTGTTCCGTCAGCTGTAATTTTTAGACCCAAGTATTTATACTCATCACAGGACTGAATTCGCTGCCCAGTATTTAAGATTAGATCCTGTTTCGTTCCACCAATACACATATACTCTGTCTTATTGATATTAACCTCTAGTCCCCACTTATTGTACTGTTACTGTGTCATATATTCGAGGTCGTCATAATCCTGAGCCACCACTATCTGATCATCGGCGAAACATAAAGTATACAAGGTGGTTTCATTCAACGGAATTCCCATGTTTTGGCATTTTCTCTTCCAGACTTTAAGGACCTGTTCCAAATATATCTTGAAGAGCGTAGGCGAGATACAGCAACCTTGTTTAAGACCTTTATTTACTTGAAAGCCTTTGGTTAGTTTTGCTTTTATTTTAACTTTTGCCTTACTATTGCGGTATAACTCTTTGATGGCCTTAATTAGTTGTACGCTTATGTTTGTCTTTTCCAACGCTTTCCAAAGTAGATTTAGTGGTATACTATCATATGCCTTCTGCAAATCTACGTAAAGCAGATGGAGCTCTTGTCCGTATGCCATTTTCTTTTCAATAACTTGGGTTATACAAAAGAGATGATCTGAAGTCGATCTACCCGCCCTAAAACCAGCTTGTTCTTCTGCCTCCATATCTTTATATTCGCTCTCCACTTTATTTCTTATTATTTTGCCATATATTCTGCTTAGCGTACTAGTTACAGATATACCTCTATAATTGTCACATATATCTTTCCTTCCTTTTTTGTGTATTGTGGATATATATGACGTTTTCCACTCAGTTGGTACTACAGCTCCATTTAAATATCTTTGGAAAAGATTCCGTAATCTACAAAACAATTCTTCAGTGCCATATTTAATAAGTTCAGCTGGGATATTTCGGGGTCCGGCAGATTTACCGCTTTTTAAGGTTTTGCACACGTTTTTGACCTCAGATATTGTGAGGGGTACTGGAGATCCCATCGTTCTAATGATATTGTCTCTTTCGTCTTCCTTGAATTCTGCTCTATCTTCAGTTAAAAGTTTTTTAAAATGCTCATCCCATTCTTTGTCTGGTATTGGTGAAATAATATCTCTGCATGTTTCTTTTTTGATCGATCTTATAGTTTTCCAGCTTTCGGTACTTCTCCTACCTCCTAAGTAAGAATCTATTTTCTGGCACTTTTGCATCCATGATTGATTCTTCTTATCACTGATCATTCTTCTCACCTTTGATTGCGCGATTTTGTATTCTTCTCTGCTTCTATCTGTCTTTTGGGATAAGTACGTGTGATATAATTTCCTTTTTTCCTCTATTTCACATTCAATCTCAGCATCCCACCAGTATGGTTTTGTTCTTTTAGGAGTTTCTTCCACTAATCCTAGTGCTTCTTTTGCAGCTTGATGGATGCTTAATGTGATACATTCGTATTCCTCATCTGGGGTTTCACCTGAACTTGAATTAAGTTTTTCGTTCAGTCTCTTTTTTTACTCTACCTATGGTTAAACAAAAACAATTATTTTGCTCAGGTGTGTAATACACCAAAATTTGTCTCTTGTATTTGGCGTTCTCTAAAACCAAAGAGGTCCAAAAAACTATTCTACCATGGCAAACCACTATGGTTTTAAAGCCCCAAAAAATTATTTTCAAAGATGAAGATGTTACTTTTTGAATTTAAATGTCTTAAGCAACTGTATGCAGAGATTTTTAAAAATAACGCATTTTTACATTAAGAAGTCTAAATAAAAAAAAACACTTTTGACCAAAACATACAGGGAGGGCTCTTGCAATATTAGTCCGGGGCCATAGCGTCAAAATTTATCCTCCGTGGGCTTTTTGATGATGAATTTACAACACTTGTTTTAATCGATTACTAATGATCCCATCAACAATGCCTAACCTGTTAACTGACCCAAAATTGTCTTAGTCAAAAGGTAAGGTTAGGCTGTCAAAATATTTTTTCAATTCTGAAGCGTTAAAGCTACAGTAATTCAACTTGGCAGGCACATCGGCCTTCACGTACAAATTTTTTTAATGTAAAAAAAAATTAGATATTTTGCCTCTAGGAGGCGCAAGGGAACAAAATGGTGTTTTTAGATTATGCCTGACATCTTCTAAACTATTGCACCTGCACAATTATGTTTTATCAAGTTGGTAGCTCATAAAATTATCCACAGGTCCGCTATATAAAAAAAAAATCGAAGCTGTTAGGTAGTCCTTCTAGGTGAGGGCAAACATTTTTGTAATTTAAAATAGAAAAAGATTTGCACCAAACGGTTGCGGTTGATTACTTCCTAATTTTATTTACTTTATACTTTGCACCGCAAAATCAGAAAAGCACTCATTCAAGATATTTTATTGTGTCAAAAAACAAAAAATTTCATCTACAGGGGCCTTGTTATCAGCCTCATTTTTAAAAAAATATAATACCTAAACTGGGGGGTAATAGAATGTAATACTATTTATTTACTAATTTATTTTAACGGTCATGCCATTTACTTTCAACAGTCATGTCATTTATTAAGATATAGTTGTGTAGCTGCAGAAACGTGAAAGATAAATGGGATAGTCTAAAAACAAATTTTACCCCCTGACACCTCCTAGGGGCCATAGAGATAATTTTTTGTCAAAGGTAATGAATCGATACCCGAAGTTCGATATAAATTGTCAGAAAAATTGGCTTTTTTAAATTATCAACGATTTCATTTGATAAAATTGCTTGAACTTTAAAATTTATAACCACTGTGTAGGGGCCGCCCCTAAAGGTGAAAATTTTTGTAATTTATGATATGTGATCGATCCTATAAAATATCTTAAAAGAGTGATTTTCTGATTTTGCGGTGGGGTTAAAATAAGATGTTGGCCCCTTAAAGCCTTTAGAAGCCGGGAGAAAAAGTATATAGTATACAAAATTAGGAAATGGTCAACCGCAACTATTTGGTGCAAAGGAGGAGGCACTAAATACTGTCAGGAATGTAAATTTCTCCTGACTGTGCCACTGTACGAAACCATCTTGGAAAAGCGACAAATACTATTATGGTTCTGTTGAGATAAGAAAGTGGTTCCACCTCCCTCCAAAATGGAAAACATTTGGTTGCCGCCTACCACACAGCAGATGGTGAAAGCGAGAAAAACTACTGAAAAGTAAAGAGTGGGAGTTGTAATGGTTAAGCGTGGGGATACAGCAAGTAGCGAGAGGGTTTTCTCTTTAAAGTGATTGGACATGGAAATACTGTGAGATAAGAAAATGTTGTCTATAAAATGTATTTTATCTCTGTTCTCGTTTAGGTTTACTTGTTTAGCTCATTAGCTAAAATGTAAAGTAAATTTTAGGATTATCAGCAACGCCACTGACTTGGTTCCTCCAAGCTCTTCAAAGAGGGGATAATGAATTATTTAGGTCCAACCTACCTTTTATAAAAACCCAAACTTTGAGAAGACAAGTTGGTAGTCACATTCTAAGTTTTGTTGAACTTAACTAAAAACCTCTAAAGTAATTATCAGTAAAGAAACATAAGATTTTTATATTTAAAGAATATTTTGAAGTTTGTTATTTTGGTAAGTTAAAGTTTTATTTTAATATTTTGGGTCTTGTTTGTTTTATAGGTCATAAGAAAAGTCATTTGTAAATTGCAACAGAGTTTTATTTTGTATTCATTAAAGTTTGCAACGTTTTTAAAACTGTTTTATATTTATTTTATACATACAAGAGATCTCCTCGTTTACGGGTTCGATTTAAAACAAAATCGTACCCGACAATACATTGTTTACCGGGATGCGTCACATGAGCTGAACTTGAGATATATTGAAGGCCAAACCTTCCTGATATTTTTACCAAAAAAAATTTGGCGGGTCATAGGATTCGTTTTTAGCTATACTTTTTAAATATGCTTCCACTGAAACATGAAAAAATATGACCTTTTGTAGTTTTTTTGTAATAACTTATCGTCAAAAAAAAAACTGATATTGGTCTTATTTTATTGGCAAAAGAGTCCTTTTAGGAATTTTGTCAATTTTTGACATATAGTTTGCGTCAAATACCTACAGAGTGGCTCAAAATAATTGAAAAAAAAATACAGGAAAAATACCTGAGATTTATTAAATATAAAGAAAGGAAATTAAAAATGCATGGTCAAAATTAACTTCACTTGCTTTCATGAGAGTCGTTTTAACTATTCTAGAGTAATGTTTGCATAATAGGTTATTTGACAAGCTTACACGGTATTTCAAAAAAAAAATTAATTCAACGCATGAAAGAAATGTTTACTAACTGTCTACGGAATAGTGTGTTTACCGGGATGCGTTAAATGAGATGAATTTATGATATGTTAGGGCCCAAGCCGTTCAAATACTTATCTCAAAGAAATTGAGGGTCATCGGTTTCGTTTTTGAGCCATAATTATTTAAATCCGCGCCACTGGAATATAGAAAAATGTGACTTTTTGTAGTTTTTTTGCTATAACTTCTCGTCAAATAGAAATAAAAAAACCAATATTAATTTTATTTAGTTAAAAAAAAGTCTTTTTAAGTATGTTCTCAATTTTTTTATAGTTTTCGTCACATATCTATAGCGTGGCTCAAAATATGAATGATAGAAATTCAGCAATAATAACTGGGATTTGTTAAATATACCTAAAGGGATGAAATTAAAAATGCATAGTCAAAATAAATTCATTTGCTTCAATGTGAGTCGTTATAAAGTAACATTTACATACATAATGGTTATTATAGTTAAATTATATTAACGTTTCCTAAATAATTTTTCAGCGATGTTAGTTCCTTCGATAGACAGCAAGCTTTAAAATGAACTCGCTCAGGGTTTGTAAGAAAAATTACTACGGCCTTTTTTTATCCCAACAACCGGTTTCTTGATGATTTCTTCCCTGGGTAGGCCTACCTCCTCGTCTTTGGTTGATGGCGTAATCACCGATCACCTCGTGGGGTAATCGTAAGAATCCCTCCAGATGAATCACTCTGTAGTATATTGAATTGAATTGAATGGTTTGAGTTATTTTGAGCACAAAGTTAAAAATAAGAAGTTTTCAGTCGAGCAGAAAAATTTGTACTGATAAAGTATTTTTATATGCACTTTTTCGGGATCGCTGCGTCGCGCTCAGTTGAGACAAAAAAAGGCTTGTTTTTTGCGCGGTGATAAGAATGAAATTAGAAAGCAATAGAATCGAAGAAACTAAATGATTGATTGATTCAAAGAAATTAGAATTAAAAATTAGAACAAACCGCCCACCAAAATGCACTGCATTTTAGAGACTATGTTCAATTGGTAATGGGCATAACTTAAAGGCTGGTCTTTTAAAAACACCATCCCCTGTTCTAACCGTTGCTACCCGAACAATTCCGTCAGAACCCGGAAAAGTTTCAATAATGCGTCCCATGGGCCAGTTTAAAGGAGACACATTATCTTGTTTGATCACAACCAGAGTACCAGGCTTAAGACCTGGAGAAGACTTGTGCCATTTAACTTTCTGATGTAAAGTATGAAGGTACTCTTTGGACCAGCGAGTCCAAAAGTGTTGGTGAATTTTTGTTAAAATTTGCCAACGAGAAAGTCGATTAACGGGAATTGATTCGTAACTAGGCTCTATAGGAGCTGCTAGAGACTCCATAGTCAAAAAATGACCCGGTGTGAGAGCACCAAAATCATTTGGATCGTTGCTAATTGGAGTTAGAGGTCGAGAGTTGATAATTGCTTCGATTTGAGTAAAAACTGTGTAGAGTTCCTCATAGCTCAGAACTTGATCTCCTAGAACACGTACTAAATGTGTTTTTACAGATTTGATATTAGATTCCCAAAGTCCTTTAAAGTGTGGAGCTGAGGGAGGATTGAAATGCCAAGTTATATTTTCCTTGGCAGCGGCTTCAGAAGCATATTGATTTAACATTTTGTAGGCTTTTACAAAATTTGTACCATTATCTGAGTAAATAGCTTCCACACGGCAACGTCTACTAATAAACCGTTTAAAAGCAGCCAGAAAAGCATTAGCAGTAAGATCTGAAACGAGTTCTAAGTGGACTGCCTTGACAGAAAGACAGATAAATAGACATAAATAGGATTTGAGTTTGATAGTACCTTGAGCTCTGGACATAACGATATCGAACGGGCCAGCATAATCTACGCCAACATGAAGAAAGGGTTTGTGAACAGAAACTCGGTTTAATGGTAAATTACCCATGACAGGAACGGTTGAGATAGATTTTGTTTTCCAACATCTCACACATTGAGCTAAAACTCTTCGAATAGAACGTTTAGCATCGTATAGTAACGTTGGAGAATTAGAAAATGAGTGGTTTGTACTCCAGCATGCAAGTACTTCAAATGTGTTGCTTCGATGATTCGATTAGTCAAGATACAACGACTCGGAAGTAAAGCTGGAAATTTACTTGAAAAGGAAATAGGAGCATTCTTGAGTCGACTTCCCACTCTTAATATTTTTCAAAAAACAAGGAAAGTTTGAGTAAAGCTTTTGGAACTATTTTATTTTGATGAATAAGTTCTATCTCTTTTGAAAAATAAAGGGATCGAGTATGTTTTACAAATTGCAAAGTTGAGTTGTATAATTCAAATGAAGATAAATTCCCAGAAAATTTATGTTTTTTGAGAACGACAATTATTCACAAATCGTAGAACGTAAGCAAGAATGCGGGTAGATTCGTCTAAAGAAGACTTATCTTGAATAAGAGAGTCGAGAATGTTAGGAACGGTGGTAGCAGCACTCACTTGAACTACAGGACGCTGTTCTAGAGAAACTTCGCTGGTTTCGCAAAATGAAATAGGTTCTAAAGGTGGAAAATTAGGATCAGTTAAAACTGGTGCCGCCCACCATAAGGAACAGTTTACTAAATCGGAGGGTAGCATTCCTCGCGAACCTACATCAGCAGGATTTTGTTTAGATGGAACATAAAACCAGGAACCCGATTGCTCACATAAGTGCGCCACTCATGAGGTGAAGAATTAATCCACCTGAGAGTCACCATGGAGTCAGTATAACAATATATTTTATCTAATGGAAGTTTGTTCAGAAAGCAGTTTGAAACAAAAGAAGCTAATCGAGCGCAAAGAACTGCTGCATTAAGTTCAAGTCGAGGAAGAGATACGGTTTTTAGTGGAGCTACTTTGGCTTTAGAACAAATAAATTTTACAGCAATTTCTCCAGAATTGAGAACACATCGACAATATAAAACACTACAATATCCTTTCTTACTTGCATCTCCAAAGCAATGAAGTTCAATACAGTTAGTTGAGCTAGGAACAATAAGTCGAGGCAATTGAAATTCTTGAAAGCACGATACGTCTTTAATATATTTCGTCCAGAGTTGGACGATTTCTTGAGGAGGCGGAGAGTCCCAAGATCATTTTAGCTTCCACAATTGTTGAATTAAATGTTTAATGAGAAAAGTAGAAGGGGAAATGATTCCCAGCGGATCAAAAATTTGCGCAAGGCTTGATAAAAGATTCCGCTTAGTACAAGGTTTATCAGGAAATTTGACGAAAAATCGAAAAGAGTCAGAAGAAGCACTCCATTCCAAACCTAGTGCTTTTAGAGAGGAATCTGTAGTAGAATCGGAGTCAAAATTGAGAGAATTAATCGATACTTCCGATGGAGAAAGCTCAGTTAGAAGCTGTGGGCAGTTACTGGACCATTTTTGGAGTTCAAAGCCTCCTTTTCTTAGCAAATCAACAAGTTGTTGTTGTAACATCTGCGCAGACTCAAAGGAAGAGCTTCCAGTAACTATATCATCAACATAGGTTGAATTGCGTAAACCTTCAGCAGCTAAAGGATACGTAGGACCCTCTTCTTCTGCTAGTTGATGAAGAACTCGAATAGCAAGGTATGGAGAGGAAGTTAGACCATAAACAAGTCGTTTTATTCGATATTCTTGAATTGGTTCTGAGGTAGAAAATCTCCATAAGATTTTTTGGTAATTTTGGTGGTCGGAATGAACAATAAATTGTCTAAACATTTTTGAGATATCTGCTGTAAGAGTATAGGTGTAAGTTCGAAAATTGAGTAAAATTGTGAAAATATCATTTTGAAGTTTAGGACGAGAATACAACTTTGAATTTAGAGAGGGTTGATTGGGTAAATGTGCAGAGCCATTAAAAACTACGCGTAATTTAGTTGTTAAACTTTCTGGTCTCATAACGCAGTGATGTGGTAAATAAAATGAATTGAGTTTTACATCATTAGATAACTCCATGTGATCGAGATCGAGAAATTCTTGAATAAAATCACAATATTGAGAAAAAAGTTGAGGCTGTTTATGCAGTGAACGTTCTAGTGAGTAAAATCGATTTAATGCTAGAAATCGTATTCCTGGAAAGCAGGGGTTAGAATCATCCCTAAGGGGCAATTTGACAATAAATCTCCCAGTATCATCCCTTTGAAAACTTTCGTGAAATATCTTTTCGCATTTTTGATCATCTGGAGATAGACACGCGACGTTAGGAACATCTTCTATCTACCAAAATCGTTCAATTTGAGCATCCAAAGAAACAGAATCTTCGATATGACAGAACATAGCAGAAATTGCTTGAGGGGCTCTTGTTGAGACTTTGCCCATTAAAACATAACCAAATACTGTATTAATTGCATCAGGTTGATCTGGACCGCCTCGGATATGTCCATCCAGTAAAAGTTTACCATAAATATCAGCACCTAATAAGATATCAACCTGACCAGGGCAGTGAAACTCTTCGTCAGCCAATCGAATATTAGCTAAGTGACACCAGGTGTCTGTAGAGAGCTCATATGGAGGCAAACTTTCGCTGACTTTGGACACGACAAGAGCATCGACTGTAAAAACTGGATTAGTTCTTTGAAAAGGGCGGAGAGACAAAGTAACTTCTTGGTCCACAAAAGTTTGCAGTGTGCCTAGACCAGACAATTGAACTGAAGTAGAAGAGGGTTTAAGTCCTAAACGATTGAGACATTTTGAGGTTATAATAGACGTCATACTCCCAGTATCTAAAAGGCAGCGCAGAGGTTGATAGGTCCCTTTGCTATCTAAAACTTCGATACGGGCGGTAGAAAGTAACGTACTTTTTTTGACATTGGTAAAACCAGTAAAAAGTGGGTCAGTAGATGGATTGTTAGGATGTTGATTCGATTCAGAAACGGCATTGCGGTTTTGACGCGTAGAAAAGCACAAATATGTTCAGTGAGGATTCACATTTGTGACATTTAGAGGTAGATTGACACAAGGAAGTTTTATGAGCTTTGGATAAACACTTTTTTACCTTAGCTAGCTGAAAGCGATCGTGAGGAGTTTTTGATAAGAACTCTTGACATTTAAAAATATTATGCGAACCTGAGTTGCAAATTGAGCAAGTTAAATTATTTTGTTGAGGAGGGGTTGAAGTGAAGGCTTCTTGACCTTGAGATTGCGTCTGAGCCATATAAGTATTTAAAACCGGACTTTGTTTAGATAAAGTTTGGTTTTTAAAATGAGTTGGTTTTGAAAATTGAGGTTTTGGTTTATAGGCAGGAGAGACCTGAATGTTATCTAAAGCCATACAATTTTTATGTAGAAAATCCATGAGAACTTTTAAAGATGGAATATTATTTGAGTCCTCATAAAAAAGTTCAAAACGAGTGACTATAGAAACAGGTAAGCGTTTGAGAATCATTGGTACCAGAATAAAGTCCCAATATTGAGTAGGCAAGCCGACATTAGTTAAGGCAGCAATATTTTTTAAAAAAGTATCCAATAAATTTCTCACAGCTGTGGGATTATCTGTAGATACACTTGGTGCATTTTCCAAATTTTTCCATAAATTCGTTGCCAATGAACGGGGATTGATAAATCGGTTGCGCAGAGTTGCATAGGCTATGTCATAATTATCATCAGATAATAGTAAATTGTCGATTACCGATAATGCAAAACCAGTAACATGAGATTTTAAAATCGAAAACTTCAAAATTTTTGGAATATTTTTATTTGTGTGCACTAATGCATCAAAAATATCGATAAAGGATTGAAATGATTCAATATTTCCTTTGAAAATAGGTATTTCAAAATCTAGTTTTAGTTGGAAAAAATGTTGAGATTGAGTAGAGGATGGATTAGCTTGAAAATTGTGATTTAAATTCAATGTTTCTGTTGGTAATTTAAAAATGTATGCTTTGCATTGATAATACATTAAGTCGAATAGTTTGCGGACATTATCTTTAGTGTTAAAGGCCTTATCATCTTCAGAGATCAAAATGACAACCTGGTTGTGATATTCATAAAATTTTTCATAAATAGGTTGGATGCTCAAATACATGCATCTGAAAACTGGAATCTGGCTTTCATCGCCCTGGTTAACTTTACTTGCCGTAACGTGAATTTCTTTAAGTTTTTGAAACTCCGTTTGGCGTAAATTTTGAAATTGTTTAAGTTCGTCAGCCATGGTTTATTCGTAAAAATCAAGACCAATTAAGAATTTGAGAAAAAATTTAAAAATTTGAGAAAATTAAAAAATTACAAAATCGAGTTTTCAAAAAAATCGTTGCAAATTGAGAATTAAAAAAAATTAAAAATTGAGAAAGTCGCAAGATTAGAAAATAATATTTCAAAAAAAAAATTATAAGTATGGACTGCTTCGAGTAGTAATCCAAAACGAATTGAGAATTTGAAAAAATCAAAATTGAGAAAATCGCAAAATTAGAAAATTGAATTTCTAAAAAAAAGTTACAAGTATGGACGACATGAAATTGAGAAAATTGCATAATTAGAAAAAAATTATTTTCTTCGAGTAGCAATCTAAAACAAATTGAGAATTAAAAAAAAACAAAAATTGAGAAAATCGCAAAATTAGAAAATTGAATTTTCAAAAAAAAATGTTGCAAGTATGGACGGCTTCGAGTAGCAATCCAAAAATTGCAAATTAGAAAATTTAGTTTTAAAAAAAAATTGTTGCATGTATGGACGCTTAGAGTAGCAATCCAAAAAAACCAATTGAGAAAAAAACTATTATTTTGAAAATTAAAAGTGTATACCAATTTACTATACTAAGTATATGGTTATAACCATATCCAATAAAAAAACACCTTTGCTAAAAAACTGTGCACTAAAATCAATAAAAAATTGTGTTCGCCTGAGACAAAATAATATCGTCACTTTTAGAAAAATACCTACTTGGAATTTTATATTAAAATAATAAAACAAATAAAATTATTATTTTTCTTTTTTAAAGTAAATTGAGTTGAGGTTTTTTACTTGAGTAGGTAATACTTCCAAATATCGAAAAAATATCGATATATCGATATTGATGTAGATACAAAATATCGATAAAAATTGAAGAAGAAAATATTGAGAGTATCGAAAGATACTACTTCGATCAAAAAAAATATCGAGAAATTAAATATCGAAAACTATCGATTAATATTTTATTACTTAAAAACCCTATGAGTAGTCCAATCCGCTCGTATGGGCCAATAAATTATATTAACGTTTCCTAAATAATTTTTCAGAGATGTTAGTTCCTTCGATAGACAGCAAGCTTTAAAATGAACTCGCTCAGGGTTTGTAAGAAAAATTACTACGGCCTTTTTTTATCCCAACTTACCGGTTTCTTGATGTTTTCTTCCCTGGGTAGGCCTACCTCCTCGTCTTTGGTTGATGGCGTAATCACGGATCACCTCGTGGCGTAATCGTAAGAATCCCTCCAGATGAATCACTCTGTAGTATATTGAATTCAATGGAATGGTTTGAGTTATTTTGAGCACAAAGTTAAAAATAAGAAGTTTTCAGTCGAGCAGAAAAATTTGTACTGATAAAGTATTTTTATATGCACTTTTTCGGGATCGCTGCGTCGCGCTCAGTTGAGACAAAAAAAAGGCTTGTTTTTTTGCGCGGTGATAAGAATGAAATTAGAAAGCAATAGAATCGAAGAAACTAAATGATTGATTGATTCAAAGAAATTAGAATTAAAAATTATAACAAATTATAATTATTAATTTATTATTTAAATTTTGGGACGACACAATTTTTATATACAGTGGTGTACGGACCAATAGTCAACTTACAGGGTGAGTCAAATATTTTTTTAAATTAAACAATTGATAGGTGTACTAACTATCTAGCGGTATAGTGTGTTCACCAGAATGCGTCAGAGGAGCTGAATTTGAGATATGTTAGAGCCTGAGCCATCCAAAAACTTGCTTAAAAACAAATGGGGGGGGGGGGGCTCATCGGTTTCGTTATTCAACTTCTATCGCCTTATAGGGATAAAAAGTTGATATTTAACATTTTGTCAATTAAGTTTTTTCACAGGCTTTCTTTCTGATACAAAATATTTTTGATAGAGCCAAAGAAAGGTAGAACCCTAGTGTGAGTTCGTGTCCGCTTGTGTAGTGGTCCTGCTTCGGATATATCGCTTCAATGCTGGCAGCATATATTCGAGCGAACTGCCTCGATCACGGCGTTTCGCGAGCTCGTGGGTTCGAGTCCCGACGCAAACACTTTGCCAAAAACTGGGCGATTGATCCTAGTATGGATGGAAAAGTCCCAGTATAAGAAAAAGGGTGAACCCTCGGAAAGGGGTGAGTAGACGACCCGTTTTCGTAGCCACGTTTCCACATTTGACATTTTCTATATTCCAGCATTTAAATAAGTATAACTCGAAAACAAAACCGACCACCACCCACTTTTTCTTGAAACAAATATTAGGACGGTTTAGGCATAGACATATCTCAAATTCACCGCACTTGACACATTTCAGTAAATACACTATTCGATGGGCAATAAGTATAATATGTCATTCAAAAAATGTTTGGAATACCCTTTAAATTTATTAATATTCCTGTATTTCTATTATTCATAATTTGAGTCACTCTGTGGATATGTGACGAAAACTACTACTGTGTCGGTTCAGAACGTTTTTCTACGTTGTCCGACGCCTATTCTCCACCTCCTCCGATCCTGACAGTCATCTTCCGTCAGGTTTTTGTTTTTTTGACTCATTGACCTTTGGATTGACAGTACCCATTCCAGTTTAGGACGCCCTCTTTTTCTGCGCCCTATTGGTTGATTTTCTAGGACCTACTTTGGTAATCTTTCGTCGCTCATCCGTTGTACATGGCCGTACCATATCAGTTGCCTTTTAGTGATGTCATCCGTTATGCTTCCCTCGATTCCCATTCTTTCTTTTATGATCTCATTTCTTATATGATCTATTCTGGATATTCTCATTGATCTTCTTATTGCATCCATTTCGATACTTTCCATTTTTGCTTTGTATTTTTCTGTTACGCGACAAGTCTCTATTCCATACAACAGCGTGCTTTTCACCATTGTTTCATATATGTTAAATTTTACATTCGAAACTATATGTCAAAAAGACTTAAAAAGACACTTTTTTTCAACAAAATAAAATTAATATTGGTTTTTTTATTTCTCTTTGACGAGAAGGTATAGAACAAAAACTCGCATTTTTCCATAATCCAGTGGCCTGCATTTAAATAATTATAGCTCGAAAACGAAACCGATGACACCCCAATTTTTTTGAGACAAGTATCACTGTTAGCTCCCGCTAAATTTCGCGGTTGTTTGTAAATTTTAAAACCCACACAATTGGATGACGGACAGAGTGCATTTTTCGCGCATTTGGACATGCGCACCAAGAATCAGTGAGATCCTTTCTACCGCCTCGAGAAAATGGCGTGTTAATTTACTTTCTCCAACTATTTCAAATTTCTACACTTGAAAGTGCTCGATTTTGGTGTACTGAAGCATAGAACTAGAAACTTCAGCCCTTCAGCTACGTGGTGCCAGCATTAGATCAAGACAGGGGCCCATTGGAACGTGGAGAAATTGGCTGCAAACTTGTGAGTGCTTTGTTTCTGATTTCCGTTGTGTGGTACCAACAATTAACCTATGGACCTTAATTATTTCGTGATTTCATATCAATATATTTATGTTTGTTCGCGCTTTCATTAATTAAAATATATACAGTCCATTGCAGTTATCGTTTTTCTAACTGCGGGCAAACATAAGTGTTCCTTTCGACCCGAATTATTTAAATTTACTCCATACGACGGTATTAATAAGTCGGCCATTTTCACGCCGAGATCATACGGCCTTGAATTTTGCCAATCGTATTGAACCGAGAGAGAGTGTCGCTCGACCTTCGGTTGTCCGGCGCAATTCACCTGTTTTCGGTCCGCTGCTATGGTAACGTAGGGTCTACCGCGTGGTCATTCAGTAAACAAATCGAGAAGCAATCAAAACAAACAAGCACGAGTTTTATGATTAGGTGTGTTCCATATCATTTCGATAATTAAAACAATCTTCATCAATTGCGATAAATTAGTGCATATTTTCGACAATTCGTCATTTTTCTATTTCAGAAGCATTAATTTAGCGTTAATTGTATATTTATCGACTTTTCTGTGATTAGATGTGTTCCATATCATTTCGATATTTAAAACAATTTTCATCAATTGCGATAAATTAGTGCATATTTTCGACAATTCGTCATTTTTCTATTTCAGAAGCATTAATTTAGCGTTAATTGTATATTTACCGACAATTTCGTCATTTCAAAGGTAAAATCATGTCTATCAAAAAAGCCGTGCAAAAACGCAAGGGTTTTTTATCTGCGATCACCGAGTGTTATGTGTTACAGACCGTGGCAACGGACGAAAAAGCGAGAAACGAGTTTCAAGTGAGGTATTCCGACTTGAAAGAAACTTTCGATAAATGCATGTTGACACATAATAATGTCATTATGTTGATAGACCACTCGGACGACGAGGAGTTTAAAACGCAAGATGCGATCCTTTCAGAAGCTCGTAAATATTTTTATGCGTCTAAGGGGGTTTACTCTAAAATATTTCCGGTTGAGGCCCCATCCTTTTCGGGATCATATGTTCGACAAAACGAAACTCCAAAACTCAAAGAGTTAGGTATTCCCATATTTCGAGGTGATAAAAAATTATGGCCAAGCTTTTTCAATCTTTTTAATAACATTATAGATCAAAATCAAAGTCTAAGTAACGTGCGAAAACTTCAATATTTATTTTTATATCTCGAGGATGAGCCTTTAAAACTGATATCAGGGATTAGCTTATCTGATCAAAATTATAAAATTGCTTACGACAAATTAGTCAATAGATATCAAAACAAGCGAGACCTCGCAAATGATGCTTTAAGCACAATTATGAACTCTACCTTAAAAAACGAGTCAGCTAAAGAATTGCGTAATTTAATTGACACCTTTTCAGAATCCCTAGAAATTTTAAAATCACTTAGCTTTGACGTTGACAGTTGGGACTTTATTATTTTTTCATTTTGTTAAAAAAATTGGATATTCCGACGCGTTCAAATTTCGAAATGAGTCACGCCAATACTAATACCGAAATTCCCACTTTTCAGTCACTTTTTCAATTTCTAGAAAAAATATGTAGAGTTTTGGAATCACTTCCTCAATCAACAGCACCCAAAAAGGTGCCTACCTATCAAAAATCAAATTCTATGCAAAATCAGTTTGGGCAAAAGCCTACCTATCAAAATTCAAATTCTATGCAAAATCAGTTTGGGCAAAAGCCTACCTATAAATCATCCAATTCGCCTTTTATAGGACTGGCTGGCACCTTAACTAATTCAAGTACGGGAATAAAATGTTTCCGGTGTAATCAAGGTCACGTGCTTTCGAAATGTCAAACATTTCTTGACCTCTCACCTATCGATCTCCTATCTTTCGTCAAGCAGAAAAAATTATGTCTAGCGTGTTTTCATCCCTCGCATGGGGTAGATACGTGCAATCAAAATATTCATGCAGGACTTGCAATAGTAAAAGGCACCACACTTTAACTCATATCTTAGAAACTAATCAAGAGTCTGGAAGCCAAGATACTAGTCCTGTCATTCACACACCACCTGTCAATAATCTTCATGTGTCATTAAATACCTCAGGACCTTCAGGTACCTTTCTTTTATGCACCGCCATAATAGATGTTATGGACGGCTGCGGAAATTTTCAACCTGTGAGGGCACTGCTTGATTCTGGATCACAGACAGGATTCATCAGTGAAAAATGTATTCAGCGTCTTAATCTTCATAGGCGAAGTTACACCACTGAAATATTCGGATTAAATCAAATGTCTTCTTTTACTTCCAAAGGGCTCGTTCAATGTCACATTAAGCCACAAGGACAGGTCACTCCTTTACTTAATTTCGAAGCAATTGTCGTTCCACAACTATGTTCCAATATGCCTACATTCACTTTGAACGATAATCAGTGGAAACACTTGGAAAACCTTAAACTTGCCGACCCATCTTATTTCAAATCTAGACCTGTGGACCTAGTTATTGGTTGCGAGCTATTCGCACAGATATTCAACGAGGGCAGGGTTCTTGGACAAATAGGGCAACCTTCAGCCCTTGAAACCATCTTTGGCTGGGTCGTCATGGGAAAAGTGGACGAAGTAGGTAGTCTTACGGAACGAACCAGTTGTTTTTTAACGAGTCATTCACCTCCGTTAGAGGTCATTATCCCTAGGTTTTGGGAAATCGAACATTTGCCTAAAAAACAAATCTTATCAAAGGAAGAAAAACAAGCGGAATCAATTTTTACTGCGAGTGTCGTACGGCAACCGAGCGGTAGATTCATGGTAGATCTTCCGTTTAAAGATAAAATAAACCCTGACCTAGGAAATACTTATCCGCAAGCTTATCGTAGATTTTTACTTCTAGAAAATAGATTAATCAAAAATCCTGATCTGTAGTCATTTGAGTTTAGTTTTACCTAGTCAACCAAAAGTCGACGTATCATGTTTTTTTAGCACATCATTGCGTACTAAAGCCGGAAAGCTTAAGTACAAAATTAAGGGTAGTCTGGGATTGTTCGGCAGTCACCCCAAAGAATATTAGGCTCAATGACACGTTGTTATCTGGACCGAAACTTCAAAAAGATATTGCTTCTTTACTCCTTACGTTTACCTTGCTGATATCAAACAGATGTTCCGTCAAGTCCTTATCAATCCTTATTACCGTCCTTATCAAAGTATATTGTGGAGGTTTTCTCCACAGGACCCACTTTCAGTGTGGGAACTTTCTACTGTCACTTTTGGCATGACATGCTCACCTTTTCTAGCCATGCGCACATTAAATGAGCTGGCAGAGAGAGAGAAAAGGAACGTTTTCCTATGGCTAGTACTGTTCTAAAAACGTCAATCTACATCGACGATATCTTGGGAACTAGCCCTTCGCTTTCTGAAGCTCTTTCCCTTCAAACGGAACTCAATGATTTGTTGAAGTCGGGAGGATTTGAACTTAAAAAATGGGCAAGCAATTGTCCTGAGTTATGCAACATTGCCAGAGTCCGATCGTCAAATGCGTCTCTCTTTCGACAAGGAGGAACTCCACTTTATCAAAGTTTTAGGACTTCAATGGCATCCAAAAAACGACATTTTTTCTTATCAATGCCGAATGAATGACAAACCCCCAACCAAACGTTCTATTTTATCTATCATAGGAACAATCTTCGATCCCTTAGGTTTTCTTTGTCCCTTGTTGCTACAAGCAAAATTAATTTTGCAACAGTTGTGGTTATCGAAAATAGGCTGGGACGAAGAACCAGATTCTTCTATCATCGACTCTTGGAACAAACTTCGTTCTGAATTCCCGCTTCTTTCCAATTTTCAATTACCCCGACAAATAAAACTGTCTAAAACCAATACCTGTCAAATCATCGGCTTCTGTGACGCTTCAATTCGAGGTTACGCAGGCGTCGTATATTTTCGTGTAGAAGAGGAAAACAATATATCTGTTTCTCTCATATCTGCAAAATCTATGGTCGCGCCTATAAAGTCACAAACTTTGGCTAGGCTAGAACTCCTAGGCGCATTTCTTTTAAGCGAATTAATTGATTTCGTCTTATCTAGCTATGAAGGAAAAATAACTTTTCCAAATATCGTTACTTTCTGCGATTCGCAAGTCGTATTGCATTGGCTTTCATCCCCTCCTAATCGCTGGCAAACCCTTGTTGCAAATCGAGTCAGTAGAATCCAAGACATCATTCCCTCAAACTCATGGCGTACGTTCCTTCTGCTTTAAATGCAGCCGATATTGCGTCACGAGGGGCCACCCCCTCACAGCTCATTTCACATGACATGTGGTGGAACGCACCGTCGTTTTTGTGGTCTCCCGAAAACGAATGGCCCAATTTTCATAAGTCAAAAATGCCGATTGATTTCGGAGATATTAATCTGGAGGAAAAGCCAAAGGTCTGTTGCAATGCGATAATTGACGTTAACTTCTTAGATCACCTTCTTATCAAATATTCATCTATATCAAAAATTCAACGTATCATTTGTTATGTCCTTCGAAAAGTTAACCTTTTGCAAAACCATTCCTATCAAAAACCCACTAAGCCACCGGACCAAAAAATTATTTTTGAAAATATTGTGTTTCCTACCACCGGTGAGATGCAAAGTGCGTTATACCTTCTTATCAAACGCGTTCAAGGTTCTTGCTTTTCTGAGCTTTTTCCGCGATATCTAAGGATAAACCAATACCGAAACCTTTTCGAAAACTTTCACCTTTTCTTGATGAAAATAATATCATTCGAGTCGGTGGCAGATTACAAAAATCTGACCTTTTGTCTTATTCTGCAAAACACCCCGTCTTACTTTCGAGTAACCATCGTTTAACTACTCTTCTTATCGAGTCCACTCATCGACAATACCTTCATCCTGGGTTTAAAACATTACATAATCTGCTTTTACAGCAATTTTGGATATTATCTGCCAGACGGGCAATTCAAAGAACCATATCCAAGTGTTTGCAATGTTTTAGAATCAACCCTAAACCCTATAGACCGCCCACAATGAGTTCACTTCCTGCTCATCGAATCAATCAACTTAAACCTTTTTCGAGTGTATCTATCGACTTTTGTGGACCTTTCTTTGTGATTCCTCATCGTTACCGTGGTTGTAAAGCTTTCAAATCGTATGTCTGTGTGTTTGTCTGTACGGCCACACATTGCGTGCATTTGGAATTAACCATGGAACTGTCCACCAAAGGGTTCGTAGGTGCATTCCATCGATTCATTTCCAGACGTGGAAGCGTGACGCAATGCTGGTCAGATCAAGGCAGTAATTTTATAGGGTTTCGTAACCAATTACTTGATTACGCAAGAAGTGCGTCCACCAGACTTTTTATTCGTTGGCATCTGGGACCTCCTCTCAGTCCACATTTCAATGGCCTGGCAGAAGCTGGCGTCAAAAGTTTTAAAACTCACTTTGTTCGAGCTGTCGGCGACCAAAAGTTGTCTATCATGGAAATGTCCACCCTTACATGTCGCATAGAAGCTGTACTTAATAGTCGCCCTTTATCTCCTGCCTCTTCAGACCCACACTATCTTCAACCTCTTACCCCTGGGCATTTTTTGACCCTTGAACCCCTTAATTCAGAAATTCCGGAGTCAGATTTGTCCGAGGTTCCCCTAAATGGGCTCTCGAGATGGCAACTAATCCAACTACATAATGATTTTTGGAAAAGGTATTCTGTCGAGTATTTGCATACGCTACAACAGCGACACAAGTGGGCTGATTCGTCCCCAAATATCAAATTCAATGATTTGGTTATCATAACGAGTGATCACATTCAGTCACCTTTGAAATGGCCAGTCGGTCGGGTCATCGAACTGCATCCCGGCGGAGACGGTCAGGTGCGTGTTGCGACGGTACAAACGGCTACCGGTGTTTACAAGCGGCCAGTTGTAAAACTGTGCCTCTTGCCGAATTAAAAGTAATTTTAACTTTTTCTACCTATTAAAGTCAATTATTACAATAGGTAATTCTTTATTATTATTTTTTTTTAATTTTGTTTGTTTGTTTTGACTTTTTCGGGTTTTCGTTATCTCTAAATAAACTTACGCTACTTATCTGTTTTTCATTCATTTATATTTATCGGTCGATCATTTTTCTTATATCTAAATCTGTCCGGCTGATATTCTAAAATTGTGTGTTTTGGAGGGCAGTTATGTTAGCTCCCGCTAAATTTCGCGGTTGTTTGTAAATTTTAAAAACCACACAATTGGATGACGGACAGAGTGCATTTTTCGCGCATTTGGACATGCGCACCAAGAATCAGTGAGATCCTTTCTACCGCCTCGAGAAAATGGCGTGTTAATTTACTTTCTCCAACTATTTCAAATTTCTGCAATTGAAAGTGCTCGATTTTGGTGTACTGAAGCATAGAACTAGAAACTTCAGCCCTTCATCTACGTGGTGCCAGCATTAGATCAAGACAGGGGCCCCTTGGAACGTGGAGAAATTGGCTGCAAACTGGTGAGTGCTTTGTTTCTGATTTCCGTTATGTGGTACCAACAATTAACCTATGGACCTTAATTATTTCGTGATTTCATATCAATATATTTATGTTTGTTCGCGCTTTTATTAATTAAAATATATACAGTCCATTGCAGTTATCGTTTTTCTAACTGCGGGCAAACATATCACCAGGGTTTGAGATCTAACATATCTTAAATTCACCTCATTTGACGCACCCCGGTAAACACACTATTCTGTAGACAATTAGTAAACATGTCATGCGTTGAATTAAATTTTTTTTGAAATACCCTGTAAGCTTATCAGATGATCTATTATGCAAACATGACTCTAGAATAGTTAAAACGACTTACATGAAAGCAAGTGAAGTTAATTTTGACTATGCATTTTTAGTTTCCTCTCTTTATATTTAATAAATCTAAGGTATTTTCCTGTATTTTTTTGTAATTATTTTAAGCCAGTCTGCAGCTATGCGATGCAAATTATATGTCAAAAATGATAAAATTCCTAAAAGATCTCTTTCGTCAATAAAATAAGACAAATATCAGTTTTTTATTTTTTTTTGGCGATAAATTGTTACAAAAATACTACAAAAGGGCATATTTTTCCATATTTCAGTGGCGTGCATTTAAATAAATATAGCTCGAAAAGGAATCCTATTTGCTGACATAGGACAGAGTATTAGGTTCCATCTCACCGACTTTTTTTTGGTAACTTGGCTTAAAGCGTTTCTTAATATAATCATAATATGACGTAATAAGGAACATTTAAGGCTAAGTAACGAAAAAAAAAGTCGGTGCGATGGGCTATTAGTCAATTAAGCTTTTTTTATTATAAATTCCAAAAATGTTTGCCCCGACTTAGGGGGGGCTCAATAACATCTTCGATTTTTTTTATACGGTAAACCTGTGGGTAATTGTATGGGCTACCAAATCCATAAGATATAGTTGTGCAGGTTTATTAGTTTAGAAGATATAAGGTATAATCTAAAAACACATTTTGCCCCCTTGCGCCCCCTAGGTGCAAAAATATAATTTCTTTGACAGCCAAAAGATAAGTACATGAAGGCCGATGTACGTGCCAAGTTTCATTACCCTAGCATCCAGAATTAAAAACAATATTGTGACACCCTATCCTTACTTTTTAACAGATAATTTTGGGTCAGTTAACAGGTCAGGCAGTGTTGGTGGCATCATTAGTAACAAGTGTTGTAAAATCGTGGTCAAAAAGCCTACGAAACTCGCTAAGGCCCCGGACTACAAATAGGAACTTGCTTAGGGAGCAAAGAACCAGAAACATTTTTTTTTTCTCTCAGACTTTTTTTGAGTTTTTTTTTCAAGGGACTGAATTTATTTTTTACCTCGCGCATCACTTATTCTAAGTACGCCGCTCAGATTATGTAATTTGCAATAAGTTTTTATTAATTTTATTTGTTTTAGATGAGCGAATTAAGCAAATCTTCATGTGCTGTTGTATTTGATCTTCTTGTAAAGTTACCTGATACCAATAGATATTTAGTTACAATTTCCACTAATCAAGAAAAACTATGTGTCTGGGATATAGTCAAGTAAGTATACAGGGTAATTTTTATATTTGTAAATTAGTCCAGTCATTATAGAATTTTAGCATGCAAAAGGTTGCGATTTTGACATATGTTATTGACATTGGAGTAGTAAAAATAAATTTGAGTTTTCGACCATGGGTTTTTTTAAAAATTACTTTGTTACTATACGTTTTAGAAAAAAAAGTTTTAAGAAAAAATGAAGACAATAAAATTTCATACAAAAATGCTGTAGCACGTTTTTTTGTCAAACGAACGGTTTTCGAGTTATGATGCTAAACATTTCACCGCCATTTTGGATTTTGACCAATTTTGTTTTAGTTGCCTTTACCTTTGAAACTGCTTTTGTTTTAGAAAGTCTGTAATAACATAAAATAAAAACCGACCAATAGCCTATAAAATAAGACATCATTGAGTTCCCTGCGTAGCACGGACGTTTGGCAATCTATGCGTGCAAAATTATCATCGTGTTATTGCGTGCTAAAACTTGGTCGATTTTGTTTAATAGATGTTAAATATATTGTGCTAACACAAACACGTTGCGAGAAAATTGGTTCGGGGAGGGGGGTCCAGAAATTGTTTAATAACACTTTCATTATTCACACCATCTAACTCCCCCCCCCCCCCCCCCGTGCTAGGTTCTTGTACTTAAGTGCAAATGTCGAACTACAATTTGTAGGTATTAAATTATATCGCAAATAAAATAAATTTTAAATCATGGAATAAATTTATGTATGTAGGTATTATCACTTGTTAAATGTGATTGAAGTTTTGATTTAATTGAACTTATTATTAACACCAAAATGTGGTTTAAGTCAATTTTACGTCAAAATGACATGGTTTAAAAAAAAGTTATAGGGACATACCAAAAATGCTATACACAGAGTGCCCAAAATTTTTGAAATAGGGTATTGAAAATTTAAAAATTAAAATAAAATAATTTTTTCAGAAGACAGAACAAAAGAACCTGGAGGTGCTTCGACAATATCCATCAAAACTTATGGTTATTAATGAAAGAAGAAGTAACAAAAAATATTTTGTTCCATTTAAAATGTACTAAACTGAGCGGAGTGCACCGGAACTTTGTGTAACAAAACTCTCTATAATTTGTTAAAACAAATTAAAATATATAATTTTTTATTAAATACGAAATTTAAGAAAATATAGGAAAAAAATTAATTTAACAAAGCAAAAATATATTATATGTACTATTCTTCAACTTCCTGAGGTACTTCAAGCAGAGCTATAACTTTGCTTGGAAAACTTTGGCACTCGGCTTAGATTTGATTTTGCGCACACTGGTTATGAGCGGATCGGACAATACGAGCAGCATGTTGAGGATGTCTTCCACATTTTCTTTTCTGGAAAACCTTCGGGCATGGAAGTTTCGGACGTCTTTCTTCCGAGACTCCTGGGCTTCCTCGGAAAGAGTACCATTGGCATTGTACCCACTTGGTGCATCAATTACACAAAATTGAATATCAAATCAAGTCTGAAAACAACCGAAATTTTTATTGCTCACACTTACCCCTTTTCCAGGCTGCTCCAGCTCCCATATGAGACTCTGAACGGACACAAGATATCTTTTCCGTTCTTTTGCCTCGTGTTGGTCAGCTTCGGCACAAGACCCTCCAATCTAAGCACCTTCACGGTCAAAATCTGAGATGAGAGTGTGAGCGATAAGGCAAATTTCTATTAGGAACCCAATTCCCGAAATATAACGAAATGCTGTATTGGGACCGTTCCCAAACTAGATATAATAAAAAAGGCCACTTGGGACCCAATTCCCAACATTACCGCCCACTTAAAAAATATTAAAAAAAAACTATTTTTTATCCCCAATAAAGGATAAAACGATTTAAGAAACGAAAAAAAAAAAAAACAAAATATTAAAAATTCCTCCTGTAGGGATCTGTCCCTAGAAAAATAAAAATAAAACTAATGACTGTTGCAGCACACATGATTGTAATAATCATACATTAGTCAAAAAACAAAAAAAAAAGATTCTAAAGTTACACGCTAATTTTTTCTTCAAAAAAAAATCAATGATTTACTGCGTCGGCAACGGACAAACCTTGACTAAAGGGCGATCTAATAAATAATGTACAACCCTAGGAATGCCGTCGGGACTCTTATAAACCTTACTAATACGGGCAAGAGACCAGCGCAGTGGTGGAGTATTTTCCTCCTTGATAACAACAAGCGATCCCACTTGAGGGGGTTTATCAGGAGTGTTCCATTTTTGCCGAACTTGCAACTGATGGAGATATTCCATGTGCCACCTTTGCCAAAAACTCTGATGAAGTTGTTGCACTAGTTGCCAACGACTCAGCCGTCCCACTTTAATACCTAAAACATCCTCATCTGGAGGCGCAGTTAAAGGTTCCAATGTCAAAAAATGTCCAGGCGTCAAGCACGAAAGATCATTGGGGTCTGGACTAACACTGCAAAGTGGACGTGAGTTTAAAATGGCCTCTATCTGGACCAACACAGTAGACAACTCTTCAAACGTCAAAATCTGTTCACCAATCATTCGAATTAGGTGAGACTTTGTCGATTTAACATCAGCCTCATGGAGACCACCAAAATGTGGAGCCCCAGGAGGGTTAAAATTCCATTTTATTGTCAGAGTTTCAGATGCTTTCTGACAATAAGAATCCAAGAGATTTTTCGCACCCTTAAAATTCGTGCCCTGATCGCAATACAGTTCTAAGACACGCCCTCTACGAGCGACAAAACGTCGTAAAGCAGCCAAAAAGGCATCCGATGTCAAGTCTGACACCAACTCTAAATGTACAGCTTTAGTTGGCAAACACACAAAGAGGCAACCATAGGCCTTTTGCGAACGCACACCACGAGCTCGACTAAGCACAATGTTAAAAGGTCCCATATAATCTACTGCACTATGGGAAAAAGGCTTTAGCTGAGATATTCTGGCCTTAGGTAAATTTCCCATATAAGGAGAAAAAGGCACAGGCTTTGTGCGATAACACTTATAGCATTTCGATAAGACCGTATGAATTGCACGTTTCACGGACAAAATCCAAAATTTTTGTACCACTAAATAATGCATCATTCTAGGTCCAGGATGACCATTTTCTCGATGAATCTGCTCAATTATTAAAATAGTCAACCTATGATCTCTTGGTAGTAACATAGGGTGTTTACTTTCATAGGATAAATCGTCAGTATGACGAAGTCGACCGCCCACTCTGACGACACCCAGACTATCAATAAAAGGAGCCAACTTTCTTAAACTCTTAGAACAAGATTCATTGTTCATAAGTTTTTGAATATCTTCCGAAAAACACAATTGTTGTACATGCCTGACCAGAATGACTAACGCATGGTGCAACTCTTCAAAACATAGTGCCTTTGACACTACAGTCTCTTTAGACTTCTTTACACGAAAAGGTCTTACTAAATATGCAACAATGTTTTGAATTTTACATAATGAAGAAAATCTATTCATCAAATTATCTAACACATTTGACACTATCTCAGTGACAAATGATTTCACTCTTTGTTCAGCACTAATTTGAACATTTTCCCAATCACTTTCTGTAGAAATAGGCCATTGTTCACTCGATAAATATAACCACTCAGGTCGTTGAAACCACACGGAGTGATTCATAAAATCGTTAGGCAACAAACCACGAGATAAGCAGTCTGCTGGGTTATTTTTGCCTTCAACATGATTCCAACAGCTAGGAGGAAGGGTCTCCTGAATTTGAGTCACTCGATTAGCGACAAAAACTTTCCACCTCGAGGGATGATCCTTAATCCAAGCTAAAGTCACTGTGGAATCTGACCAAGCAAACACATTGTCAATTTTTACATCTCGCATGTTCCTCACTACAAACTCAGTGAGATTACTCAATAAATGCGCAGCACACAGCTCAAGACGAGGTACTGAAATCGTCTTAAGGGGAGCGACTTTACTTTTGGCACACAAAAGATGCACTGAAATTTCACCAAAATTATCAATTTGTCTTAAATACAAAACAGCTCCATATCCAAGCATAGATGCATCACAAAATCCGTGGATATCACTTTGGATCACATTATCCATGGTTGCACGCCTTGGAATGGATAAACCAGATAAAATAGGCAATTGTGAAAGATACAAGGTCCATTGATCAACAATCTCTTGACCAGGACAATCATCAAAACTCAAACCCTGAAGCCATAGGTTTTGCATCAACGATTTAGCTACAAAAACCACAGGTGACAAGAATCCCAATGGATCATAGATTCTAGCAATCTGTGACAAAATACTTCTCTTGGTACATGGTTTATCTTGAGGATAAACATGATATGAAAACACATCATTTGATGGATTCCACTGTAGACCAAGCACTTTCAAAACAGATTCACTATCATCAAAGCTAATTGATTGTAAGTGACTTTCTGGCACATTTGCTAGCAATTCTGGACAGTTGCTAGCCCATTTCCTAAGCTCAAACCCTCCACACTTCATTAACTCAATCAGTTGATGCTGAATTTCAAAGGCCTCAGCTAAACTATCAGCTGTTCCCAAAGCGTCATCAACATAGGTCTGGCAACGCACAATATTCGCTGCCAAAGGATATTTTTCACCATAATCTTCAGCCAACTGGAGCAAAGTGCGAATAGCCAGGAAAGGACTACAACTTAACCCATATGTCACAGTTCTAAGAATATATTCTTGCACAGGTTCGCTTTGTTTAAAACGCCAAAAAATAGTCTGGTAGGACATATCTTCATGGTCCACTAAAATATTTCTATACATCTGCCTAATATCTGTTGTAAAAATCACCTTTTTCACTCGAAAATTTAACAAAATAGACACAATATCACTTTGGAGTTTCTGACCAGTCAGCAAAACATCATTAATACTCTTATTATTGGAAGTTTTCGCTGATCCATCAAAGACCACCCTAATAGATTTTTTACTATCACCTTGTTCCTTCCAAACACCATGGTGAGGAATGTAATACTTTCCAAAGTTCCCACTAGTAACAAGACTCATATGGTTCTGGTCTAAATAGTCTTGTATGAACTCTGAATAAGCCTTATAAAAAGAAGGATTTTTAAGAAGTCGACCTTCTAGCAAATAAAATCTACGAAGAGCTTGATTTCTAGATTCACCTAATGATGCATGCTCACAAAATGGCAGTTTCACAATATATCTACCAGTTTCGTCCCGTGTATGTTGCTCTCTAAATATTTTTTCACATTTCTCATCTTCCTTCGACAAAGGAATATCACTTGGTACACCCTCAAGCTGCCAAAATCTCTGCAATGTCTCATTAACATCCACCACTGATGTCAAATAAGTTTTAATACCCACACTATCATTGGACATGACAGGCTTTTGCACACCGCCCACTAAGACATATCCAAAGATGGTATTCATTGCACTAGGACCACCGTTTTGCCCTTTTTTAAACCCTGGCATCAAAACTTGAGAAAACACGTCAGCACCCAATAATAGATCCACATCACGAGGAGTGCCATACTCAGGATCGGCCAATGTCAATCCCGACAAATATTTCCAAGTGTCACCAACATCACTAGAAGGTGTCAATCCACAAATAATGGGTACTACTACAGCATTTATTTCAATCGAAAAGGAAGTGTCAATACTTGAACTCAGATTTAGCAAAATATTGCCAAAAGACACCGAAGATGTCATATTATTTAAGCCAATGAGAGGAGTGCAACCCCCTACACATGGAAGACCTAACTTTTGAGCACAAGAAAGAGTTACAAATGAAGCCTCACTAGCTGAATCAAGTAAAGCACGACATGACACAAAGTTGCCTTGTCTATCACACACATTCACTCTAGCAGTAGCAAACAAAACTGTTTTTACAGTCCTAAAACTAGAAATCTTATTCTGACACACATTCACTTTCACTCCTTCCCTTTGATCTGTCCTATCAACACTAGAAGAAGAATAACCTACAAGACCACTAGCTGATTTTGAGGACTCCACCGAGGGAACACTAATTGTCTGTTGACCACTCCTTCTTGGAAAATGAAGAAGGCTCGAATGATTTGAAGCTCTGCAGACTCCACAGCTTTCTGAAGTAGGACAATCTTTCAATACATGTAAGGAAGATAAGCAAAGAAAACACAATTTTTTACTCTTATCATATGCATGCCGCTGATATGGATCCATTTCTAGAAACTTATCACAATTTATAAGTGAATGTGTATCCTCCTTGTGACAACAAGGACACTTTACCGCCCCTGTGCTAGTCCCTGTCAATAAAACTTGTTTATTACTACCACTATAATTATAACCTTTCACAGACATGTTCGGCCTTTTAAAGCGAGAACCCCCCAATGGGCTATTCCCAGACATACACACACTACTAGAACTAGGTTTCGACAAAAGAGCACTATTTTCAAGAGCATGACAATTAGTTTCTAAAAATTAAATTAGACTTTTATAAGTTGGGATCTTTTCATTACTATGCTCGATTTCAAATCGAGTCTTTAAAAAAGGATCTATTTTTTGTAATAAAAGATTCAACTTAGTGAAATCCCACAAATCTATGTCTTGATAGGCATCTAACGCCTCTAAATTTTGATTAAATGTCGAAATTAAAGTTCTCAATTCACATGCACTGTTATTTTTTGCTGGGGTAGCATTAACAATAGCCAACCAATAGTCAGTCAAAAAAAGCCTATCATTTTGATACCTTTTTATTAATGCTTGGTATGCAACAGAATAATTTCTACCATGAATGGGAATATTTTAAATCACCTCAGCTGCTTCCCCAGTGAGAGATGATACTAACAATTGAAATTTTGAAATATCTGGATAATCTGGGTCTAAATCTACAAGCTGCGAAAACATGTCAAAAAAGGTATTCCAATTTCTACGATTACCATCAAAACATGGAATATCCAACCTGGGCTTTACCAATCCCTTGGTATGACCGCACTGAGATACATTTGAATCGCGATTTGAATCAACTGCATCGGCCGACACCACTGGTGGAAACACTTCTTAAAAAATTTGTTTTATGGAAAATTGTATACCATCAAACTCCTCAAGAACCGCTATTTCCCCCTCTACTTTATCGTCCGGAGATAACGCGACAATCTCCATATTTAAGCTTTCGAACTCGTTTGTCCATGTTCCAAGTTGTTCAAAACGAATTCCCAATTTCTTTTTTTCTTTTTCATTTGTTTGTGCCTTTTCCGCAATGCCATATAAAGTTTTCACACGCGTAAGCAGTGTTTTACGCTTTTTAATAAGGCCCGCTAAATCGCCCGACATCTTTCCACTTAAAAAACGTCGAACTTTTCGAAAAAAAATAAAAAATCAAAACGTTTTCGGAAAAACAAAAAACACGGACCAAAATACACCGAAGTTTGGTTAAGTTCGACAAAAACAATATCAGCTGTTTGGCTGAACCACAGATAATAAATATCTGAACGTACGCAAGTCAAGGATTGCGACGTTGCCACTACCAAAAATCACTGGCTAAAAGGCCAAGTTGCTACCTTTACCCGATAAATCGAACCAAGGCCAACACAAAAATAGAGGCCACGACCCTGAAAAAATCAGCTGTTCTCCCGGGGCTGAATTTTACATCGGGTCTTATGGGAGGTCAGAGGTTTTTTTATGATATTTTCAAAATGGCACTACAGATTTCCGCAAAATTTCAGTGAAATATTCTCAGACACCATCCCGATATTCCACCAAAGGTTCGTAAGGAAGCAACATGAATAAAAGGTTAAAATCTTCAAGATTTAGCATTCCTTATTTTGAATTCAAATTACCCGCCATGTACCACATGCCAACTGTTATATTTGACATGTATTTGAATTTGTCATATGTGATTGTCACATTCGCTTCTGCTTTAAACTTAATTTTTGTGTGAGCTAATGAAGCGGCTATGAAAAATTAGGGCTTACTATACATTTAAAAAAAATTGTTCTGCCAGAATAAAGTAAAAACAATCTCAAAAACGGCTTTATTTAAAATAAAATCAAATATCTATGAACCGTCATTCCAACTTCAATATTTGAAAGACAATCAGCTGTGTCGTAACGTGACCATCAAAAAAAAAATCAGCCCCGGATGTGACGTCAACAAAGTGGAGGATCGTGGCCCGTCCATTTTGATAGCCCTGATCGAACTACTGTCCGGTCAGTAAAATGACAATTGTCATTAAAATAGATAATTGTTTTCAAATTTTCATCGTTTCCTCGCTGTTCAAGGCCACAAGAACAAAAAATCTGCCACAGCACAGCGCAAAACGATAAAAAATATCACAAAAAAAACCTGGAAAAAAAGGTTATTTTAAATTATTACAACCACGTGCTGCAAAAATCAAACAAAATCAAATAAATTGCCCGATTATAATATAATCCCCAGGGCTTTTTCAGATTTGGCTCGCAAAGGACCAAATTAATGTACCCACTTGGTGCATCAATTACACAAAATTGAATATCAAATCAAGTCTGAAAACAACCGAAATTTTTATTGCTCACACTTACCCCTTTTCCAGGCTGCTCCAGCTCCCATATGAGACTCTGAACGGACACAAGATATCTTTTCCGTTCTTTTGCCTCGTGTTGGTCAGCTTCGGCACAAGACCCTCCAATCTAAGTACCTTCACGGTCAAAATCTGAGATGAGAGTGTGAGCGATAAGGCAAATTTCTATTAGGAACCCAATTCCCGAAATATAACGAAATGCTGTATTGGGACCGTTTCCAAACTAGATATAATAAAAAAGGCCACTTGGGACCCAATTCCCAACAGGCATTATAGCCTCTCTCATGATAAGTGAACCATGAATCAAAATTTTGTGCACGCTTTGGGGCATATAATACCAACTGTACTCCCTGACGTACAACTCTGCCGTTTCGGCTGTGAATTCTTCCAATGTTGGAATATTTACAGCGAAACCAGAGCATATGGTCCTTAGTGTAGTGCCGAACCTGTCAATTAGTTCTTCACTTACTTTAGTTATTTGGGAAGCCTTTTTTGGATTTTGGAAGAATGTCCTAGCTACGTATTGCTACTTCCATATCCTTGCTTAGGTAAATCGACCAAAATATGCATTTCTGTCCTCAGCTGCTCCTGGATTTCCTTCTTTCTTTTTTCTACGGACGCCTTATGTTCTTGCTGAATAGCCCACTTTTTAATGTCCAACCTGTATCCAATATGCATTTCAGAAACTTTATCCAGGCATGTAGGGTTGACATGCCCAGTTGTGAGTGGCCTTAAATACATTACAGTTTTGACTGGCGGTATCTGTTAGTGTGCTGCACGATTTGCCGTCAATCATAGAGAGGGCCAGTATAGAAGTAAAAATGTATTCCACCTCATTTAATATTACTTGTGTAGGCACCAACCTCTTAATCTGTTGCCTAATTTGACAAATTCCGTAGTCTCTTTGTGGAAAATAATTTTAATTGGTCTGCATGACCTCGTGAAGGAGGGTGCTAGATTTTGCCAAAGAACTCTCCCACCAGCTACAATTTGAGAGGTGATAGCATTAATAAAAATAAAAATTAATCGTCATGACTTTTATCCTGGAAAGCTTGATGGTATCGGCTATGCCCCGAGGCCCCATCACATCCCCACTTGAATATCACTTTAAGATTACGAGGGTCATATTTGTCTACCTGGGACTTCTTCTAATGCAATAGTTAGTCTACGCATTGTGTGATCTACTAGAGACTGAAGAGACACTGTTCCAGATATTTCAGTGATTTCTATGTCAACAGAGTAACACTCTTTCTTCGCTTCCAAAAGTTTACTGTACTGCGAATATATGTTGGCATTGGGAATTTTAGATGTGTGTTGAATATCTATATATTGATCTTTGGTAAACTTATTGTACTTTACAAAAATCTGGCGAGGAAATGCGTTGTTTTGTGTGGCGAAGCTGTCGGAGATGATACGTTCTAAAATTTTAGCAGCCTCTCTTTTGCCATCTTTCCACAGACTCACTTGAGTAGCAATCGAAAATTCCTGACTTGTGGACTCCTGTAGAAGTTTTTGTATATTTCTCTTTTTCGCCGAATTGCTACATTCCGCAAATTCTTTTCTTGGGCGTCCGGCTCTTCTAGTCACATCGTCTACGTTACATGCTCTATCTGGTCTTACTTCGAAAGTGAGGGATTCATCTAACCAATTTTTATTTTGTCACAAAAATGTTTTTTTACACCGATTACTTCTTTTCCATTTGTATAACAATTGCACACAAAAACTAAAAACTTTCTTACTTACTTAGTACTTCGTCCAAGTCTTTAAGATTAGTTGTATCAATCAAATATTTAAATATAGCATTCACTTTTTGAGCAGAAACGCGTTGGTTGCTCCAAATATCGAACAACTTATTACGCTTACGCCTTCCGCCAGATCTGAAACAATAATTTAAAAATTACTGGTAAAAACACTTTTTTTTAAACAAGTTTTTATTTAAATGAGCTAAAAAGAAGACATAACCTTTAAATCAAATCAAACTTATCAATTTTAATAGACATCCCTCTATCATGCTGAAAACCACGCACACACAAATTTTGAACGAATGAACCCACTACACTAGACACGGCACGGGAGAGGAACCTAAGAATACATTATTTTTACTTTTCACTAGACATCTCTCTCATCCTCAAGAACCCGCACACACAAATTTTAAACGAAATGGGCAACATTTTAATATTACCTCCCACTCCCTAGACAGAGGGGGATCTGAATAATAGCATAATATTGTACTGTCACCGAAACTGTAAATGTGTACCATTTTCAAGTCAATCGGATATATAGGAGCGGGTAAAATTTACCTTCAAAATTTGGCTTAAAATGGACCATTTTGAATCCGCCATATTGAATTTTTTAAATCTAATTAAAAAGTCATAACCCTCACACACAAAATTTGGACAATATCGGACAAACTTAGATGGTACAACCCCCCACCCTCCTCAAAGGGAGAAGATGTTAACTTCGTATTACCATAATATTTTATTGTCACCGAAACTCTAAATGTGGACCAAATTTGAAGTTGATCCGATGTCTACAAGTTGGTCAAAATTGACTTCCAAGATTCCTCACATACACATTCAAACATACACTGTAAGTTAAATAAAAGCTTGCAAAAAGTTACGGCAAAAAGCGGCGGCTAAAACTTATTTAATCTAAATGTATATATATATATATATATATATATATATATATATATATATATATATATATATATATATATATAGATCCTTATATCATTATTGCTTCCATTTAAAACGCATCGTTATTGCGTCTCCAAGAAAACGTCTGTTTTTTAAAGGTTTTAATAATATATATTTCAGTTTTTGAAATTTCTAGATTAGTCGTCTATTTTTCGTAATTTTTGGGCTAAAAATAGCAATATTCGAAAAACTGTACAAACAAACATTATTGCTTCCAATTATTTGCCATTCAATGTTGCGTCCCTTGTATAATTTTTGACACTTTCTTATCATAATTGCGTCCACATCGTATAATTTTCGCTTAGCTTGGTATCATTGTTGCGTCAGCGCGCTTGCCAAATTTTATGTTAATAAGAAAACAAAGGAAATTGTGTGAGTCAACGCAACGGCCAGATATTTATTACAAATCAGTTTTAGTTTTGTTAGTTCTAGAAATTCGAGCTACGTAGATTTCAATTCAATCAATTTTTGCTTTCAAATGTTTTAATTTAAAGCTATAATTTCAAATAACAACTAAGAATTCCAGGTTATAATCGACATTTTCGTTTCAAAGGCTTAAGTATTATTTTAAAAATATTAATTTCCTTGTTTGATAAGCACCTTGTTGACAAATAAAAAAATTATTACCTACCCTGTTGTTTCTTCTTCATCCCTCTTTTCATTTATCGATATTTTCTTGCCCGATATTGGATTCGTATATTGACAAAGGCTCAAAACACAGGTGTCACAAAATTATTAAAACTTGCAGAGCTCCCATATCTTTTTTACATTTCCTTTTAATGGCTTAAATTAACAGTCAGCTAAACAAAGTTAATTATTTCTTTGGTCAATTTGTTTTTAGTTTACGAAATATGATTATTTTTCTTTGAACTTGTTTAAACCGAACCAAAAAACCGTGCCAATTTCTTATGGATCGTGGGCACCCGTTTAAATTCTTTAAATTTTAATATCGGTCTTGAATAAAAGTAGTTATACTACTTGGTGTGCAGTCAGGTGTGATGGCCTGCCCTCTTTTTATCCTAAGGCGCTTGTTTTCCTTAAGGAGTGGTTTCCATATGTACACTTGTTGACTACTTATGTACACATGTTGACTGAAAACTTCTTAATTCTGCATTATAAACGCAGCTTCAATAACTTCCATTCTCGCCAATGCGACTCCTTATGCAAAACTTTACCGTCAGGCCATTAAATCCTGTGATCATTTGACCATGCATGATCCGGTAAACAGGATTTTTCAATATCTCCTAATTGGGTACTTTTTAAACGTTCATTTACTCTAACCTGAAGATGGCGTTTCGTTTCACCTACATATGATTTACCACACTCACACGGGAGTTGGTAAATACATTTCTTATTATTTGAGGGATTTTCTGGTTGTGTTTTAGTTACAAAACTTTTAATCGCAGTGGCGAAGCGTACGGGTAGACAAGGTAGACAGTGCCTACCCAAAATTTTGGATATTATTACATAAAAATATTCCTTAATGCTATTTATTGTTTGTATATTATTTATTATTTTTATTATTTAACAACTAAAAACCAAAAATAATGACAATCCTGGTCCCGCCGCACGGCCCGCACCTCTCAACTAAAGTGCGCTTCGAAAAAAACACGGTGTAGATGATGTAGACGTATTAAAAATTGTATTCTAAAATCACTGCTATAGAGTACAGTTCAACGCAAAAGCGCGACAATTTGGCGGGGGAGAGAGCGAGTGGAAAAGACATTCGGCTATTTGTCTAGTGTAGTCGGCCAGCTAGATAGTGCGTGCATTTCGCATATAATTAATTTATATCGAAGCGCAATATTTTGCTGATCGTAAGTATACTCGACTCTGCGTGTATATTTTGTTTTGATTTAAATCGACGTCTTTTTTTTTATTACAAGCTTTTATTTAGCTCAGATGTTCTGTCTAACTATCTAACTATCTATCAAATCTTGTGAAGCGTTTTTGACACACTTCCCATTATCCGATTTGGATAAAATTTGGTATACATATAGAGGTCTGATGACAATACAACAATAATGAAAAAATGTCCTCCCACCCTACCCCCCACCCCCTTCCATAAAAAATACATTTTTGACACACTTCACTTCAAATGACTTTGATAAAATTTGGTATATGCATAAAGGTCCGATGGCAATACAGCCCAAACAAAAAATATATTGGTAGGTATTCGTGGGTAGAGGACAGATCAAAAAGAAACTAAGCTACCTTTGGCAACGTTTCGGATTTAATTAATCCTTTTTCAAGCCTCAGATAGATTAATTAGATCCGAAACGTTGCCAAAGGTACCTTAGTTTCTTTTTGGTCTGTCCTCTACTCACGAATACCTACCTGTTTCTATAATAGGACACAAAATGCACACAAAAAATATATTTCTACCTCTACCCCACCCTCTCCTTCCCCCAATAAAAAAATGTGTTTCCAAATAACTAAATAATAAACTCTTCTGTTCTGTTATTGAACAAATATCATTTGTTAGAGTAGATAGCTGAGACTAAAAAGTAGAAAATAAATTGGTTAAATTTTTCTTTTTAATTCACAAAAATTAAAAACATTCTAATATCTTCATAATAATAAAAGCGATGGCCGCAAATCAAAGCATAATTTAATCTAAATGTGTGATCTAAACACTTCAAGAATATTCAACATAGCAGGTCATCAAAAATATGTTTGATGTGCCGCAATGTTATGCCATTGCCATACCTATGTCAGAGAAATGCTGGGGTATCTTGGTTCGGGTTGGGTGGGTTTGGTACCTCTGCATTTTTCTGCTAGATTGATTCTTGCAAATAGTGATATTTAATTGATACGGATATCTTATCGTGCTAACATCGTCAAAATTTCCATCAGTCGGCCATCGCTATTATTATTATGATAATATTAGAATGTTAGAAAATTATTTTTTAATTTTTAGTGCATTTTATAAAAGCTTGTGACTTAAAAAAAATTTTTGTTAATTTATTTTGCAGTTAGGGATTCTATCATATACATAATATTCCAATACCCACGATAATTGCCAATTCATGATGCAAACATGAGTCCTTGCGGTCCTTAAGCAAAAATGACCTGATTGGTTGCTTTCAATTATATATGCATATTATTTCCTTATAGTACGTATTATGGCAATACCTACGGTACCTTATGATGCATAATGCAAACATATTTGAAATCAATGTCACTGGGTATAAGTCTATCCTTTTTCCGGTCCTTAAGATAAAATGTCCTAATTGGTTATACTTTCACGAATACATATTTTATTCTTGTATTCGTCACGTCAAATCATCGGCTCAGAGTTGACAAAAACTCTATCTATGTAAATTTGGTGTCTGTGCATTTTTCGTATCTTTATTTCTGAATGTTTGCATCAAATGCCAGCCATTGTGTAAATGGGTAACAGGGAGTATGGAAATACTCCGTATATGGTTTCCATACGTATGTGTCGGTGTCGACGCCAGACAAAATTGTTTAATTTTTCCATTTTTGTGTACATAAAATTTCTAATATCCAAATTTTAAGGAAAGTGTTATTGACCATTTTACTACTAGTAAAATACGCAGACTATTATTTTTAAGACAGTTAAGAGAGTTACTGTACACTATTAATATAAATATTTGTTGTACTTTTTATGCAAAATAAAAATATTTTTTTTTTGTAATTTTTTCTTCTGTCAACCTTAAAAAAATCCTTACGCCTCGCCACTGCCTTATCAGATTTCCCGATGAAAAAACTGTTTTTATATTATAGTGTTTGGCTTTCGTCTTATGTTTTCTGAAATCCCTTGAAAATATGGAATGTTAATAACACCCAACAGATTATTATTTTGAGAATTTCCCACATTTGGTTTGTTCTTAAATTTAGAGATCGTTGAGTTTATTAATTTCTCGGAATAACCATTCTGTTTTAAGTCCTTTTAAATGTTGTAGATTTCTGTGGTTAATTCTTCATTATTACTACAAATATTCACGACTCTTAAATACAAACTTCTTATAACTCCTTGTTTTGTAGCAACAGACTGGTTAGACTTAAAATTTAGGTACTGTCCCGTGTGTGTATGTTTCCTATATACAGTGTGTATATTTATTGAATTTATTTTGTTTTTTTTTAATTTGGCTTAAAGGCACTATTTATATGGACGGGAAAAATGGTTACCATAAAATTTGTAAAATTTTGATATAAAAGTTGTAAAATAATTTGACGAATATTAAGTTTATACATCTTGACAAACACTATTAGCCAAAACTGACATTTAATAACATACTAGAACGTTTTTCTACGTTGTCCGACGCCTATTCTACACCTCCTTCGATCCTGACAATATGTCAGGTTCTTTTGACTCATTGATCTTTGGATTGACTGTTGCCCTTCCAGTTTAGGACGCCCTCCTTTTCTGTGCCATATTGGTTGCCATTCTAGAACCTGCTTTGGTAGTCTTTCGTCATTCATCCGTTGTACATTGCCGTACCATATCAGTTGTCTTTTAGTGATGTCATCTTCCCTCAATTCCCATTCTTTTATGGTCTCATTTCTTATATGATCTGTTCTAGATATTTTCATTTATCTTCTTATTGCATCCATTTCGGCACTTTCCATTTTTGTTTTGTATTTTTCTGTTACGCGTCAAGTCTCTGTTTCATACAGCAGCAGGCTTTTCACCATTGTTTCATGTATGTAAAATTTTACTACTACTATGTCGGTTTAGAACGTTTTTCTACGTTGTCCGACGCCTATTCTCCACCTCCTTCGATCAATGTAAAATTTTACAATTTTTTTTTCTTTCTGCTCTAGTCTGGTTTTAACTCACTTGATTCGTTTCTAATACATAAATACTGAGTCTTGTCTACGTTCACGGTTAACCCACACTTTTGTTATTTTTCCGTTAACTTTCTCATCATATACTCCATGTCTTCTTTATCATTAGCCACAATTACTTGGTCGTCAGCAAACTGTAGTGTGTATATGGTAAATTGGTCGTTAAGTGGTATTCCCATACCGTGTACTTTACGTTTCTAGTTTTTTAGAGCTACTACTACTACTACTTGAACCTTTCGTTACCAGGGATTCTTTTGAAGTTGATTTCCAATTTTTTTTAGATTTTGACCCTTTATATAGTTCTTTTATTGCTTTTATGTATGTATGATTGATATTAGTTTGCTCTTACACTGTCCATAATTTTTCCACTGCATCGGTATCATATGCTTTTTGTAGGTTCACAAAGGTAACATGTGTCTCTATGTTTCTGGAACTTCTTTTCCCAATTACCTGTGTAAGACAAAAACATTTATCACTACAAGATCTGCCTGCACGAAACCCTCTTTGCTCTTCTTCTTGTTCATGAAAATCATTCTCTGTTAGATTTTTAAGAATCCTACCCTACAATCAATTTAGTATAATGGTTACGGAAATTTATCTGTAATTGTTGCAATCCAGCTTGTTTCCTTTTTTGTGTATTGAGGATATGAATGCAATTTTCCAATCAGTGTGAGATATAGCGTATATTTAAGCTTTTTAATACTATTCTTTATCATTTCTTTTTTGATGATTACTTCCTCTCCATGTACTTCTATGTCTCTCATCGGGAAGGCTGACAGATATTTCGGTCTCGTTTCCTGCAGCAGTCTCTTGTAGTGTTCTGTCCATTGTTCTGATTTGATGATCTGATTTACTTTTTCTTTGGTTGGGTTTTTTACCGTAGAAATGAATTTCCATACTTTGCCTACCTCCTACGTGTGTATTTGTATCGTGGCATTTTTTTCCGTGCGTATCAAATTTATTAGCTGTCCTCTGATTTCCCTGTAGATTACTAGGTCTCTTTGGTCTTTAGTATTGCTATTTCTTTAATCTTGGTACACAACAGCTTCATTGCTTGTTTCTATTAAGCTTTTTACTATGTTTGTATATGTTTCTTCAAATAAGTGTTCTGTATTTATTAATTTTTTATCTAATCGCTTCTGATACAATATTTGCGTACGAGTTCGATTTCTAGACTTCTAAAGTTGTATTTTTGATTTTCTTTACTCTTACTACTCTCACCTCTATTTATTTTTTCTGAAAGGGAATAATATTTTTGCTTTTACCAAATGGTCGTCAGATCCACAGGTATCACCACGAAGTAATCGCACATCATACCACTTTCATTCCGAGTGTTGTCCACCTATAGCATAATTAGACTTAAGATTTCTTGATGCCTGAATGCCCATATATTTTAAAAAAACCATTATTTATTTTTAAGTTGTAGGTTCACACAATTGCATCAGTCTGAAGCAATCATCGTTTTTTACTTCCTCTCCAAATGGTGTTAAAATTTTCAAAAAAAATCACCAACCATAATTATTTCCCTGGTAGTGCCGATTTTGGTGATAGTCTCATCACGTTGGTCGAAGAACATTTGTTTTGTAGCTAATCTTTCGTCATCTGATGGTGTGTAGGCTATTATTATGCTTGTATTATGTCCAAGCATCTTCGTGTTAACTCGAGGTATGTTTTTATTAATGCACTCGTAGTCTGTAATCTTATTTTTGAGGTTTTTCTTGATTAATACAGATACCCCTTTGGCTGCTCTCCTTTATTTTGGGACTCAAGTAAATATGTGAACAAAGTTACCGACACTACTTGTACATGTTCCTTTCTTTTTTGTCTCTGTGAGTACAATAATGACTATTTTACTACTCTGCACTTCGGTTGCAATAATGTCCAACTTTTGGTTCACTCCCTGTACGTTCCATTTAGCTATGTTCAAAGTCCTTTGCTTTTACTTTTTTCTCTTCGAGAATTTCAGGCCATTGCTCCGAGGCTTTGTTTGGGGTTTTATTTATTTTATTTAATAACAACTTTGAGTTATTTACTAATTTTGTTTCCAATGACAACTTTTTAAACTTCAGAAGGTTCATTGTAATTAGATATGTTTTAAAGAAAAAACTAAGTTGAGTTCTATCTTCTTTATTTTTTTATTACTTCATCATGAAGGCTGGTTTTTCAAACACTCGAGGACTCTGGATTTTTCAACCCTTGAAGAAGAAATTGGAGTTTATGTTTCTGCTGAGTCCAGAAACAAAACCCAAAAATTGACAAATTTTCATGAAAACCCTCAATGTACACAACAGCTTCTTTGCTTGCTTCTATTAAGCTTTTTACTATGTTTGTATATGTTTCTTCAAATGAGTGTTCTGTAGTTATTAATTTTTCATCTAATCGCTTCTAATACAATATTTGCATACGAGTTCGATTTCTAGACTTCTAAAGTTGTATTTTTGATTTTCTTTACTCTTACTACTCTCACCTCTATTTTTTCTGAAAGGAAATAATATTTTTGCTTTTACCGAATGGTCGTCAGATCCACAGGTATCACCACGAAGTAACCGCACATCATACCACTTTCATTCCGAGTGTTGTCCACCTATAGCATAATTAGATTTTAGATTTGTTGATGCCTGAATCCAGGTATATAGATGAATATCCATATATTTAAAAAAACCATTATTTATTTTTAAGTTGTGGGTTCACACAATTGGGTTTGTCTATCAGTTCGACTAATAAAATATATTATTATAATTATTTCCCTGGTATTGCCGATTTTGGTGATAGTCTCATCAAGTTGGTCGAAGAACATTTGTTTTGTAGCTAATCTTTCGTCATCTGATGGTGCGTAGGCTATTATTATGCTTATATTATGTCCAAGCATTTTCAGTATTAATGCACTCGTAGTCTGTAGTCTTATTTTTGAGATTTTTCTTGATTAATAAAGATTTTGGCTGCTCTCCTTTATTTTGTGAACAAAGTTACCGACACTACTTGTACATGTTCCTTTCTTTTTTATCTCTGTGAGTGCCATAATGTCTATCTTACTATTCTGTACTTCGGTTGCAATAATGTCCAACCTTTTGTTCACTCCCTGTACAGGGTGTCTCATTATATTTTTTCCCACCCTTTTACACCATTAATAATTGATATAGGAATATAAAAGAAATTGTGTTCGAATTAAACACAATTTCTTATTAATTATTAATGGTGTAAAAGGGTGGGAAAACTATAATGAGACACCCTGTACGTTCCATTTAGCTATATTTAGCTATAGTCCTTTGGTTTTACTTTTTTGTCTTCGAGAATATCAGGCCATTGCTCCGAGGCTTTGTTTGGGGTTTTATTTATTTTATTTAATAATAATAACATACTTTGAGTTATTTACTAATTTTGTTTCCAATGGCAACTTAAGTTGAGTTCTATTTTATTATCTAATTAATCCTAGGCTGTCTACGATAAATAACTTAGACAAACGTCATTATTAACATCTTAGCGAAATTAGTTCTTAAATTAGTTCTTTCTTATTCAGAAAGGTAGATCGTTTCCACATTGCAATTTTTTTTATTTGAGTTAGCATTACGACTTATTAAAAATCGCTTGGTTTGCCTTCCATTGCACAAGTTGTCAATCCCATGATCGCGACAGTTTATTGCGGAAACAGGAAGAGGATTGTCTTTATGTATAGGTATGCATTTTCTAAGCACACGATGACACAGACAGTTTCATGCTAAGTGACAGGTAATCCTCTACCAGTTTACCATCTTCACTGGGTCGTCTCTATCCATCAGTATGTAGACACTTTGAACTCACACATCCGACTGATTATTTTGGCGCAAAATAACTGTATATATCCAAGAAATGGCGCCAAAAAAATGTTGGCCAATCCGGTATCAAAAATATACTGAGAAAATATATAGATAGACAGAAAACTCAAAGTTTAAACATTAAACATAAATCTTTTGTATATTGGCGTTAAATGAAAATAAGAAAACAATTTTAATCCTGGTCAAGGGATTTAGATATTGCAAACTCCTAAAATGCAGGAATATATTAAATAATAATAAACGCAATGTTGCCAAATCTGTGGAAGCAAGAATGATAGAGAAGTAAAACCAAAAAAAGTATACAAAAAGGAGTGTCGCCTCTACCGGAATTATCTCAAACTAAAAATATACACCGGATTTTATTTAGTTATCATTATTGCGTCCGATTTTTTGCGGGTTTTTTTGGCGCCAATGCTTTAAATTTTGAAGTAGAAAAAAATAAGACATAGCATATTATAGCTCTCTAAAAGAGCTAAAAATCTGTCTGATTGTCATTGTAAAAATCTTCTCTGTTCGCAAATAACATGGGATTGCACTATTGCGTCCGGTATTCGGACGCAACAATGTCGGTGAAGCAATAATGATATGGATTTTCGTTAACACGGACGCAACAATGATAGAAAGATATATATATATATATATATATATATATATATATATATACATATATATATATATATATATATATATATATATTCCTTATTATACGATAATAATCATTTTAAGACCAAGGACCACCAAGAACACTAGTTCTAGTCCAGGAAATACAAAACAATAACTAAATTTTCTTAGTATATAAGTGGCTTTTTCTTAGGTCGGTTTAGGTTGCTTTTTGTATAATAGATAAAACCAAAGTTACAACTAAAAAATGTACAAGCCTTTACGCATTTGATCCATAATTGAACCACTTCAAATATTATAAACAAATGTAATATGATCAACTTCAATCAAACTGCTCGACTGGCTGATGTCGCGGGTGAGTTCGCTCGAGTGACAAGTTTGAATTTGTTTGTTTGTTGACGCCGGTCTAGGACAACTGGGCGCCGCCAACTCGGCGCCGCCAACTGGGCGCCCGGCCAACTCGGCGCCGGACTAAAAATTTTATTTTGGTAAAATGTGTAAATAAAAAACAAAATATATTATTTATATAAAAACATCTTTAAAAAATCCTTTTTTTGAAATTTGTTTTTGTTAAATAAAGTTAAATCCATTAAGTCGACTGTTGAATCTTGGTAGTTGTAGTGTTTGGTAACCTGGTAACACTACAATTTACGTTTTTTATTACAACAATGGCGGATTTTTTCATTTTTAAACCGATTTGTCTGAAACTTGAAAGTTTGCAGTGCCTGAGATTAAGGTCACTATATCACGAAGTTCTTTCTAAAGGTACGGACATAGATTTTTACGATTCAAAAAACCTCGTATACAATTGGTTACCCATTGGCGTAGATTTTTTATAAAATTTTGTCATTAAGTGTCAACCTTCTGGTATTTTGTCACTGCCAAAGCAGCAAAAACAGAAACTTTGATATAACTGCTAGCTTTTAATTAAAAAGGCTAAAAACATAAAATGCCCGTTGTTTAATGCGTGGGCGGCTGTCGAAAATCTTACATGAAAGGGTTTTCCCTTTGTTGATTATCAAAAGGTAAGAAATACATTATCTGGCCAGTGTGGAACAGAAGTGACTCAACTAACATTTTGTACATAAGGGAGAATCCTTACTTTACTGTGTACATACATAAGTTAGAGACATATTTGTATTTTTATGTTCCACCTTATAACAAGAAAAACCAAGTGCATAGTGCTTCTGTTTTTAATTAAATTTATAATACTAATTAAACAATAAAAATGTTACTTAGATCAATTCTGTTCCAGATTAGCCATTTTGTTAGCGCTAGTTTATTCACCAGCCATTCGCTAAAGGCCTGGGCGCCCTCAGTGGTAAGACGACCACCAGTTGTAAAAGTTATAAATTTTTGTAAAGAAAGGAATGCAAGACATGAATTACATTTTTTATTAGCAGACATATTACCTGCCTGCTTACCTAATTTAGAATTTATTAATATTTTTATAGCTATTTTAAAGTAGGAGGGCCAGAGATTTTAGTGGTATGTGCCTAGGACCCGACCCGATCATTGTTTTGAATTTAGCTTAATTTAAGTAATTATTAATATATTATAATTAATATATTTAGGGTCAAACAGCGGCTTAAGAGAAAAGGAAATAAAATTAAAACTTAAACTTGTGGCACGAAGTGATGGTGTATGAGGTAAGTGATAAACTTTTTACCTTTGTATATAGTTCTAGTTCGGTCTCCGTTCTAGTTTGGGGTGTTCTTTGACTTAATTAGAAAAGCGACATATTTGTGAGATAAAAACAGATTACAAATTTGATATTTGAAGGTCACTACGGGCTGATTAGGAGAAATAATAAAAAATACTCTTTGACTCTAAACGGGACTAAAAGGAGGTTTATAATAATTTAGCTATTCATTAGAACATTTTTTTAAAGTTGGAAAACTAAAAAAAAAACTAAGTTTTCCCAACCAGCGTTTATTTTAAGGACTACTTTTTTAAAGGTATTAGATCCGTTAGTTGTCCATTTATAATACAGAAAGTTGACCGGTCCCCGGCGTTATATTATGCAATAATACAAAGTGTTCTACTTTCTAGGTTTATTTCAAAAATTAATTTAATTAAAATTATTTTTATTTTTTAGGTTTGGTGAAAACGATTTGATAATTTGAAAGACAGAAAAGAATGACACACATATGCTTGCTTAATAAAAAAAATCGGAAAAAAATTTCTAAAACAATTTTCTAAAATATTCAATTGAAGATATTTTACTAACCTAAAAATGTTTATTTGTGTCTACAATAGTCGAGTCTAAATTAATAAAAAATTGTAAACTAATCAATCCTTAATTACCACTGTGTTATTTTTTTAAATTAGCTTTAGAATTTTTTAAAAATAGTGTACAGGTATTTTTAAATATTTAAAAATGTATGAATGTATGTTATATAATATATAATATTGTCACACCCCGCTTTCGCGACATATTGGTAGGGTTGTTGGAGAAGACGAGGATCGTCGGTCTCCAAACAACCTTACCAATATATATTTTATTTAGATATAAAATTAAATAGCTTTGCAATGAAAACAATGTATATAAATATTAAAATTCCCTTTCTTTTTATAAAGTTATATACCATATAAATATAAAGATACAGTATTACTTGTATTAAAACCAGGCACAGGTCAGGACACATCTTTGAGCTCTGTACTGTTTTACTTTCACTTACTTACTGATACCCGCTAATGAGCCAGCACCTCCCAATACAACTTTCTTCCTGCGTCAGCACTTATTGGCGATGGGTCGTTGCCAGGGCCATAATTGCTGACACATCAAAGCGAAGTTCGTTCACTGAACTTTTATAAGGTACTGTCTCATCAGCACTTAGGAGAAAGTTGTTTTTTAAATAATTTTAAGATAATAAATTTTATGAAAATCTGATTTTAATATTTTACCTATTTGACATAAGATCGGCCCCCCTGAATGCTGGACCCCAGCATTGAAGCTTCTGCCTGCCTGCGCGATAATGAAATGACTTTAAAAAAAATAAAAAATGGAATAACAAAAAATGAAACGATGGTATTTGGAAAAAATGCCCTGTCCTGCCCTGCTAAAATAAAAAAAATTCTACGCAATTTAAAAAAATACAATTACAAAAAAATAAATAAATTAAAAACACAATTTTTTACATACAGTTTAAATATAGAATTTGCAAAACAAAATATAGATCATTATTTTTGTGCATTGTTCCATCTCCACTCTGTGTCTTGTTGATTGCGGCTATAGATCGATATGACTGAACCCTAGGGTTGGTGTGCTGTGGTTATACGCCGTGCCGATACCTCGCCACCAGGTGTGCATCCTTTGGGCACTGGTTTTGATATCTTGATCTCATGCTTGTTGGAGAGATGTCTATAAGAGCTGTACTCGGAAAAGAAAACTTTTATGCTATTTGGTCGCAAAAAATCCTTCTTCTGTAGAATTGGTTGGGCTACTGATTATTCTTCGTGTCTTCTTGTTATACTGGTTCCTGACTTCGTTGGTTTAAAAATTCGTTGTGTTTACTTAATGTGGTCTTTATTTTTTCTCTCTTTTTCTTAAACTCTTGGTTTTTCTACTTGATAATCTTCTAGAAAATTCCTGGTATTTCTCAAATTTTTGGGTCTATGGTAGGTAGATGAAAAATCGTTTTAACATCTAATTATTTTAAGATATAAAGAGAGACATCATGTTTCGTGTTTTGCTTTATTTATAGTCTTAGCAATGTTTTATAGAACAAGGCGTATTAAATTGCTGCACTCTTTTATGAAATGTGTTATTAAATATAATGGCTGCCACAAATATAGGTCATATCTTGACCTATCTTCACAGTCCTTGAACAGGTCTTAGTTCATATTTCATATGGAACAAAACAATTTATAATTGGTGTTGTATATATTCCTCCAGCATCGCCCATCACAGTATATGAAGAATTCTCTTCAGCAGCCTCGGATCTTGTGGGAGCTTACCCTAAATGTGAATTTTTAATTTGTGGTGACTTTAACTTACCCGGTGCAATCTGGGTTAATACTGATGGTGGGCTTTGTGTTGAGTGTGCTGAATCCTCAACATCTGCGAACATTTTATGTGCCTTATGTAACCTTCTTGATCTTAAGCAAGTAAACTATTTGCCTAATGGTTTTGGCTCTTTTTTGGATTTAGTTTTTTCAAGTTTATTGTCAGCCAAAACATCTTATGCCTCTGAAAAACTCTCAACTGTTACGGTGCGTCATCCTGCTTATGAAATAAGTATTCCTGTAGGCCGTGAAAATGGTCTCAAATGTGATATATTTTATTATGACTTTAGAAATTGTGATTTTTTTGCTATTAACAACTACTTAGCTAGTGTTCCCTGGGACAACATGCTCGATCAGAGGGATATTAATAAATGTCTTGATTCCTTTTATAATGTGCTCTATTTTGTCATAGATCTGTTTGTGCCGGTAAAACATTTTAAATCAACTAATTTCCATCATGGTTTAGTAAAAATTTACAGCAACTTATAGTTCAAAAAAAAATTGCACATGCAAAGTATAAACAATCTGATAGCTACAGTGATTACCTGACCTTCTCTCAACTTAGAGAAGAATGCAAAATATTTTATGGAAACATATTAGTAACCTGCGCAGATCGAGTATGTATCCCAATAATATGCACCTGGATTATGAGACTGCTGAGTGCGGTCAAGAGATTGTTGATTTGTTTGCAAAGAACTTTGCTTCTACATACAAAAAACATAATGAGGAAGTTCCTCCCTACTCTTTTAATTACAGTTTGGACTTGAATTTTATTCAGTTCTCTATGGTGGAAGTTTTTAAAGGGATCAGCAACTTAAAAACTAAATAGTCCCATGGTCCTGATGGCATTCCATCTGTTTTTATCAAAAATTGTGTTTGCACGCTGAGCGGACCATTGCATCAGGTGTTTAATATGTCCTTGTCTTCTGGTACATTTTCAGAGTACTGGAAAGTCAGTTTTTTGACACCTATTTTTAAGAATGGTGACAGGAATAATGTTCGTAATTATCGTGGTATTAGTATTCAATCGGTAATACCAAAACTTTTTGATCATTTATTTTGTCGTCATTTTTCCTGGCATTGCAAGGGCATTTTATCCGATAGCCAGCATGGGTTTGCTCAAGGCAGGTCAACAGTGACTAACCTGCTATCTTATCAGCACACTCTGTTGAGTGCCTTTGAGGGGTCAAGACAAGTGGACAGTGTCTACACAGACTTCTCAAAGGCATTTGACAAGGTGAGTCATGCACACTTGGTGAGCAAGTTGAGGGCTATGGGGTTGTGCGAGACTCTGGTAAGTCTTGCCCATAGTTTCCTGACTGGTCGCACACAGTTGGTCTGGATGAGAGATTCAAGTGGACTCTGGTGTCCCGCAAGGTTCACACATTGGCCCAGTTTCCTTTAATTTATTTATTCGTGACCTTAGTGACGTGATTGTTAGTTCGGATCATCTGGCATTTGCTGTTGATTTTAAGCTTTATAGGTTGATTGAAACTTATCTTGATTTTTTGTTACTTCAAAGTGATCTTAATAACATTAGTGAGTGGTGTAGTAATATTGGTCTAGATTTAAATGTTAAAAAATGCCTAAGTATCACTTTCAGTCGATCATCTAATTCGATTTAGCATATATATGTCATAAATGGTACTGCTCTTGAATCAGTAGCTGCAGTCAGGGATTTGAGTGTCTTATTTGACAGCAAGTTGTCATTTAGGCCTCATTATGACGCTATTATTAATAATGGTATGCGAACCCTTGGCTTTATTACTCGTAACAGCTTCGAGTTATCACCATATTGTTGTAAGCTCTTGTACTGCTCACTAGTTCGTTCTGTACTGGAATATGCGTCAGTGGTATGGTCACCACACTATGCCTGCCACATTGATCGCTTGGAGTCTGTACAGAGAACTTTTCTTCGTTCTCTTGCATTCAGGGCTGATATAGCCATTTACAACAACAATTATAACATAAATTATAATGCCATTAGCCAGCCATTTGGACTTGATACTTTGGAAAGAAGAAGGACATATTCTGATGTTATAACTTTTTATAAAATATTAAACGGTATCTGCTTTTGTCCTTCTTTATTGGAGATTATCGGTTTCAACACTATTCAGCGTAGACATAACTCGCCAATGTTTCGCATTCCCTTTTATCATGCCAATTATGGCTATTATTCACCATAGACTTGTACTCTTCGTCTGTACAATCAAAACAATCTTGATCCATTCGCAGCCAGTCTCAGTTCCTTTAAGGGTAATATTAGGGAATTACTATAGTAAAACCTACAGTTCCTATATTTTAATAAAAGAGAAAATTTTTTGTCTTTAGTCAATTTTCTTAGTCCTAGTTTCATATTATTGTTTTTTTTTGTTTGTTTTAATTAGTTTTATTACTTTTTTTGCCATCTTGTTATTAATTATAAATTGGCTCTGCCGTTGAAATAGAAAAATAAATAAAAAATAAATTAAAAATATGTTACACTGTTCTGACTTCCGAGAAAAATTATTCCTATGTATTTTCTTTTTAGCTTTCTGATTTTAACCACAAGATTACTACTTTTTTTTTGTTAAAATTCCTAATCTTCTTACTATTTTATTATCTAATCAAAAATAATTTAAATATATCTTGAACTCACTTGCAATCCCTTTTGTAAGATTGTATAACCTGTAGCGTCTTTTTATCATTTACTCAAAAAAAAAAAATATATATCTTGAACCAAGTGCAATCCCTTTTGTAAGATTCTTTACCTAGATATTTGTTTTAGTCAATATGAGATGTACATCTCTGGTCAAAATGAGATGTACCCAACATCTCTGTAAACGCGTTTACTAAGTTTAAATAAAAATTATTAGTGGTTTTTGTGGTGTCACCTTAGGTATTTGTTCAGAAGTTCTAAATTTTGGCCATGACTCTGACTAAAATAGATAAGGGAACCAGCACTAATAGGATCGATCCTGAGGGTAAAAGCACAATTTTTGTGCAACTTTAAAGTTACTCTAATGTAAACTTTGTCTCTTGGGGTATACACAAGAATCAGACAAATGAAAAAATAAAAATCTTTTGGCTACTACAAAAGGTTGCACGAATCTATTTAAGTTTATTATTATTGTTTTCTTGATAAATGCTATTTTCCTAGTATCTTTTATTAGTGGTTAACGATACATACCAATTTACCTTTATATTTTACTTACCCATTTTGAACTGCTGACACAAAGTAAGGAAACTAGATAAAGATTTTGAACCTTTTTGAATTAAGTATTATCTTTTTAAAATGTAGTAAAAATTTTAGTGGTAGCTTTTTGATTTTGAGCAGTTATATTTTATTATAGGGTAGTTCATTTAATATAATATCTCAAACTAGTTTTCATAAGATTAATCATACAAATAAAGATTTAAGGCTTCCAAATTCCACTGCGCGAGTATAAAATTAGAGATTTTTGCTTAATATAAAGATTTGTTACTGTTATTTTCCTTTCTTTGTGTCATTTGTTGCAGTGTTCCCATTTTACATTTCTTCAATTCAATTGTATATTGGATTTGATCAATATACGATAGCTTTTTATTATTTCTTGTTTCATGGACTTTCCTAAAAATAAAAAAAAATCTCAGCAGAACCCTGTTTCTCTCGTTTTTTTGTTAATTACTAAAACTAAATTAATCTATTGTTGTTTATCTTCAAAAGCATTCTACAAAAATTCTCAGAGTATACATTGCATTAAAATTTTATTTAAAATGGTTTTTAGCTAGTAGCTTGTGAGCCGTAAAAAAACTGCAATTCTTTGCATGCAAAACTTGAAAATTAGCTTAAAGCTATTTAATATAGATTTTTCTTTTACCGATTTTCTAAAATAATTAACTTAAACATTCTTTATCTATCTATAATATGATTACATTTATGTAATTTTGAAATTATTTTGACAATTTTTTTTCTAGATTTCTCCTGTTACTCGCACAGTTCTGAGTAAAAATTGGGTTGCCGATATTATAAAAATGTTACATTTTTTCCCGGCTAAGAGCGATTTGATTTTGTCTGTGTGTCTGTCGGTCTGTTACACGATCGGTCCTGTACCTAATTGATTAGATAATGTCCGTAAAAAAAGTTTTCTGAAAGATTTACAATCTGTAAATTGCCTAGTTTTTTTTGCTTGGTTAAATGTAGCTTATATGCATAAATCTTTTATCTAGACAATAGGCTTAAAATGTGTTGAATCTCTATGCAGTAACTGAATTTTGACAACATTTTGTAACGTACCTGAAAATGGCAACATTGTAGCATTTTTTCGAATCCATTGGTTGGGATTATTCTGTTTTATTTAAGTATTAGATTATTTGTTCTTTTTTTTTCTTAGTTTTCCTGTATACTCGTTTCCGTTACAAAGAAATGAATTTTGTAAAACAATTTTTTATAATATTTTAAGAGGTCCATATTCGTTTTTACAAAGTTTAACGATTCTTTTTTGTTAATCAAGGGGTGCTTTCAGAACTAATCTCTATTTGAATATTTCTGCTGATCCGGAAAATTCTTTATCCGATTTTAATAAAATTTTAAAAATTCTATTTTTCCCGTGTAACTTAAAACCTGGTTTATAAAAATGTAGATAGGTTCTTAAATAATTTCAAGTAAAATTGCCTTTGGTATGCTACTTTTTGAGTTTTGTGGTATCGTCAAAATATAATTTTCTAAGGTTAAGTCGATAAAATATAATTAAATCCACAAATCAATTTTTTGGATTTTGGTGAAAATCCACTAGTGCTAATGACAGTTTTTTGACAATTATTTTTTTTTTTAATGGAAACTTATTGAGGTTGTTATTTTCTCCAATATTTATTGAATTTACTTGTTTAAGAAAAATTTAAAAACTGGATTTATTTAATAAATTTTAACGTGAATAAATTGAGACATTTTCTACTGTTGTTGCAACGAACACCTTTACATGGCGAATGAGCTGAGCTGTGATTTTTTTTTGCCATTTTTAAAAAACATAATGTAAAATGATTAAATAAAGTGTACATTTATCTTACAAGTCTTCGTTTTGCCTAACTTGTTTTTAAGTTGTCAAACGTTATCCTCATTTTTCATAGCATAAAGTATAGCTACGACAATTTTCATATAATTTTGGTGAAATCGCCAGATATGAAGGGCATAGCAAGGCCATAAAATAGCAGAACAAAAAAAATTAAGATATTAAATAAGCAATTGGCGTGATATTAAATATTGGAAACTAATTCGTGAAAAAAAAATACCAAAAATAATCTCTAAAACCAGTATTGCTGTAAAATTTAGACTAAAATATGCATTTCTAATAAATAGCTGAATTTCTTTTTTTTTTTCAAAATAATTTTGCGATATTGTTTAAATTTTGACGTCGTGTATAGGAAATAAGGCTTTCGTAAATCTAAATCGTCAAAAGTTAATCTAAACAAAATGAGTTTTTATATTATTTAAGTTAATTTCGTTTTAAGATGATAGGCAGTAGGACAATATGTATTAAAAGCTTGTAAATGCTTGAGCTTTTTTCTGTGGTCAACAAAATAGAGGTTGTTGCTATTTCGGGGCGACTTTCTTTTAGGGCCAATGACATTATTTTTCTGGGAAATTGACTTTTTATTAAATGAATGAAATGTCTTCTTTCTTTGACTTTCTAGTTTTGTGGATAATGTCTTTGGTATGTATTTTCGTTCTAGCTGATTAAATAAGGATGTCGTTTTTAAATAATTAACTTTTTGAGACTCTATGAGCATGCACGGATGCTCTAGCTCTAAATTTGTACTTTTATGAAAGCTATGACTTTCGAAAAATCCTAAAATAGAATTATTGTAACATTTTTGTGGTTTATCTTTGTGAGAAACTATCTGTATTACCCAACTTTTACCAACTTTTTTGGGGTTTCCTAAGATACAAATTTTTTTAGACTTTAAAATATTAGAGTTTTCGAAAAATGCTAACTGCTTGTCTGGGTCTTTTTCCAAAGGTTTCAGTTTGATGCAAATCGAAATATTGGGTTTTAAGAGATAAGTGCCATGATATATAATTTTAGTTTTTGTACCATTTTGAATATTTTTAGAATTAAGATTTTTGATTGTGAATGTAGATGATTGTTCAACGTTATCTGTAATACAGAAAAAATCAGGAAATGTCTCGCTGAGATTTGTACTTTCACGTAACTTATTGTTTTCAAAAATTTCATCTAAGTTTAAAATAAATTTACGAAAACTGTTATGATCTGAATGTTCATTTTGAAACATTATAAAAAATGGACGATATGCACTGTATAGACCATTGTCAAAATAGACTTTAAATTCGTCGATCTTCATGTGTTTGTTAACTGTAAGCGAAAGAAGTTCAATATAATAAGATTTTACGGTTTGCGACTTTGACTGTTTGTTGTTCAAAATTTTTAAATAAATGTTATGTTTCCAGTTAGGTCCATCAAAGCTTAAAATAAAGTCATCTTTAAAATTTTCCCAAGTTTTATTGCTATTAGTTGGATTTTTTAAATAAGAAGTTAGCCAACAATCTACAGGTTGTTCAAGATAAGCCTCCAAATACCAAAATTTTAAACTATCATTCTAAGCATTGTGATTGCATGCTTTTTCTTATTTGATAATAAAATCCAATGCAGAATCATTGCAAGGATCAAAAATTTCTGGCAATTCAAAATTTGGCAAAATTGTTGGTAAATGTTTTGCAAAATTTCCTATATTTGTGGTTTTCATTGTAAAATTTAAAATAGTATTAAAATAGCACAGTTTAAAACAAAAGTGTAGAGTATAATGACCACCTATTACCTACGTAAGCATTTTTGCAGTTCATTGCACGAAAATACTCATCATTTCCGCGAATAATGTTTATCTGTAAAACTGCCTTTAATTTAAGAAAAAAGATTGTACCCAATTAGTTTTTTCAAATGGCAAATTTTCCACACAAAAATAAACTTTTTACAAATAATTGTGCTTTCTTGGTAAGTATTTAATTTTTTTTTAAACCACTTTTTAATTTCTTATAAAGTTACATAACTAATTTCTCAATGCCCAATGTTTTACCCGATAAATAATAATTTTTTAAAATTAAAACACAATTTAGAATATAAGTATAAGTATGGCCTTATTTAAATTATGCAAACTATCCACAAATTTTTTCCAAAATTTTCCCAACATTTCCCAAAATAATTAATAATAAACAAAATAAACTTGCATCATATAGCATTGTTTTTTCTAAAATATTAAAAGTCTAAAAGACAAATAATCCTAGTAAGCTAATAAAATTTAAAACAACTGCAGTTCAGTAGTGGGGTAGGTACGTAGCTTTCTAAAATTTGAGGATTTTAGAAAAACAGAACAGAAACCAAGGCGCCTCCATATGTCACACCCCGCTTTCGCGACTATAGGGTGCGAGCCATATTGGTAGGGTTGTTGGAGAAGACGAGGATCGTCGGTCTCCAACCTTACCAATATATATTTTATTTAGATATAAAATTAAATAGCTTTGGAATGAAAACAATGTAATGGTTCCAGACATGTATTGTTGATAAATATTAAAATTCCCTTTCTTTTTATAAAATGAGATGCCATATAAATATAAAGATACTTACAGTATTACTTGTAATAAAACCAGGCACAGGTCAGGACACATCTTTGAGCTCTGTACTGTTTTACTTTCACCTACTTACTGATACCCGCTAATGAGCCAGCACCTCCCAATACAACTTTCTTCCTGCGTCAGCACTTATTGGCGATGGGTCGTTGCCAGGGCCATAATTGCTGACACATCAAAGTGAAGTTCGTTCACTGAACTTTTATAAGGTACTGTCTCATCAGCACTTAGGAGAAAGTTGTTTTTTAAATAATTTTAAAATAATAAATTTTATGAAAATCTGATTTTAATATTTTACCTATTTGACAATATTGGTAAATAACGTCCATGATTTCCTTTTTGGGACTGTTCTAAAGTTTTCGGGTCGATTTCCCCTTTTTTATTTTTGTTCGGGTACCGTTGACTGCCAGAACCATGTCGAACATTGTCTGCCATGACCCTAGCAGCCAACGACACCCAAATGAAAAAAGATCTCTGGCCGTAAACTTTTAAAAATAGCCTAGAAAAAACTCTGCCAATATATGGGCCCCTAAGGTCACACTAGGTACTATAGTTATAGTTTACGTGTGACCTAATATAACTAAAAACTGAAATATATTTTATTCAACTCCAGATTAAATTACCTTTTGTTTGATACCACACAAGCCACGTTTCAACTTAACCTCAAATTTCTAAAATCTACCCCCACCCTTAAAAAAAACAAAAACTAAAATGTATTTTGTTAAACTCCGGACTCAATTACCTTTCGTTTGATATCACACACGCCATATTTTCACTTAAACTCTAATTTTTAAAATATACCCCCATCCTTTTTTTAAAATAAATTAAAATGTATTTTGTTTAACTCCAGACTTAATTGCCTTTCGTTTGATATCACACACGCCATATTTTCATATAAACTCTAATTTTTGAAATCTACCCCCACCCTTTTATTTGGTTTGTGTTCGGTGGATTTTGTTCATTTTTAAATGGGACCATCTCGACCCAAGACCCAGCCTAGGTACCAAATTTCATTAAAATCGGCCAAGCAGTTTTTGAGTTATGCGCGTTGGTCGTTACAGACAGACATACAGACAGACAGACAGACAGACAGACAGACAGACAGACATACAGACAGACAGACAGACAGACAGACAGACAGACAGACAGACAGACAGACAGACAGACAGACAGACAGACAGACAGACAGACAGACAGACAGACAGACGGCGCAACAAAAAAGTTTCAAAATCATCTGAAACGCAAAGATATATAAAAAATTTTGAAATCGGAGCAACTTTTTTTTTCTCGAAAAAATTAGGATCACCATAGCTCAGACTACTATAGTATAGTATATGTGTGAGCTAAAAACTGATGTGACGTCTCTACAAGGCTGTTAAAGATAACTAAAGACAAGACTATAGTAATTCAAATTAGAAAAATAGGTAGCATTTTTAACAAACTTTTATGGTAAAGTTGAGAAAAAGCAATTAAGTACCGCCTTTTCGAATTTTTTGACAAAAAAAAATTAAATTTTAGCTGTTGGTATCCGGTATATTTGTGTTTTTAAATTCTAAACCAAAAGGCATCTATTTAAATTTTACTATGTTAAAGGGCGTTGAAAATGCTACTTGTTTGCTTATTTGAAATATTAATATTTCTAATAATAAAAAAGTTAGCAATCGGGTGGATAGTTAATTTGGAACAATCAGTATACCTAACACATTTTTTGCAAAATAATTATTTCAAAAACAAACAAAAGGTATTCTTATTAAAATAAATAACAAAGTAATTCAAAAACCATAATTTAATAAAGAAAATAATCATATAAAACATTAATTCTACGTTAACCGGTTTACATATTAGCTCACACATATACTATACTATAGTAGTGTGAGCTATGGTGATCCTAATTTTTTCGAGAAAAAAAAAGTTGTTCCGATTTCAAAATTTTTTATATATCTTTGCGTTTCAGATGATTTTGAAACTTTTTTGTTGCGCCGTCTGTCTGTCTGTCTGTCTGTATGTCTCTCTGTCTGTATGTCTGTATGTCTGTCTGTAATGACCAACGCGCATAACTCAAAAACCGCTTGGCCTATTTTAATGAAATTTGGTACCTAGGCTGGGTCTTGGGTCGAGATGGTCCCATTTAAAAATGAACAGAATCCACCGAACACAAACCAAATAAAAGGGTGGGGGTAGATTTCAAAAATTAGAGTTTATGTGAAAATATGGCGTGTGTGATATCAAACAAAAGGTAATTGAGTCTGCAATTAAACAAAATACATTTTAATTTATTTAAAAAAAAAGGGTGCGGGTATATTTTAAAAATTAGAGTTTAAGTGAAAACATGGCGTGTGTGATATCAAACGAAAGGTAATTGAGTCCCGAGTTTAACAAAATACATTTTAGTTTTTGTTTTTTTAAGGGTGGGGGTAGATTTCAAAAATTTGAGTTTAAGTCAAAACATGGCTTGTGTGGTATCAAACAAAAGGTAATATAATCTGGAGTTGAATAAAATATATTTCAGTTTTTAGTTATATTAGTTCAGACGTACACTATAACTATAGTACCTAGTGTGAGCTTAGGGGCCCATATATTGGCAGAGTATTTTTTACTCTATTCATACCATGCTGAAAATAGAAAAACAATAAATAATAAATTGGTGGGAGGAAAAAAAGGGGATTTGCTTAGTCGAATAATTGGTCCAGGACTCCCTTAATTCCTGGTCTGGCCTTAGTTGTCGTTATGGGGCCAAGCCATGCTTTGACTTATTCTAGACTGTGCCTCGGGCTTGCTTAAATCGTATAGGAACTTAGCTAATTGCGCTTCTGAGTTTTCCTCTTTTAGGTAATAACATTTGAGCTTCTTCCAAATTTCTAACCCGCATAAACGCAAATATGTATTACTCTCTCTTAGCTGCTATGGACTACCTCTTTTATAGACCTGACTACACTACTGACTTATAGGGGTAGTACGACACATCAACAACTAGGTATTTGTAAATTTGGATTGATACTACAAATACGCTTATTAAATTAGGTATTTAATCTCTTCATAATCTCTTGTCATGACATAGTGAACAAACACAAGTTAGTGACAAGTCATGTTGTCAAACTACAATTTTGTTACAAATTTTTTTAAAGGTTTGCCCCAAAGCCAATGGGTAACCAATTGTATACGAGGTTTTTTGAAACGTAAAAATCTATGTCGGTACCTTTAGAAGGAACTTCGTGATATAGTGACCTTACCTGAGATCACTAAATACAGTTTTATCATCAAACTTAAAAAATTCAAAATGGCGAATCCAAAATGGCGGATATTCTTATTTACTAACCGATTTGTCTCAAACTTGAAATACATTGCTTGAGGTCATTTAACAAAATTTTTTACTCAAACTTAAAAAAATCATCATCATCAATTTGTCGGGCAGGTTGAAAAAAATTTTTATATGAAATATATGATTAATAAAAAGTATACAAAATAAAAAAAATTTTTAATATTAAAACATTTTTTAAAAAGAGTCAAAAATCATATTCAGCGACGATAAACACCACAAAGTTCTAAATTTAATATAAATCGATCCCTAAGCACTGCAATCTTTTAAGTTTGAGACAAATTGGTTGGTAAGTAAGAAAATCCGCCATTTTGGATCCGCCATTTTGATATTTTTAAGTTTGAGTGAAAAATTTTGTTAAATGACGTCAAGCACTGCAATATTTCAAGTTTGAGACGAGTCGGTTAGTAAATAAGAAAATCCGCTATGATGGATCCGCCATTTTGATTTTTTTAAGTTTGAGTTAAAAATTGTGTTAAATGACCTCAAGGAATGTAATATTTCAAGTTTGAGACAAATAGGTTGGTAAATAAGAACATCCGCCATTTTGGATCAGCCATTTTGATTTTTTTAAGTTTGAGTAAAAAATTTTGTTAAATGACCTCAAGCAATGTACTATTTCAGGTTTGAGACAAATCGGTTAGTAAATAAGAAAATCCGCCATTTTGCATCTGCCATTTTGATTTTTTTAAGTTTGATTAAAAATTTTGTTAAATGACCTCAAGCAATGTAATATTTCAAGTTTGAGACAAATCGGTTAGTAAATCGAAAATCCGCCATTTTGATTTTTTTTAAATTTGAGTTAAAAATTGTGTAAAATGACCTCAAGCAATGTAATATTTCAAGTTTGAGACAAATCGGTTAGTAAATAGAAAATCCGCCATTTTGATTTTTTTTAAATTTGAGTTAAAAATTGTGTAAAATGACCTCAAACAATGTATTATTTTAAGTTTGAGACAACTCGGTTAGTAAATAAGAAAATCCGCCATTTTGGATTTGCCATTTTGAATTTTTTAAGTTTGAGGATAAAACTGTATTTAGTGATCTCAGGCACTGCAAACTTTCAAGTTTCAGAGAAATCGGTATAAAAATAAAGTAATCCGCCATTTTGGATCCGCCATTGTTGTAATAAAAAACGTAAATTGTAGTGTTACCAGGTTACCAAACACTACAACTACCAAGATTCAACAGTCGACTTAAGGGATATTTAACTTTAGTTAACAAAAACAAATTTCAAAAAAATTGCGTAAAGGATTTTTTAAAGATGTTTTCTTAGAAATAATATATTTTGTTTTTCATCTACACATTTTATCAAAAAAAAAATTTTAGTCCGGCGCCGAGTTAGCGGCGCCCAGTAGTCCCATTCCGGTTGACGCAATAAATATGCAGAGGCGGCTTGTTTATAGTGTGTTTTTTATCTCATGGGTATATAGTAATTCAGAATAGATAGTTATTTTTCGAAACAAACTTATACAATTTTGGCCATTTTGCACGCATAGATTGCCAAAAAGGACGTCCGTGCGTGGTGCCCTTGCTGAGATACGAACCCTGAAATGTTAGCAGTACACCCGTTTCCTATGAATTTCTATAGTATATGCAAAATAAACCGAAATTATTCAATTTTATGCCATTTTCTCAAAAACATTTTACATTACATTTTACGCGTCGAAATTTTGAGGGATAGTTTTTTAAAGCATTGGTGGTAAACGTATCTTAGCGGTTTTTCGCGTAATCATTTTATAAAAAAAAAAAGTTATGGCTAAAACACAACAAATATTTCAAAACAATGTTTGGCATTTCAGTAGCCTAGTTGTGTTATAGGAAACTGTAGCGAAATTGTTTCGATTTTTGTATTTTTTGGAAATGTACAAAAGAAAATCAAAAATCTATCAAAATACGTTTGAAGATTAAAAAAAAATCTTGCATATGAACAGAAATAATGTTTCAACTAGTTTTTTATAGAAGAGATCTATTAGGATTTACAAAAGCGTGCTCAATTTTATATTTGCTGCAGGACACCAAATCAAACAAGAGCCATCAACCTAAGGACACTCATCGTAAAGGCAAATAAACCTCCTGACTGAAGCGCCACCCCCATATACCGGGGCCAAGTCAATTCGATTGAGAAAATTTAATTAAGATCACGTGACCCGGATTTTCACATTATTTTTAGATATTTTGAAAAAATAAAATGTCGTTTAATATAAGTTAAATGATTATAAGTGGGTATTTAAAGACATACAATTTTTTCTATTTAGAAAACGTAGCGTAACAAACAAAATCACGGGATTACGAACCAATTTATAAGATAGTTTATGATAATTTAGTATATTGCTCAGTTAACAGAAGCTTGTGCTTAATTTCGCTGAGTTGAAAACAAAGCCCTTTTCATTTATTTATTTATTTATTACATAACAAGAGAAGAAAGTGATAAATTTCACACAAGCGTGAGAAAGTTACTTTCTGTCGAGGTATGGACGCTATTTTTCCTGCGAACACTGTTGAACTATACTAATTTTTGTAAAAATTGGTGTTTAATTTTGCGTAAATCAAATGAAACTGCTTTTCCGCACGTGTGGGAAAGTAGGTTGCAACACATGTGCGAAAAAGTATTGTGACAGTTAAACACTTTCCATACATGTGCCAAAGTACTGAAAGTACTTGACACACATGTGCGAAAAAATTTCTGCACACGGATGAAATTTAATGATTTCTGAGGATGCAAATCGTGTAAAATCCAACATTTTCATATGTGGTCGCAGGAAATAGTAATTTACCTAACCAGTGCGGAAGACGCACACACATTCGTTAAGTATGTAGGTAAAATATTTTTTCTACAAGGTTGTGGAAACAAAAATAAAGTATTACAATAAAAACAACTCATTTATTATAATTCATTTACAATGATTGCCGAAAACTTTACTTCTTATCTTCTGCAGCATCTGTAGATCAGGTGATTTTCGTTTTCATATTGTGGATCAATGATATGGGAAGTTCTTTAAATATATTTTGCTCTGGATGTATTTGGAGGCAGGCTCATAGTAACATTATGTGTTCCATCCATTGAGTTGTATAAGGCCCTGGGTATAGAAGTCAATGGTTCCATCCTATTGTGGCTAAGTCTTCTTCGGGATTATCGGTATTTTCTACAGTTTATATCATTATTTTTAAGACAACTTTTTTTCGTTGGCCTGTGCTATTTGTTATGGTAAACAGCTGATAACTGTCAAAAAGTTATCTCAAAAATTATGATATAGAGTGTATCACTGTAAATAAACACTTTTTTTCTATTTTTATTTATAAGATGAAATTATCATCCCCTGGTTTTGGACAAAAAAATAGGCTTTGTTATTTACTCTATTCTTTTATTTTTCTGTTGCTATTGGAAAACTAGCCGCCCACATGTGTTTTTAGGCAAAAATTAACGTCAGTGTCCAACTCAAAATGTGTTGTTTTTTTTGTCATCCCTAAAATTTGTAAGGCCCACAATTTAGAAACCGAATAGGTGTCCCTAGGACTCTAGGGTCACTGCATCCTGGAAGCCTGGCGTCTCCAGGGGTACGTTCAGATTAAAACGTCGGGCGAGACGTGTTGCCGAGCGAATGACGTCATGGGTAAATCGCCTGACGTCATGGGTAAATCGCCGGACGTCGTGCCTTTGTGAACGGTATGGGTGTAATAAACATAACCTTAAAATATATATATATATATATATTTTAAATTATTGATAAATTTGATCAGCTTTAAAAATTTGTTACAGTTTATTTAGTAGAGTTAACATAAACACAAATAAGTGTTTTTTTGTTTTGAAAAATGGAAATAGAGAGTCTTTTGGAGTACCCGACTTTTGGTGGCTGACAGAGTTTTATTACCCACATAGCACAAATATCACATTAACGTTAAATTAACTTGAACAAAAATAACAGTTTTTTTTTACCTGAAAACAACCTCATACCATGTAATATTTATTTTGTTAAATCTACATGCTTAAAGATAACTTAAAAACAAGGAGAAATCAAGCTATAAAAAAGTACTTTTTGCTGAAGTTTCTGGTGATGTGCATATAACGTGTTTTTTACCCTCGTTATTTTCATGTACCAAATTCACACTTGAAAAGTCCTCCACAACATGTTCTAAAACGCCACTAGATTAAGACTTCTCAGACCTACTAACTTTCTGCGTCTTTTTTGGTCACGTTTTTTTAATAACATTTTTTTAACTTAAAAGAGACGCAAAAGGAAGTTATAAAAGTTTACTAGTTTAAGACTACAACACAAGACAATTTTAAAGATGGCGCTCAAGGCAAGACAAAATAACTATATATCTATCTATATACATTTTGTTTTTTTTTAAAGCTAAACAAGAATTTTCAACAGTAAACACTTTCACAGAATATTAATGTGTCTTTATCAGATTAATAACAGATGCGTCGTGATCGTGAAGGATCAGGGATCAGTTCCTTAAAAGGTTTTTGGAGTTTAGAGGCCAAAGCATTGCCTGATAGATTTCGTCAAAGTAAAAAATCCCGACAATAGGTGGCACTGCTGCTAGTAAAATCTCAAAAGTATTCAGTAGAAAAGCCATGCAAGTCGCGTTTTAAAATTCGTGTAGAAAAGGCGTGAATCTAATGTGATTTTAACGTAAAAATCACTTGAAACTAACGTAAAAACATTGCTGTTTTAATTTTATAATGGCGTTATTACAACGCAGTTTTAAGCAACGTTATTTTTATAACATTAATGAATGACCTATTAAGCTTGTTTTCATATATGAAATAAACGTTTTTTCTAGCAGCTTTTAAAATCAACGTTTTTTTTTTCTCACGCCCTTTTTACGTGTTAAACACGTGATTGTGCTATGTGGGTAGACAAATAAAGTTTTGTTTTAGATTTAAAAGTTGTGTTTTCTGCAAATTTATTTTCTTTGTTGTACAAGCAATACAGGTTTTAAGTTCCTCTGCTCAACACTTTCAAAGGAAATAAATAAATTTGAAAATTAATAGTTATATGTACATACATGTGCAATATAATATAATAGCGTATGACAGTGAGAATGCGAAAGAAGACAAATTTTCAAAGTGTTTGTTGGGGCGTTGGGAGATCTTCAATTACATTATATCAAACCTCTTTAAATAAAGAATACAAGTATACATATAATTTAAATGTCTTTTATTTTAATTTGAAAGCACAAAGTAATATCTAGTTATAATATTATTTATATTATTCCTATAACAATTTGTCCAAATAAAAATCCATTCTCTACATTCTCCTAAGTAGAAACTAAACAGTCAAAATGAAATTCTGTAAAGGATCCATTTGCATCTGAAAGAGTGTTTTCCTAAAAGGAGTGCCGCTGAAAGAGGATTCTGCTTGAAAAACTGCTTGATACTCTAGAAACAACTCACACTGCCAAGGGTTATTCCAAAGCCAATTGTCTTCATTGCATGGAGCGATGTGAAACCTGTAACCAATACAGTTTTGAGGGTCGATTTACACAGCAACATAACAAAAAATGGAATTTTAGGGTTAATTTTGGTATTTTCGTTTTTTTTTCTGCCAGCTGATTACGGTAAAATGGAGCTTTAAAACAAGGCATTAACTTTATCCATTGTGCTATGTTACTATGGGTAAACCATCATGTACTCTGTCAATCTATGTGCACCTAAGCTCACACTAGGTACTATAGTTATAATGTGCGTGTGAGCTAATATAACAAAAAACTGAAATATATTACCTTTCGTTTGATACCACACAAGCCATGTTTTGACTTAAACTCTAATTTTTGAAATCTACCTTCACCATTTTTTTTCAAAAACCTAAAATGTAGGTTGGTTAACTCCAGACTTAATTACCTTTTGTTTGATATCACACAATATCACTCCCACCCTTTTATTTGACTTGCGTTTGGTGGATCTTGTTCATTTTTAAATAGGACCATCTCGACCGAAAACCCAGCCTAGGTACCAAATTTCATTCAAATCGGGCAAGCTGTTTTGAGTTATGCGCGTTGGTCGTTACAGACAGACAGACAGACCGACACACGGCGCGGCAAAAAAGTTTCAAAATCATCTGAAATGCAAAGATATATGAAAATTTTTAAAATCAGAGAAATACTCTGCCAATATATGGGCCCCTAAGCTTACACTAGGTACTATAGTTATGTACGTGTGAGCTAATATAACTGAAAACTGAAATATATTTTATTCAACTCCAGACTAAATTACCTTTTGTTTGATACCACACAAGCCATGTTTTGACTTAAACTCAAATTTTTGAAATATACCCCCACCCTTAAAAAAAAACAAAAACTATAATGTATTTTGTTAAACTCCGGACTCAATTACCTTTCGTTTGATATCACACACGCCATATTTTCACTTAAACTGTAATTTTTGATATATACCCCCACCCTTTTTTTAAAATAAATTAAAATATATTTTATTTAACTCCAGACTCAATTACCTTTCGTTTGATATCACACACGCCATATTTTCACATAAACTCTAATTTTTGAAATCTACCCCCACCCTTTTATTTGGTTTGTGTTCGGTGGATTTTGTTCGTTTTTAAATGGGACCATCTCGACCCAAGACCCAGCCTAGGTGCCAAATTTCATTAAAATCGGCCAGGCGGTTTTTGAGTTATGCGCGTTGGTCGTTACAGACATACAGACAGACAGACAGACGGCGCAACAAAAAAGTTTCAAAATCATCTGAAACGCAAAAATATATAAAAAATTTTGAAATCGGAGCAACTTTTTTTTTCTCGAAAAAATTAGGATCACCAAAGCTCACACTACTATAGTATAGTATATGTGTGAGCTAAAAATTAGGATCACCATAGCTCACACTACTACAGTATAGTAGTAAAATAATAGAGCTAGTAGGTAACTACATTTAATGTTTTCTATACGGGATATAAAACAAACCCAACCATAACAAATTGTCTTAAATAAATAAATAAAATAAATAAATAAATGTTTATTTTCAATCTTTCAAGGTACAGCAATTTAACTTAACTAAATTGAATTAAAAGAATTGGAAATAGAAAAACAAGTGAAAATAAGTCAAAATAAACAAAAACACATGAAGTGGTATTACCCACTTGTTGCGTAAAACTCATTTGATTTTAAATAATAATCTAGTTTTATTTTTAACTGATTGGATTAAATTGTCACTATTGGGTTAGCTGGTCACTATCGGGTTAACTTGTCATTATCGAGTTAAGTTGTCACTATCGGGTTTGAAGAGACACTATCGGGTTTTTAAAGACACTATTTTGAAATTCACACATTTTGTGAAAAAAAAGTATACATAATTAAAATGTTGGTTTTAATGAAACAAATTTTCAATTTCTATATTGGTCTTGTATATCCAGTTTTTTATTAAGAACTTATATTTTTTTAATTGTTTTACTTTTTTAATTTCACTAGGTATTAAGTTAAATAATTTTGGTACAATAGAACTATAGCATAATAGCATTTGGTTCCTATTACCTTATTCGACCTTAAGGTTTTTGTTTTTTGCTTCACAACGCTTCTAGTTCTATGTGGGTGGTGGTAAATCTCAATTTTTTCTTTTCTATTAAAAATTCTTATGGCAATTTTTTGACAAAAGAATTGCCTCATGTTTAAAAATCTAGATTCATCAAACAACTTTTCAGTTGGATATTTTAAGTTTTTATTATAGATTACTTTAATGATCCATTTTTGAGTGGTTTTTAGTTTGTTAATGTTAAACTCGTTGACTCCTCTCCACCCACAAATACCATAGGTCAAATGAGATTGAACCAGAGCATAATATAGTGTTCTAAGCTCCGGTAATTTAAGGTGCATTCTGAGACACTTAAATCTAGATATTAGGTATCTCAACTTATTAGTTAAGTGTTTTATTTGCAAGTTCCAACGTAAATGTTTGTCAATTATAATTCCTAGGTATTTGGCAGACTTTGTGGATTCTACAGTATGCAAATCTGATATCTTCAAGCTATCTATTTCGGGAGCTCCAGAGGCATAAGAAGAGAATGTGATAAAATTGGTCTTATTTGTATTTAAAGTTAATGTGTTATAGTCAAACCAATCTTTTAGTTTTTTTAAATCTTCCTCAGCATTGTCTTTTGTTTCGCACCAAGATTTAGTTTTTACAAAAAGAAAGGTGTCATCAGCGAAACTTCCAGCAATACCCTTTAAATCCAGCTCAAAGATATCATTCATATAAACAATAAACAACAGTGGACCAAGAACCGTGCCCTGAGAAATGCCGTATTCCACATTTTTCATAGAACTAAAATGTTCTTCAATTTTAACAGATTGTTTTCTATTATTTAAGTAACTTTTTATTAGTTCAAGGCACGAACCCCGAATTCCATGTCGTTCAAGTTTCTCAATAAGTTTTTTATGACACACGGTGTCAAACGCTTTAGCCAGATCAATAAAGACGCAAAGTGAAGCTTCTTTTTTGTCAAGTGCTTCATAAATATTTTTTGTTAAGTACACTATTGCGTCCTCAGTTGATCTATCTGCACGAAAACCAAACTGGTTATCAGAGAGCTGTTTATACTTATCCAAGAACTTCACAATTCTATTTTTTAGTGCCATTTCAAAAATTTTAGCAAGAGTTGAGATGAGTGTTATTGGCCTATAATCGATTATTTCTTGTTTATTGCCCCTTTGAACAATGGTTTGATGATTCCAATCTTTAAAACCCCCGGAAAGTAACCCATCTCCATGCATTTATTTATTAAAAAACTTAGATGCGGTGAAACAATATCCGATATATGTTTTAGTGTCTCTGATTTAATTGTATCATAGCCTGGTGCTTTTTTAAGTTTTAACTTTTCTATTAATTTTTGTATTTCTTCTGGATTAGTTAGATTTAAAAAAAGCGAATTTTGATTACGGGTTTTCTTAGGGGGTGGATTTGCCGGAGGAGTGATTTTGTTTGCATATTTTTTACCAAGTTCAGTATAATGTGTATTAAATGCCTCTGCAATTTGTTGTGTATTAGTAGATACATTGTTGTTTATTTTTATTATTTTTATATCTGTTTTTTGCAGTTTATTGTTGTTAGATATCTTATTTACCAATGTCCATAGTTTTTGTGATGAATTTGAGACCCGTTCTACTTGTTTTGCGTAATATTCCTTTTTAGTTTTTTGTATTAAACTTGTTAATTTATTTTTGTAGGTTTTATACTTTATAAGCATCTCGTTATTTTGAGGGTTTTGCAGACATTCTGTGTACATTTTATTTTTTGTTGCTACTGATTTAACTAGTCCTTTTGTCATCCAGATATTTTTTGGTTGACTTTGAGTTTTAAGGCGAACTGTTTTAGAAAAGTTTTTAACTGTTGAGTTTATGTTGTTGATTAAAATTTCTGTCGCTCCATCTATATCTTCAGCCAAATAGAAAGAGCGCCAAAAACTGTTTTCCTGCATTTTCTGTCTAACTTTAGGATAGTCAGTGTATGTTTTGTAATAGTCATTTTTGTTTATAATTTCCAGTTTTTTATTTATTTTAATAAATGCCATAATCGGGTAATGGTCTGTAAGTTCATACTGAAATACCACTGAAACTACATTTAATTGGTCCCTGATAAATTTTATAAATATATGGTCTGAACATGATTTTTGTTGATCTCTGACTCTTGTTATTTTATTTATGTAAGGTTGAAAACCATTCGCAGATAGACAGTTTAAATATTCTTCAGAGACATTTGTCTGCTTTAAAATGTCTATATTAAAATCCCCTATAAGAATTTGACAGCCTGCGTTTGTAATAGTTCTCAGATAAGAATCAAGACTCTCTATAAACTCAAAACAATCTATTTCATGAGATCTGTAAAGTGCTGTAATAAAATAGTTAGCCTAATCTAAAGTTAATTTTAATTGAATGCATTTTATTTTTCCTATGTTAGAAATTTCGAACTGATAATTGAAATGCGATCGAACTAAAACCACGGTACCGTCGTTTCTGTTTATATTACTACCATTATAAGGGAAATCCTGACAATTTAAACAAACTTATATCATGGATTATAAATGTCTCAGTTAATACCTAAACATCAAATTGTTCTTTTAAAGATGATATAAAAATCAATAGTTCATCAAAGTTCTTTCCTATGCTGCAGATATTGATGTGAAATATTTTAAGGGAATAGGGGAATTCTTTTATCTTATTTTTAAACTGAGAAACTGTATTAATTTCAAATGCATCATGCTGCAGCGGCGTAAAGTTTTTTATGTATTCATCCATATTTAAAATAAAAAGTTTAATACGACAAAATCAATTGTAAAATTGTTAATTTATAAATATTGATACTTTATTTTTTATAATTATTTACTTTCTTCGCTAGCTGTGGTTGATAGTTACTATTGCTAGTTGAACCGGATCTGGTTGTTCTACTTTTTGGTGTCTGTGTTGTGGAATTGTGATACTTGTTCGTTTTATTTTGTTTCGCTTCTTTTACTTCCGTTTTATTTTCCTTGCTTTTTATGTTAATATTAACTGCTTGCGTTTCTTCCTCGGCTGGTTCCTCCTCGTATTCAGTGTTTCTTAAATTGTTATCAACCGTTGGTGTGGGAGGTGCACTCGTATTGCGAAATAATTTATTTTTATCAACTATTGGTTCCAAAAAAGTCTGTTTGTCAAGGGTTTTCAAAGTTTCCAGAGTATATTCGTCTTTATTTATCATTAATTTATTATTTTTTATCACTGCAGAGAATTGCTTTCCAATGGCTATTTTATAGAAATCATACAAAATTTTCCTGTCCGCTCTTTTTTCCGGAGTAAGATCGAGAGCAATGCTAATTCCAGTACCCTTCAGTTTAATAACATTTTTGAACACTTCGCGTACAGTTAGTTCTCTAGTAAATTTTATCAAAATGTTCCATCGACTCTTTTTTCACCAATTCGATAAAAGTTATCAAGATCAGTGATTGTTTTATTTATCTTTAGTTTTTTATTTAAAAGGTCTAAAACAATCTGCTCCAATGATTCGTTCTCAGCTTCCGTAATGTTAAAAGCTAAAATATTTTTTCTCTTTAGCTGATCTTCTTGATATGATATCTTTTGCTTAAGATTTGCGTTTTCCTGTTCCAGTTTTTCTTGTAGTTCTCGAAATCTTGTTTAATATCCTGGACATCCTGGCTTGTGCGCTGCAATAACTCAAAAATTTTTTCGTTTGAAACGGTGTCCATTTAGGTGTATTCCGGTCAAAACAATGTATAGTAGGCGCAGTAGTACCGTGTTCTTATCTCCGCGTACTAGTCGTGCTGTTTTTTGTTTATTTAACGGCAGCCGTGTTTTTGATAACAGCGTAACAATTTCAATTTCTTAGCAATATTTTTGACTTACGTGCAGGTTAGTGGACTCAACGGATAGGATTTTCTTTCAGCTTTTGTTTGGTTATACCTTTATATTAAACATTTAACTTAAATACATTTAAAAACTTATATTTTGAAGAGCCACACAATTCGTGTTGTTTAAACCAATAAGGCCTACTATATAGTTGTCTTGTCAGAGTTAACCATGTTGAATGGTCTCGAGTTTATAAATGGGACTTAACCCTTCTAAAGGAACTTAGAACTCACCTGTCAAAAGTCAAACAAGTGTTTTTTGTCTTCAAGAAAAAGTAAAATTTGATTATTTATTTATGGAAAATGCCACTTTTATGTAATATGTTTATACCTACTGCGCAAGTCGAGCGTTTGTCACCCACCTCATAGAGAAGGGTGTAAAAGGCGATTCGCCCGACGTTATTTTCGGCCAATATGAACGAGAGTAACTTTCACCCAGTATGTAATCTGAACGGAATTGAGCGCGCCCGACTACATCCGACGTGCTATCTGAACGTACCCCAGGGGTAGCGACACCAAATATAACCTCATTTACGAAAAACGCAAATCTGACACTGTCAGGAGCGTAGCTTTTTTTATGTTCAAAAAAATTAAATGGTTTACAAATGTTACGTAAAGAACTGTCCGTCACACCCGGTATATAAATTTGACTGTCCAAATAAACAAACCATTAAAATAATGCTTTTTCAGATTGTCGACTATAAAAACTAAGTTTTTTATGATTTCAATATTTATTAGGACCCTGTGTTAGGACCCACACAGCGCAGGAAACCAAAAATATAGTTTGCATGTTTTATATATAATCTAAAATATAGAAAACTATTATGTTGATGGGTTTTGTATCATTTAATAAATTTCTTTATGGTCTCTAGGGAATAAAAGTGTACGTTTAATCTCTTTTTTCATGGGCAAAAAACAAAAAGGAATCAAGATATATACACAACGATTATTTTGTTGCTTCCAGCTTGCCGTAAGCTTACTGTCCCTTGCTGATGACTTGGTTCGTTTCGATTGTTATTGTGTCCTTTGGCATAGAATATTGCTTCCATATTTAAACGAAGTATTTACCTTTCTAGACTTCTCTAAGATGTAAACCAGGAATACCTTTTCGGTGAAATTTTCGAAATTCTGTTTATTGCATCATTTTCGGCACTGAAAGTTGCTTTCTTCGGTGGCCTTTTCAATGCCCATCTCAAAGTAGAAATAGGCTTTATTATTTGGTCCCTTGTTTGTTCCATTTTCGAGAAATGTAATTCGAAGTTTTTCTCGACTAAACTTATTTAGTTTGTTATGAAATAAATATTATTTTTTCCCCAGTTTTTTCTATGTTTGTTAGCATCTGACTGACTTTTATTTAATGTAATGCCATGACAAATATCACTGGCCACTGTTTTATAATATACGGGGGGTTGACATGCTAAACTACAGGACGGTAAGTGGTTTAATACCTATTATTTTTGGTATATAAAAATAAACCTTGGCATTAAAGTCCCTTTTAGTCATTTAACAAATGCTAGCTCCTTCCGGTCGGCCATGAAAATTCCCTCCGTGCGATTAAAAGTAAACACAGGTTTATAATATACCTATTATTTCATTAGTGCTCAAAAAACAGCGGGCGGCGAAGAAAAGGTCGAAAGTATAAAAAGTCGAAAATACAAAAGTTCGAAAGTACAAAAGATCGAAAATACAAAAGGTCAAAAAACAAAAGAGTGAAAAACAAAAGATTGAAAGTAGCTACACTGAAATGACAGGCACACAGACACACACACTCAAAAAAAAGTTTTAAAAAAATCAACATCTAATAAAAACTTGGTCTAAGAATTTTTATTTACCATCTCTAGGTATTTTTTTGGGTAGCAACATGACGGGTCCCAAAGTTTGTTCGAAAACATTTTCTTCAAACGGAAATTTGTATGAAAACAGTTTCTTCTAATGGAAATTTGTTTGAAATCATTTTTTTCAAACGGAAATTTGTTTTGAAACCATTTCTTCGAACGGAAATTCGTTCAAAAAAATTTTCTTCCTTCGAAAATAGTTCCTTCGAAAATAGTTCCTTCAAATGGAAATTTGTTCCAAAACATTATTTTCGAATGAAAATTTGTTCGAAAAAATTTTTTTCGAATGGAAATTTGTTCTAAAACCATTTCTTCGTACGGAAATTTATTCGAAAAAATTTTCGTCCTTCGGAAATTTGTTCGAAAACAGTTTCTTCAAATGGAAATTTGTTCGAAAACATTTTTGTCAAGCGGAAATTTGTTCGAAAACCATTTCATTGAACGGAAATTTGTTCGAAAACAGTTTCTTCAAATGGAAATTTGTTCGAAAACATTTTCTTTAAACGGAAATTTGTTCGAAAACATTTTTTTAAACGAAAATTAGTTCGAAAACCATTTCTTCGAACGGGATTTGTTCGAAAAATTTCTGTTTAAAGAAAATATTTTCTAAAAAATTTCCGTTCGAAGAAAATGATTTTCGAAGTGAAAGCTTTCGAACAATAATATTAAGAAATTTATATGAAATGTACAAGCCAAACCTTACTAAAACTCGAACTGTATTTGGGCATTTTTTGTCTTTTCCTAAAATGTAAAAATCGAGATAGAAAGGGACTAAAGAAAAACACAAAACCTAAAAACATCCAAAAAATGGGAAAAAACTTGGAAAATAAACTTAGCAGTGCAAAAAATAGCGTGAAAACCTTATGATTAAAGTTTTATTTTGTCCCTTGATATATTATATAGTATTAATAAACATTTAACATAGAAATGTATTTTTGTCTTTTTTGTTTATTTATTACGTATTATTTTTATACAAAAAACACAAATAATATTTAAAAGAAAATGATTTTTACCATTTAATGAACCTAAAATAAATATTCATAACCCAAAAACTCAAGGAACATATTTTTTATTTCTTAAGCTGTATAAAAACGAGTTCTTTTTAAGTTTTATTAAAACATCTTTTTTTCTCAGACTGTATAAAATTGAGTATTGTTCACGAACGTCTATGGAATTTTGAGTACGGTTTTGACACTCGTGTCGCTACCCATTGGCGTAGCTAGGGGGGGGGGCAGGGGGGGGCCCTGAAGTCCCTCAGGCCCCCCCTAAGATATTTTAGGCCTCCCCTACCGACTACTAGTAAAAGAACATGACGCTGAAAATACATACTTTTCTATTATTATTCGGGAAATATTTAAATAAAATAGGTGCATTAAAATTTAAAATCATTCAGATAATGTTTACATTTCAAGAAAAAGCCCTTGTCTTGCGGAATTAGGCTTTTTCTCTTTAAATTATCGGTAACTTTTCTGCACTTATGCAATTTCCCGAAAATATTTTTTAAATTTAAACATAATTATGCATGTTGAATATTTCATACATATTGGCGACATCTTGTAAAATATTATAGAAGTGTAAATTGAATTTCGCATTTAATAAAGACAGCGACCTTTGCCCCTCTGTTTCCGAAATCGGGTTGTAGATGTCGTAAGGTTATAAAAGACCTTTTTAAACTGTTTTTCTAAAATAAATATAATAATCTTTTTAGTTTTTTTGAGGTTAGCGTTTAGTGTCTTATGGAAATTTTCCGATTTTGGTGACAATTTCATAACCATTTTCATATTAAGTTTTCCCACGTCGTTAAATGGAATAAATTCGTCGAGCAATACCGGAAAATTTTTAATATTAATACTTCTGCTCTAAGAGCAGAAATTACGGTTTTAAAGAATTGTATTTAGTTAAATCAAACTGTTGGTCATGATTCTATCAAACAACATATAACAGAAAACACCTATCCAAACCTCTACCAACCTTTTAAAGTTGCGAGTATTCTTCCAATTTCAAGTGCAACTTGCGAGAGGTCTTTCTCTGCCATGAGGAGAGTTTTTAATTGGCTTAGAACAACTATGACTCAAGAGAGACACTCAGGTTTGTCATTGTTATTCATAGAAAAAGATGTTGAGGTCGACTTAGACAGTGTGATAGACGCTTTCAGTCAGCGGCGTAGAAAACTTTCTTTGTAGAATTGCTGAATTACATACCTCCTGTGTATACATATAAATAAGTTGGTAAATGTATTATTAAATTTGTTATATTAAAATATTAGAACATTTAATGCGCGTATTTTTTTTATTCATTGCACACTTTGCACGACTCTTTAAAACCTATGTTTGCTTTTTGTTCAAGATAGACCGGGGCCACGGCCCCCCCTGAAAAGCAAGGCTAGCTACGCCAATGTCGCTACCCCTGGGAGACGCCAGCCTTCCAGGATGCAGTGACCCTATAGGACTCTAATATGTAGTGCCACCTACTGACTGATATTTAAATATTTTGCCTTGTTGTCTTTTGCTTAAAAAATTGGCTGATTCAAATTTGTCGCCTTAAACTTTTGTCTAAAACTTTATTTCCTAAAGTGTACAGGAACCAAGTAATTTTTAAAAAATCTTTTCGTTCACACTAAATCCAAGATGGCGGGGGAGCCGCCCCCCCCAAGCGGACTCTAATGTGAGCAATATATGTCAAAATCGCGACTACATCTTTTGCTTGCTTTTTTTCGCTTCAATGACTGGCCTAAAATCTTTCGAGGGGTTAACGTAACTAACAAATAAGATACATAAAGCTACATACATAGGTAATTGTTTTTCCGTCACATCCATGGGCGTACTCACCGGGCCCCCGCCAATCCCAAGGGATTTTTCGATATTTTCATAAAAAATAAAATAAAATGGCATAAAAAAGGCTTTATGAAGTCTCGCGCCACCCCCCCCCCCCCAAGACATATTCCTGGGTGCGCTGCTCGTCACACCCCGACCCCACAGAATTAAAACCCTGATCCTCCTTAAAATTGCAACATTTCTAGGCATGACGTTTGCAAATGCCAACATAACTTTCAAAATATTGTGACTTTGAAAGTGAAGGCACAAATAAAAATACAAGCTACTAGATACTGCCGACAAAATTTCAAATATAGTAAATTCTTTCTCAAAAATTTTGTGTATTAACCAAACACTTCGTAGAAGGTCTCTTTTCAGAGTTATTTACAAAAAACTGTTTTTAAGGCTGCTATTTATCATGCGGTGCTAATGGGCTAACTAGGAACGTATTAGATCCATCATGGATTAATTTTAGATTGGTCAGCCTTCGACACTTGTATTGTCTTTTAGACTATTTTAGAAATGTAGGGGGCAATTCTTTAAAATTTAAAACAATCTGATATAATTTGACGCGACAAATTTTAGCCGTAAATCTTCACAACATTGCAAGTTTCAGCTTTGTGTAAAACGTCTTACACCACACGGTAATGGGCTAACTTAGGAATTTCTGAAAAACCCAAAAATGTAAAATATGCGGGAAAATTTAATCTAAAACCTATAGTAGAGTAAATTTGTAAAATAAAGCTGCAAAAAGGGTATATTTTTTATATTTGGCATAGGTACCTAACACCAAAAGCTAAATTTTCCGGCCTCAGAATCCAAGATGGCGGCTGCCAAAATTTAGAAAAAAAAATGATTTCCTTGTTTTAAGAGAAATTAAATTAATTTTGATAAATTTACTTTAAGTGGGACATACTCAATTTAAAAATTTAAAAAAAAATTACACCTGTCACTGCAAAACAAAATGGCGGTCATATTTTAAAAAAATCGATTTTCTTCGATATTTTCTTTTATTTTTTGCGCAATATTTATTTTTAATACCTCATATTAAAGCTACTAACCAGCTCTTTAGGCGTGCTTAAATAAAATGGTAAGTTTTCCAGCCGACATACAGATGGCGCTTAATCTGTCAAAAATAAAAGAGACCTTTACAACCTGTAGACCAAATTAAATTTTGACAAAAAATTTTTTTGGATTTTATCAGTAGTAAGCCAGATTTTGTAAAAATTTATAAAAAGTTACAATTGGACATTTAACATTTTAAGATGGCGACCGAAGTTCAGATAAAAAAAGTTATTTTTTTGTTCTTGTATGACACAACTAGTATTGCCGTGTAATATATTGATTTATACTAACTAACTACGCCTATTATTACCCAAAATGGCGGCGGTCAAAATATAAATACAACAGTATCTTTTTGGTTTGGTAAATCTTTTTATCAAGATATGTAGTTTTATATTAATCTTAATTAGTTTTAAATTGTAATATACAAAAAACAATTATTTAATTATTTTTTAAAGATGGCGGCCGAAAAAGTTTTGTTTATTTTTTCGAAATTTAACAAAAAAACTGAGAAAAACAAGACATCTCGTTAAACAAAACAGATATTTTAAATATGTGAAAAAAGTTGACATTTGTCACGTGCCGGGTGATTTGAATAAATTGACCATATTTTACTATGTCCGTTAATATTGATCTAACAGTAACGTTTAAATTAGAAAAGTTAAATGACTTTTGCTAAATCATCAGAATCTGATGTCAAAAACGGCATATGTCATACACTTGTCAATATATTTGGTTGGTGCAAGAATTATTTGCCAGCTTTTGGCTACTTTTATATTTTAATATTATTTTTCATTTCAAATTTCGCGGGGTATATGCATATGACTTATCCCCGCACCGAGACACGCGCGAGTCTGCGCGAGGGTCGCAATCGGGAAACCGACAAGAAGCACAAGAAAACGCCGTGAGTGCTACAATTTTCCCGTTTTTCCTATCTTCCAAGCGACCAAAACGACTGCAACTAGATGAAAACTAAGGTAGGTGCACTTTAGGTGCACTTTAGATATTTTATATGCATCGTTTTTACTGATTTCCTTTCAATAAACTTTACAATTACGTTTTTCAATTTCTTATCTCAAAATATTGGGTATTTCTCGAATGAGTGGTGTAAGTGGTGAACCGGCCAACCTAAACTCAACCCAACTTAAGTTTGCACCCTCAATATTGACATATGGTTATTTTTTTAAATAAAATACCCTGTATATAATTTTTTTAGTGGATAGGGCTCCTTTTTCTGATTTCAAAACTATATAATATGTTGACATTTAGTCCAGCCGTTGTTAAAATATTTGCATTTTAAAAATTACATTCATTAACAAAATGGCAACACCCTTATTGTTTATTTAGGTTATTAAAATGCAAATATTGCAATAACGGCTGGTCTAAATGTCAACATATTATATATTTTTGAAATCAGAAAGACGAGCCCTATCAACTAAAAAAATTATATACAGGGTGTTTTATTTAAAAAAAATAAACCATATTTCAAAAGTTTGGCAAGTGTATGACATATGTCATTTTTGACATCAGATTCTGATGATTTAACTTTACTTATCTAAACGTTACTGTTAGATTAATATTAACGGAGATATCATGTAAAATATGGTCAATTCAATCAAATCACCCTATACGTGACATATGTCAACTTTTTTGACATTTTTAAAATATCTGTGATTTGTTTACCAGAAGTCTTGTTTTTTCCAGTTTTTTTTTGATAAATTTCGAAAAAATAAACAAAAATGTTTTTTTTTAACTTTTTCGGCCGCCATCCTTAAAAAATAAATAAATTATATTTTTTTTGTACATTATGATTTAAAACTAATTAAGAGTAATATAAAACTACATATCTTGGTAAAAAAAATTACCAAACCAAGAAGATAATTTTGTTTTAATATTTTAAACGCCGCCATCTTGATTAATAATAGACTTGTGTCATTTGTGATGAAATATTTAAAATCGGCGACCCCTATTTAGTATAAATCGATATATTACACGGCAATACTAGTTGTGTCAAACAAGAACAAAAAAATAACTTTTTTATCTGAACTTCGGCCGCCATCTTAAAAAGTTAAATGTAAATAAATTTTCACAAAACTTGGCTTACTATTGATAAAATCCAATTTTTTTTTGTAAAAATTGAATTTGGTCCACAGGTTATAAAGGTCTCTTTTATTTTTGACATATTAAGCGCCATCTTTGTGTCGGCTGGGAAACTTATAACTTTTTTTCGTTAGGTATAAAGAGCTAGTCAGTGGCTTTAGTATGAGTAAGTTAGTATTAGTAAGAAAATATCAAAGAAAAACTTTTTTTTTAAATATAGCCGCTATTTTGTTTTAAAGTGACAGGTGTAATTTTTTTTACATTTTTTAATTAATTAGGTCCCCATTAAAGTAAACTTATCAAAATAAATTTAATTTGTCTTAAAACAGGGAATTCATTTTTTTTCTTAACTTTGGCAGCCGCCATCTTGGATTCCAATGCCGGAAATCAGGGGATCCTCGATTGAAAGTTTAGCTTTTGGTGTTAGCTACTACCATGCCAAATATAAAAAAATATACCCTTTTTGCAGCTTTATATTGAAATACCCTACAAATTTACTCTACTACTACCGTGAAACTCGGCTACTGATAATCCACAAGTTCTTGAAAAATTGTATTTTTCCGGGCACCTCATCATACAACGGTTTTTCTTTCTGGCACATTTGACAACTGTCTGTCAGTGGTAGATCGTCAGTTACGAAATGCTGCCGCTGTTGCCAATACATTCTTCCCAAGTGAAACCACCAAAGGGACCGTCCACAAGTTGGGTTTCACTTTTTAAATATGTTGTTAAAATATTATTACGAAAAACTCTTACAACGTAACGTGCAAGGTACCTAAGGGATCAATCTCCCCCCGAAATTTTTAGGAATAAAAAATAATCAAACATTTAGTAGTTATAAGTATTAGAGATATGGATAATTCGCGTTTTTTATTTATTATAACAGCTGAAAACATGCTCAAACTAAAGTTTGGTTAAGTATTTTATTTTCTAAAAAATTAAGATCTTAAAGGTATTTTTTTATACCTAAATGCATGCAAAGTGAGTGGGAAAATTTTTCTAAACCTCATAATTTTATTCATAAACAGTTGTGTGTTTTTAATAATATTACTTGACTTGACTGCAAAATCAATCCAAGACTTAACCAGCTGCTAAAAAATTGTTTTTTTTGTAGTGTTTTTGAACTTGATTTTAAAATAAATTTGAATGAAAAAGTATGCTTGGTTGACTTACTTTTTAGCCACTCATAGGTGGGAAGGCTATTGGGGATCGTCGTCAAAAAAACTTTTTATTTTTGCTCAAAATAAGTTTGGGCCAAAAAAATCAAAATTTTTGATGGCTGCCAGTCTTTATTCATAGTTATTTTAAAACTAAAACCAAATAATTTAAATAATTAGGCAGTTTGTCTGCTAGTTTAATGAAAATTTTTACTTGGTTTTATTTTCATAAGTTAAAAAAAACAAATTCAATTTTTTTTTACCCTTATTATATTTTTATAATCAAAACCTTAAAAACTATTTTTTTTTATTACTTTTTTAAATTAGGTAGCTATTCAATGAACCTACAGAGTAAATAATTTTGCACTGGAATTTATTATTTAGCTTTTGAGAAAACCGTCTTTAATTAGGCATGTGCATGGACTATTTCTTCAATTTCAATATGTTTTAATTATAGTAAGGTTTTAAAGCCGTTATATTTTGTTAGTGTATTTTATTCCAGGATTAACATTAATATTGATTGTTCGGGCTTTTCGTTTAATTTTGCATTTCCTATCAAAGGAATTATTTTCTTTACTTTTATTGGGTTATTTTAGGTAATAATTAAATATTCATATATTTTTATAATGAAACCTTTATTTTATTGTCGCGTCGCGTAAACTTTTACAATCTCGCGCATTCATCAAAAAATCCAAATATATGGACTTCAGCTTGCACGAGAAGTGCCCTCATGCGTCAAGAATATGAGGCAGAAAACCGCCAGAAAATGACGGAGACACTTGTCAAAAACTCGAAAAAAACGGACACGTGGAGTTTAAATAAAAACTCAAAAAAGTGCCTTTATACGCTCGAAACAAACCCGCAATTACCCGCAATTTTGACTAGCTGATGGATACTACCCCGAGAAGACGATACCAATGGTAAGTGCTTGCTCAATTTCCCGCATTTCTTATTTTAATTAAATCGTTCCGCAAATTAATATTTCAAAAAAAAAATTGGTAGTATACCGTATGCTAGTGCATATGGTCCTTATCGAGCCGAATTGCTCAAAAAAAAAAAGTTTCAAAACCAAAACCGCGCTAATTAAAGCAAATTATTTTAACAATAATTAAAATTAGCCGCTTTCTATGTTATGCTCATTTTGATAAGTTTGCACTCGGCGCGCAACAAAAAACTGTTTTTTTTTTTGTCGGGCATTCCGATTTACAAGATTTTTGCGGTGTATTCCGAATTCTTTAGGGGGTTTCCTAGAATTTTCAAAACAAACAAGATTTAATGAACTTTGTTTAGGTTTTTTATTTGTTTTCAATTTAGATAATAGAACATATGTTCTACAGAAATTAAAGGCTTACATACACGTTGACTAAAAGTACATATTTAAACAGTTCCTTGACAGTTTTTTGAATAGCTATAAATATGTCGAACGCCGCTAAGATTAAACAACACAAAGCCATACGCACTATGGCGTGTAACCAAATGGCGGAGTTAAAAGACTTTGCCGGCCGCATTAAAAAGATTTACAATCAAAAAGACAATTTAAGTCAATGTGCATTCATTTTGACCAGATAGAAGCAGATTTTAGAAAAAATCATCAGGGTATTCTTACTTTGGCTGCGATCACGGAAGGCGAGGACATTACTGCTGAAGAGGCTATTCGCACGGAGTTCCAATTTAATGCTTCTTTTGTGCGTTCACATTATGAATACCTGGAGGACAATGAGGTTCCTCTCACGCAATCTATTCCTCGAAAAACTAATAATGTTAGGTTACCTAAAATAGATATTCCGACATTTTCCGGTGACCTAAAGTCGTTTAGATATTTTCATGATATGTATAAATCCCTAGTGCATGAAAATTCTGATCTTTCAGATATAGAAAAGTTTAACCATTTGCTATCTGTTCTTGAAGGTTCACCTTTGGCTCTTGTTCAACATACTCCTCTATCCGCAGAAAATTATAATAGTGCTTATCAATCCTTAATTGATCGTTACGATGTACCGAGATTAATCGCTTTTTCTCACCTTCAAGCACTAGATAATGCACCCTACCTCTCAAACTCTAAAGATTCTAAACCGCTACGTACATTATTGGATACATTTACAGAAAATCTTTCTTCTCTAAAAACTATGAATTTTCCAGTTTCAGAATGGGATTTCTTGTTATTCTTCATGTTTTCTAAACATCTAGATAAAGAGACTATTACTCGTTTTGAAATGGAAGAACATAGAGCGGGAAAGCACATTCCAAAGTTTGAAACTTTAAAACAATTCGTTCTCAACCAGTGTAACGCTCTCGACGCTATAGAATTTTCTGTATCCACAACAAACGTTAAATCCAGCGGAATTGCTTCAGAATCACAATATAAAAAATCAAAACCGCCATTTTCTAATCAAAACTTTACGCAAAAATATCGTTCAAATGCATTTTTTACTTCAAATAATAATACGCATAATAATAATACGCAAAATAATAATACGCAAAATAATAATACGCAAAATTTCTGCTCTTTCTGCTATAAAACTGATCATCTTATTTATTGGTGCCAAAGTTTTCAAAATAAGTCTGTACAAGATCGCTTCAACTTTGTTCGACAAAAAGGTTGGTGTACCAACTGTCTTAGCTCCAGGCACAGATTCAAAAATTGTAATTCTCCGCATGTATGTCGTTTCTGTTCTCTAAAACATAAATTTTGATTCACCTAGAACGAGCAAATAACCTAACTGATTCATCACCAATGCCCAATTCGCAAAATCATATTTCAAATGATATTCAAAATATCAATTTAGAAAATCAAATTCCGCAAAATTCTTCTCCAAGCTATTGTGGGCTAAGTGCATGCAATAAAACTACTTTATTATCAACAGCAATTGCTGAAATTCGTGACCAATATGGAAGCTATCATAAAATACGAATGCTCCTGGACGGAGGATCTCAGTTAACTTATATATCAGAATCGTTCGCTAACAAACTAGGACTCAAGAAGTTTGATTGTTCGTTGTCTATATATGGTCTTGGACAAATGTCTGAACGTACCTCAAAAGGGGGGGTTACCTGCACCCTTAAACCAGTCGGCAAAACTACACCCACCTTTTGCACAGACGCAATTATCTTGCCTAATCTTTGTCCATTTTTACCGTCAGCCACTATTCATCCAGCTTCTTGGCCGCACATTTCACAGATTGAGCTTTCCGATCCTAACTGGTTTAAACCTTCATCGATCGACCTTCTAGTAGGTGCAAATTTGTATCCTTATATTTTACAAAATGGCCGCTTGACCGGCAAATCAAACGAACCTGTAGCAATGCTAACTTCATTCGGTTGGGTACTTTCCGGGAACATTGGACAAATCGGGACGTGTACGAACTCCTTTTTTTTACATGCAGAAAACAATACGCTGTCTCTAGAAAAGACAATGCAAAAATTCTGGGAGTCGGAAGAACTACCAGAACTACCATTTAACTCTCCGGAAGAAAACTTAGCAGAAAAAATATTTTGCAAAACTCATACTCGCGTTGATTCCGGCCGCTATCTACAATTACCTTTTAAAAACGACTTAGAACCTTATTTTCCTAAGAATGAGTCTCGTGCACCCGCTTTGCGTCGTTTTTACGTGCTCGAAAAAAGACTTTTATCAAATTCAGATATTTATAAAAAATATTCCGATATAATTCGTGAATATTTAGATTTAGACTACATGGAGGAAGTTCCTAAAACCGCGAATCCAATAAGCTCATATATTATACCCCATCATTTCATAAAAAAGGGCGAATCTATTCGAATTGTTTATGATGCTTCAATGAAAATTTCAAATCAAAATCTATCCTTAAATGACACTCTCTTAGTAGGTAAAAAACTGCAGCACGACATAGTAAAAATTGTGCTTAATTTTCGGATTTATCCAGTCGTTTTTACTTGTGACATTAAGGGAATGTTTAATCAAATTCTAATTGATCCCAAGCATCGCGATTTTCAAAGAAATTTATGGCGCTTTTCGCCAAATAAACCTATCAAAGAGTATAGGTGGAAAAGAATGATTTTTGGTTTATCAAGTTCTCCATTTTTGGCCAATCGTGTAATAATGCAACTTTCAGAAGATGAAAAATTTAATTACCCAAAAGCTTCTGAGGTTTTAAAAACTGACATTTATATAGACGATTGTGCCAGCGGAAGCTTTTCCCTTGCAGAAGCGAAATTAATCCGCGACGATTTAATAAAATGTCTGGCATCCGGTGGATTTGAGTAGCGTAAATGGAGTAGCAATAGTCCTGAATTTTTAGCTGAGCTACCTGAAACACATATCCAACTCAATCCCTCAGAGTTTGACATTGACGCGACTACCATTAAAATCTTAGGTCTACGCTGGCAACCGTCAAACGACTTTTTTAATTATTCTGTTCAAAATATAAGCGCCACTTCGTGTACAAAACGCGCTATCCTAAGCCTGAGTGCCAGGATTTTCGATCCCCTTGGATTTCTGGCACCCGTCACACTTTTTGCTAAGTTAATGATTCAAACGTTGTGGATGGAAGGTTTGGATTGGGACGCAACCCCGTGTGTCGATACCATCGAACGATGGACACAGTTTAGGGATCAATTACCGCTTTTATCGCAACTTGAAATACCGCGTCAAATTACTTTAAATAAAATTAATAAAGAGTGCGATCTTCTTGGTTTTTGTGACGCATCACAGAAAGCAATGGCTTGCGTTATTTATTTACGATTTTCTGATGATTCGGGTAAAGCCGAAATATTTTTTGTTATGGGTAAAACTAAAGTAGCTCCCGTTAGAAAGAATTTATCAATTCCGCGATTAGAACTTAAGTCTGCTCTCATGCTTTCTAAGTTAATTTCGTATGCAACTGACGTTTTCAAAAATAACTTACAAGTTCAAAATATCTACGCGTGGTCTGATTCCACTATCGCTTTGTATTGGATCAAAAGTCCACCTTACAAATGGAAAACATTTGTTTCTAACAGAGTTTCTAGAATTCAGGAAAATGTAGCACCTTCTGCGTGGTATCACGTGACTTCTGAAGATAACCCGAGTGACTGCGCGTCAAGGTCGCTTTTTCCGCGCGATTTACTTAGTTCAAGTAACTGGTTTACAGGTCCAAAATGGCTTGAAGAACCAAAAGAAAATTGACCTAAATCAATCGAAATTAAATTAGACAAAGAATTGGCTTCCTCGGAGGAGCGTAATTATCTATCTTTCGCTACATTTACTGAAGATTCTAACTGCTTTAACCGCTTAATTGAAAAATTTTCATCTCTACCACAACTGCAAAGAACTGTTGCATATATTCTCCGATTTGTGAAACTCTTACGTCAAAAAACGGTTCCTCTTGAGGTAAAATTTTGTGAAAATCTCACAATCTCAGAGTTGGATAATGCTCTTTTTTCTTTAACAAAGTTTGTTCAGCACAAGGTTTTTGCCGAGGATATAGCAAATATTACTGCAAATAAAAGTCCTGCTAAATATTTAAGAAAATTAGGAGCTTTCTTGGATAAAAATGGTATTCTTCGTGTTGGAGGCCGCTTAATAAATGCTAAATTACATTATGATCAAAAACACCCAGCAATTCTTCCACGCGATCACCGTCTTACAAAATTAATTATCGACCACTTTCATACTATCTACCTTCATCCAGGAAGGCAAACTTTATTATTTTTGCTTATGCAGCGATTTTGGATCTTGTCACCTAGGCGTGCTATCACGTCAGTGCTATCAAATTGTAAAAATTGCTGGATCCTTAATCCAAAACCTTATCAACCAGGCCCTATGGACAATCTACCTGTTCTACGGGTATCTCAAATAAAACCCTTTAGCTGTATTGGAATAGACTATGCAGGGTTTTTTACTACCGCTTTATCTAAAACACGAAACCCAAAAACGACCAAGTCGTACGTGTGCATTTTTAAGTGCTTCGCCACTTGCGCAATGCATCTAAAGATCGTTTCAGATTTATCTTGTGAAGCATTTATAAAAGTCCAATATTTTCATTTACTCTCCTCCCCTATAAATGTAAAGTTATGTAAAAGTAACATTACCCACTTCCAGAAACGCTAGAGAGCTGAGCATTGGAAGACTGATAGGAACTATGATAAAACTATAGGACAAAATTTAAAAACACGACAATTTTAATTTATTTCCAACCCCTATACATGTAAAGTTATGTAAAAGTAACATTGTGCACTTTTAGAAACGCTAGAGAGCTGATAGGAACTACGATAAAACCATGGACAAAAATGAAAAAACCTTAAAAATTTAAGTAAAGCACTGCAAAAGTTTTGAACAATATTCCGCATATTTTACTACTTTAAAAATTAAGTATTATCCAATTCCTTTAAAAAAGAAGTGAAATCACAACAAAAACATTTCATGTAAAAAAAGTCAAGTACGCGAAAATGGCATTCCGTAAAAAGAATGGAGATAAAAGTAAAGCCAAATTCTCCAATACAAATTTCAAAATGAAAGGTTCTTACTAGTTTGGAAATATTTTTCTAAACTTGGCTATTACGGCTGTAAATGACTCCTAGGCACAGTGCTAAATTGAACATAAAAAAGTTTGACTGTAATAGCAAAGTTTTAAAAAACATTTCCAAACTAGTAAGAAACTTTCATTTTGAAATTTGTATTGGAGAACTTGGCTTTACTTTTATCTCAATTCTTTTTACGGAATGCCACTTTCGCGTACTTGGCTTTTTTTTACATGAAATGTTTTTGTTATGATAAAACCTAATCAGATCTGGTTAGATTGGTACCTATACGAAATAAAAAAAAAGCAAACTTAATCCGGTTGGGTAATTATAATTTCAAAAACTAACCTGACCAGATCAAATTAGATTGTTTTGTATAATAACCTAACCAGGTCATGTTTAAATCCTAACCTAACCTGTTTAGGTCAAAATTATTTAAAAACCTAACCTGTTCTAGTTAGTTAATTACACTAAATCTAACCTGACCAGATCGTAATAGGTTATTAGGTTTTATTTCGCATTTCGATATTTTGTTTTTTGAAATTTTGTTATTCGACATTTTGTAATTTCGATTTTTTTTTAACCTCGACATTTTGAATTTACACATTCAGTAAATTCGACATTTTGTTGTTTCAACATTTTAAATTGTGATATTTTGTTTTTTGTGGTAAAATAGCCAGCAAGAGAAGGTTTTATAATATTTTGTTTATTTACACAAAAAAAGGCACCTCATCTGGTCAGGTTAGTTTTTCTAATAACCCAAGCTTTCGACATTTTGGACTTTGAACATTTTGTAATTCTGCCATTTTGCATATTAACATTATGTAATTTAGATATTTTTAAATAAATATTTTGTGGTTTCGACTTTCTATATGTATAAACACACACACACATTTTCCCATAGAATCTACTTTTATTTTTATTTTAATATTTATTTTTATCTGTATAAACCCAGCAATAACGTCTTTTAGACGAAAATTGCTCGTGGCACCCCTGTAATCTTCCGCCGGTGGCGACTGTAGCAACTATTTCTGACTACCCCATCCAAAACCTCATGGGCCGTCACTGAATAACAGAATAACAGCCGTTTCTATATGGGAGGACCCCCCAGAAGAAAAAACTATCTACGTGCCTACCTTTGATGACAAAAGTAAAAAAATAATCACCACTTCCATAATTTGACCAGGGATCCCACTAGTCAGATTCTTCTGACGGATTTTAGGGAAATATTTTGACTTTCCCATAAAAATCCGTTTAAAATAACGGTGGCAACAGCGTAGAGCAAATTTTGTAGCGACCCTTCCACGACATGCAGTTAGTCCCTCTTTGTTATTTTTACCGTGAAAAACAAAGAAAGAAAGTCAACTTAGCTGATCTCATAAAGAAAACGAATGGGACTTTTCAATCTGGCAGAAATGTGACGAAATTTGACATTTCAGTTTCTGTGGTTAATGGTTTTGTCCTGTGAATTTATTTACAATTTTTAAATTAAACATTTTCAACAAATTACGCGTTAACAAATATTATATCGTGAAGCTACATCTATCAAAAAGTAGGCAATTGCCTTTTAGGTAAGTTTTTAAGTTTAAAAATTGCCTTTTAAACGAGAAATCTTAACCACCAGACTTTGTCACATTTCTTCAAATTTCGCCAGATTTTTTAAATTTAAAGAATTGCTCCCGTAAAGTCTCCATATGTCAGATTTTGACAGCAACTTTCTTATTAAACTTTTGGCAAGTAGGTTAAAACTATTCAGATTTTAAAATCATGCGCCATCTTGGATTTTACCAAAACTACTAATTTAAGATATAGGATATGTATAGTCTATAGACAAATCAAGTTTCGTGTGCAAGTCGTGCCAACTTTCTGCCGATAAGCTAACTTTGTTAAGGGCATCCCATATATCAGGTTTCGACTTGTCATTCTGGTAAATGCGTTTTTTGAAAGATATGGCGGATTCAAAATGGCGGAAAGGCGTATCTTTAAAAAAATTGTAACTTTTTTATTTATTATCCGATTTTCTTGGAACAAAGTTTAAAAGACTTGCTTTGTAATGTATTTAAAAATGTATTAGTCAGAAAATATGTATTTTTTTGTATTTGTCAAAAAAATTAAAAACAAAAGGTAAATTTTTTTTATTTTATTTATAAAACTATTGGAGCTAGAAAAAAAAAAGTTTATATAAAAAAGATAGCTGTTTTGATTCTTTATTCAAGTCTGGTTCAAATGTTCGAATGCGTTAATTAGTTTTTAAGTTATTTCCAAATAACTGGAAAAAATAGGGGTCCTTGGGGCATAGTTAAAAATTATGCTTTTAATGAAAACCATAAGAACTTTTTGGAAGTAACTTAAATTTGTTTAACATACCTAGCAGATCAGGTTTTAACTTATTGTCATTGTGATAATCGCGCTTTTTTTTAAATATGGCGATTTCAATATGGCGGAAAAGCATATTTAAAAACAAATTGTATCTTTTTTTATTTTTTATCCGATTTGAATAGAACAAAGTATAAATTACTTGATTTGAAATGTATTAAAAAAATATTTCTTAAAAAATGTATTTTTTTTTATTATTCGAAAAAAAAAATCGGGTGAAACATGTGACAAAAATGATTTTATTTTTTTTATTTTTTAATTGACCCCCATATACGGACGTCGCTGAAGGGTTTGTCATTAATTAAACCCCAGTGACTTATACATTGTTAAAAAGAAAATTTTATTTCCTACAATAAAGTAAAAAACACATTCTTGTGAATTGAGCTTAGTTTTTGAGAAAATTGGAAAAAACCTGTAACAGCATTAATTTGTTTGGTGATTTGTAAAAATTGATTTAAGTTGCACAGGCCTGTGAAGTTTTAATCTGAAGATAAATCCTACACTATGATACGCGTTTAAAAGGAAATTTTATTGTCTACAATCGACTATAGGTCATAATTTTTGATAGAGAGCTTGGTTTTTAAGATAATCGAGTAAAATCTATGTGGTTTCTTTAATTTTTTTATATTTTCTTAATAAACGGACGCCGCTGGAGATTTTTTCATTAGCCTGACCCCACTGACTAATACATTGTTAAAAAGGAAATTTTATTTTCTACAATAAACGGCCAAATTATGTTTTTCCAAAAAGCTTAATTTTTGAGAAAATTGGATAAAACTAGTCATTTTTCAAAATTGATTTTATTTACGGAGGCCCCTAAATTGCTATAGGTAAAACTATCATTGCCTTATTATACATCATTTAAAAGGCAATTTTATTGTCTATAACAAAGTGTGTGTTATATTATTTGATATAGAGCTCGGTTTTTAAGAAAATTGGGTAAAACCTGTAATAAACATGTTTCTTTTTTAAATTTATTTTTTTTATTTTATTTTATTTATTTTTAAACGGACGCCGCAGCCGCGCCGCCGCGGAGAATTGGTTATTAGTCGTACCCCACAGATTTTTACATTGTTGAAAAGGAAATTTTATGGTCTACAATAAAGATTAGTACATATTTTTCCCTAAGCTTAGTTTTTAAGAAAATTTGAAAAAAATCTAAAAATTTCAGGATTTGGGGAGTCTAGAGTGTTTTGGGGGATTTTGCAGCTAAAATTTAAAAAAACTAATATAATTATATTTTATTTAAAATTAGATTTTACACATTTTTGATCCATTTCTATGGCATTGTGTCTTTAGGGCGTCAACTTAGTTAAATTTTTAGAAATTCGAACACGACTATATATAAGGAGGGGGGATAAAAAAATTGGACCAAAAACTTGCCAACTACCTCTAGCACCTGCACTACATTGTAAAAACTTTAACTTAAACTTTAAAATAATAATAACAACGTTGTTTGATAATGTCCATCAAACAAAGATAACAATTATAATAGAAATCATCTGTTTTACTAGACGCCTCAGGCGTTTTGTTTTGGTAACAATAAATTGTTTTTTTATTGAAACAAATATAAAATATACATCTATATAAGACCTATATACACCAAATTAAATAAAAATTTTCATTCTATAACTTTTATTTAAACTTTTTTTTCAAATTTTGCTTTGGTGTTATTAAAAATGTAGGTTAAACTTTACTAGCTATACAAAAAAAAAGTAAAAGTTAAGTTATTTTATTTTTTCTAAAAAAACGAAGCAAAATTTTGAAAAATATAATAGAAAGTTATTTTATTGTGGGTGTTTACTGATTCATTTGCAATTTTTTGCAACCCTCTACGACTATTTTTAAGAAAGATACATCGTTTTAAAAAGTATCGTGCAAAAAAAAGTGGTGGGGGCCATATCTTTAAAAAAACGCATTTACCAGAATGACAACAAGTCAAAACCTGATCTATGGAGTGCCCTTAATAAACTTGGCTAATCGGCAAAAAGTTGGCACGTCTTGCACACGAAACCCCTCTTTTAGGCCGATTTGTCCGTAGACTAGTAGTCCAAGGTCCAAACTTTTTTAAATTTCATTGCCTACAAAATTGAATAGTTTGACAAATCCACAGTATTTAGAACAAAAAGAACCGTTTTTTTACCTACGCTACACAACCGGTTAAACCAGCATCTAATTCGTTAACGTATAACTTTATTATTTCTTAACCAGTTTTCTCAGTTGACAGCTTTTTGTGCAAGGCAAAGACCTGTCTTTTTGGTCAATGTTTAAAATCGAGTAAAGTGGCGCACAAAAAAAATTTGACAGGGGGCCTGAAAAATTGCTAATAAAAGGTACAACCGCAAAAAAAATATTACGGTTTTTTTGGCACCAGTTATAGTTGCTAAAATGAATTTACTACAAATTCAAAAGTTAAAATGTGATTTTTATTAACCTTGATTTAGGTCAAAATACCAAAACGTGTTAAAAAATAATAAAGGCTACTATACTGCCTATGTCTATAATATAATCTGCCAATGTATAGACGTATCATGAATATACCCAACGGAAAACCGACAACACACGGAACGAAAACCAACAATCAACTGGGAAAAATAACTAGTGGTTTTTCGTTAATTTGTTTGTACCGTCACCGCACGCAGGAATATGTCTTGGGAGGGGCCCGAGGCCTCTTGGGGGGGGGGGGGGGGTGGGGAAGCCTCATGATGTCGAATTTTAAGCTATTTTTTGCATTTTTTCATGAAATATGTGGAAAATATGTGCCCGGGCCCCAGGCCTCCCCCTGGGTGCGCCCATGGTACAGTCGGGGACTTAATAAATGGCCGCTGCCGTTTACAGAAGAGCTTGGATGAGAATCCCAATACCGGGCGAGGTTTATGAATGAATCAATTATTGAATATCGTAACGCGCGCTTTCATTTCTTCGACTCCACGTCGATCGGCTGTCGCTGTGCACTTTTGTGCAATGCAATTTTTGCTATTGAAATTAATAACTATTTGGAATATTGGCCGATAAACGGACTGAGCCATACACGTTTTTTCGATACACACATTTCTTTTTTTAGCTGATTTCTTGTTTATTGGCATTGGATGTGTGGCCGGCCGCCCCCAAGGTCGAAAACTCAAGTTTATTTTTAGGACTCCAATGTCAACAACATATGTCAAAATCGCGACTACACCACCTTTTGCAACCTAAAATTCTATAATGACTGGACTATTTAGCCACCCCCAAAAATAATGTTCTTGTTCATCCAGAAGTCGGGGTAGTTTCACATTTAAAACAATTCAAATTTTAAAGTAAAGGCTTCACAGCTGTTTTCGAATCGCCCTTACTCAAATAACCAATTTTTGCTTGTAATAATATTTTTTAGCTTTACACTTTTAAAACTTACCATTTCAAAAATAGCTAGGTTTCTCTATGTAAGTATGTAATAAAAAACAATAAATTAAAATCCTGAAAAATCACTATTATGTGTATTTTTTTGCTATTGGATATACGTCAAAACAATTGTTATATTTTTATTACTTGCCTCACAAAGAAATAAAAAATACCCCAAAAGTTGGTCTAAGTTTGAATTTGTAAGAAATAATTAAAAGTTTAAATTGCCAAAACTCAAAACTGAAGTGACTTTGGCGGTCTCTCTCGACATTATTATAAATACCTGTCCTTTAACTTTTACATCGTTATATAGAGGGGCCCGAGAAGCTTAATTTAAGTATTAGAATATATATTTTTACAAAGTTAACAATTTTAAAAAATTAAAAAACTGCACTTTTTGGGTACCCCTTTGGTCAGGAAAATTTTCATCAAAAATTTCAAAAAACATTTAGTTGATACTGTGCCACAAAGAAGCACCCGAGTCCCTTATACTAACCTGAAAATATTACAGTTGTAGATGTAATGGTTATCGAGAAAAATAAAATCAAAGTTGTAAATTTTCAAAAAATTAAAAATGTCAAAAAAAGTCAACTTTTTTGCTATTGGATATACGTCAACACAATTGTTATATTTTTATTGCTTGCCTCACAAAGAAATAAAAAAGACCCCAAAAGTTGGTCTAAAGGTTTATGTTTGTAAGAAATAAATAAAAGTTTAAATTTAAAACGCCAAAACAATTGTTATATTTTTATTGCTTGCCTCACAAAGAAATAAAAAAGATCCCAAAAGTTGGTCTAAAGGTTTATGTTTGTAAGAAATAAATAAAAGTTTAAATTGCCAAAACTCAAAACTGAAGTGACTTTGGCGGTCTCTCTCGGCATTATTATAAATACCTGTCCTTTAACTTTTACATCGTTATATAGAGGGGCACGAGAAGCTTAATTTAATGTATTATAATATATATTTTTACAAAGTTAACAATTTTAAAAAATTAAAAAACTGCACTTTTTGGGTACCCCTTTGGTCAGGAAAATTTTCATCAAAAATTTCAAAAAAAACATTTGGTTGATACTGTGCCACAAAGAAGCTCCCGAGTCCCTTATACAAACCTGAAAATATTACAGTTGTAGATGTAATGGTTATCGAGAAAAATAAAATCAAAAGTTGTAAATTTTCAAAAAATTAAAAATGTCAAAAAAGTCAACTTTTTTGCTATTGGATATACGTCAAAACAATTGTTATATTTTTATTGCTTGCCTCACAAAGAAATATAAAAGACCCCAAATGAAAAATGAAAAATGAAAAATGAAAAATGAAAAATGAAAAATGAAAAATGAAAAATGAAAAATGAAAAATGAAAAATGAAAAATGAAAAATGAAAAATGAAAAATGAAAAATGAAAAATGAAAAATGAAAAATGAAAAATGAAAAATGAAAAATGAAAAATGAAAAATGAAAAATGAAAAATGAAAAATGAAAAATGAAAAATGAAAAATGAAAAATGAAAAATGAAAAATGAAAAATGAAAAATGAAAAATGAAAAATGAAAAATGAAAAATGAAAAATGAAAAATGAAAAATGAAAAATGAAAAATGAAAAATGAAAAATGAAAAATGAAAAATGAAAAATGAAAAATGAAAAATGAAAAATGAAAAATGAAAAATGAAAAATGAAAAATGAAAAATGAAAAATGAAAAATGGAAAATGGAAAAATGAAAAAGGAAAAATGAAAAATGAAAAATGAAACATAAAAATAAAAAATAAAGTTTTGATGGAGACATTTATGTTTTTTTTTTAGTTTTTTTTTGTTTTTTTAGGTAATCCAACTTTAAAAAGGCAATGGTTTGATCCAAAAATATTTTCACACTGTTTTTTTGCAAAAAAAAATATTTTTACATTTATTTGGCTGTATAAACAGCAAAATATTTTTATTTTTATTTTGTTTTTTATATTTACTTTTATTTTTATCTGTATTAACCCAGCATAAAATCATGGTTGTGCATTAAAAACATAAGGTGCATTTAACACGCTCGACGTGTAAAAGCACTCACCAGGTTGCTCGCGTTTTTATTTACACGTATCGGGCGGTAAACGCTTGTATTATAACCTAGATACATTAATAGCTATTTTTAACGTTTTGATGTTAGCAACACATCAAGGACTTAAAAACCAGACTATTTTAAATTCGACTTTATTCTGACAGATTTACAAAGAAAACTGACAGCTGACCTCTTAAAATTGACATACCAAAGTCAAAATTAAAAATAAACTTTCACTTAATAGATACAGACACTAATAAATCCGGTTCTTAAATACAGAAAGGCCGAATTTTGAAGGAAAGCAGCTGCTTTTTATATGTAAATGTGTCACAATACGGTCGATTTTAAAATAAGGTCAGGTTTTATTCCAATAAGTGTCTATTATTTTAAAATGTTTAATCTGTAATTTATCCCACTTTTGTCACAATATATATATATATATATATATATATATATATATACATATATATATATATATATATATATATATATATATATATATATACATATATATATATATATATATATATATATATATATATATATATATATATATATATATATATATATAATACACCTTAAGGAAAAACTCTTTATATGTCGCATTTTAACAGCTAATTGTGATATTAGCGAGTGTGCTACAATGCTTGTTATTCAAGAGCTGCAAAAGTTCACTCTAGCAAATTATGTGGGATCTAAGTATAAATTCAAGGCTGATGTTTTGTTGTTGTGTAATCAACAGTTTTCCTTACGCGCGCAATATTCCCCCACTTTCCCCTACTTCCGTGCCGGTATTATTCCGAGACGCGATGTCCGGAATCAGTCTTATCGCGTGTCTCATAACGACGTGCCAAAGAGTACGTTTAAGTCGGCTTAATTTATTTTTAACTTTATTAACTTCCTATTCTATTATGGAATCACATTAATAAATAAACGTATGCAGTATTTATTTAATTTTGGTTCAGATCCTTTATTTGGAATATCCTACTGCGTTTAATGATAGAAGCAGCACACTTCATATGAATAGACATGAGACTCCTTTAAACATTTTAAAAGGGGAAACCACCCTTGGTGGGGGAGTGTTTCCTCCACCTTGAACATGCTTTTGACAGTTTTTTGTAATAAATAAAAAAATGACAACTACAAATAAATACTCTGCCAATATATGGGCACCTAAGCTCACATTATGTACTATAGTTATAGTGTACGTGTGAGTTAATATAACTAAAAAGTAAAATATATTTTATTTAACTCCAGACTCAATTACCTTTCGTTTGATACCACAAAAGCCATGTTTTGACTTAAACTCTAATTTTTGAAATCTACCCCAACCCTTTTTTATGAACTAAAATGTATTTTGTTTAACTCCAGACTCAATTACCTTTCGTTTGATATCACACACGCCATATTTTAACTTAAACTCTAATTCTTGAAATCTGCTCCCCCCTCTTTTTTTACAATAAACTAATATGTATTTTGTTTAACTCCAGACTCAATTACCTTTCGTTTGATAGCACACATGCCATATTTTCACAGAAACTCTAATTTTTGAAATCTATGCACCCTTTTATTTGGCTGTGCTTGGTGGATTTTGTTCATTTTTAAATGGGACCATCTCGACTCAAGACCCAGCCTAGGTACAGTCGGGGACTTAATAAATGGCCGCCGCCGTTTTCAGAAGAGCTTGGATGAGAATCCCAATACCAGGCGAGGTTTATGAATGAATGAATTATTGAACATCGTATCGCGCGCTTTCATTTCTTCGACTCCACGTCGATCGGCTGTCGCTGTGCACTTTTGTGCAATGCAATTTTTGCTATTGAAATTAATAACTATTTGGAATATTGGCCGATAAACGGGCTAAGCCATACACGCTTTTTGGATACACACATTTCGTTTTTTAGCTGATTTCTTGTTTATTAGCATTGGCCGCCCCCAAGGTCGAAAACTCAAGTTTATTTTTAGGACTTCAATGTCTACAACATATGTCAAAATCGCGACTACACCACCTTTTGCAACCTAAAATCCTATAATGACTGGACTATTTAGCCACCCCCAAAAATAGTCGAAAACTCAAGTTTATTTTTAGGACTCCAATGTCAACAACATATGTCAAAATCGCGACTACACCACCTTTTGCAACCTAAAATTCTATAATGAGTGGACTATTTAGCCACCCCCAAAAATAGTGTTCTTGTGCATCCAGAAGTCGCAGTAGTTACACATTTAAAACAATTCAAATTTTAAAGTAAAGGCCGTCTTCACAGCTGTTTTCAAATCGCCCTTACTAAAATAACCAATTTTTGCTTCTATTAATTTTTTTTAGCTTAACACTTTTAAAACTTACCATTTTAAAAATAGCTGGGAATACAACAAATGTTGCATTTGTGTTTCTCTATGTAAGTATGTAATAAAAAACATTAAATTCCTGAAAAATCACTATTATGTGTATTTTTTTTGCTATTGGATATACGTCAAAACAATTGTTGTATTTTTATTGCTTGCCTCACAAAGAAATAAAAAAGACCCCAAAAGTTGGTCTAAAGGTTTGTTAGCTCCCGCTAAATTTCGCGGTTGTTTATATATATTTTTAAAAACACACAACTGTATGAAAGGCAAAGCGCATTCAGCGTATTTGGACATGCGCACCAACAACCGAGTGAGATCATTGTCAATCGCCAAGAGAAAAAGGCGTGTTAATTTCGTTCTCCAACTATTTTTAAATATCTACACCTGAAAGTGCTCGATTTTTGTGTACTGAAGCATAGAACTAGAAACTTCAACCCTTCAGCTACGTGGTGACATCATTAGATCCATCGGGGGCCCCCTGTGAACGAGGAGAACTTGAATGCAAAGGAGGTGAGTGCTTGTCTTTGATTACCGTTGTGTGGTTCCAACAATTTTACCTATGGACATTTTGATTATTTCGTAAAATCATATCAATATATTTATGTTTGCTCGCGATATCATTAATTAATAATATTTACAGTCCATTCATTGCCTTTAACGTTTTTCTATCCGTGGGCTAACATAAAAGTGTTCCTTTCGAGCCGAATTATTTTTAAATAATAAATCCATACGACGGTAGTAATAAATTATTTGCAATAAGACGGCGGCCTTGAATTTTTTCGCAGCGTTGAAACGTCGACCGGAGAAAGTAGCCGGCGCAGTACGTGTTTTTGGTCCGCTGCCATGGTAACGGGTCTACTCCGCGTGGTGTAAACAAATCGAGTAGGAATCAAAACAAAACAAAACAAGAGTTCAGTGGTGTATCATATCATTTCGATATTTAAAACAATTTTTATCAATTGGCGATAAATTAGTGCATATTTTCGACAATTCGTCATTTTTCTATTTCAGAAGCATTAATTTAGCGTTAATTGTATATTTACCGACAATTTCGTCATTTCAAAGGTAAAATCATGTCTGTCAAAAAAGCCGTACAAAAACGCAAGGGTTTTTTATCTGCGATCACCGAGTGTTATGTGTTGTCGCAGACTGCGGAAAAAGATGAAAGAGCGAGAAACGAGTTTCAAGTGAGGTATGCCGATTTGGATGAAACCTTCGATAAATGCATGCTGGCACATAATGACGTCATTATGTTGCTAGACGACTCGGACGATGAGGAATTTAAAACGCAGGATGCGATCCTTTCAGAAGCTCGTAAATATTTTTATGCGTGTAAGGGGGTTTACTCTAAAATATTTCCGGTTGAGGCCCCATCTTTTTCGGGATCATATGTTCGACAAAACGAATACGAAACTCCAAAACTCAAAGAGTTAGGTATTCCCATATTTCGAGGTGATAAAAAATTATGGCCAAGCTTTTTCGATCTTTTTAATAACATTATAGATCAAAATCAAAGTCTAAGTAACGTTCGAAAACTTCAATATTTATTTTCATATCTCGAGGATGAGCCTTTAAAATTGATATCAGGGATTAGCTTATCTGATCAAAATTATAAAATTGCTTACGACAAATTAGTCAATAGATATCAAAACAAGCGAGACCTCGCAAATGATGCTTTGAGCTCAATTATGAACTCCACCTTAAAAAACGAGTCAGCTAAAGAATTGCGTAATTTAATTGACACCTTTTCTGAATCCCTAGAAATTTTAAAATCACTTAGCTTTGACGTTGACAGTTGGGACTTTATTATTTTTTTCATTTTATTAGAAAAATTGGATATTCCAACGCGTTCAAATTTCGAAATGAGTCACGCCAATACTAATACCGAAATTCCCACTTTTCAGTCACTTTTTCAATTTCTAGAAAAAAGATGTAAAGTTTTGGAATCACTTCCTCAATCAACAGCACCCAAAAAGGTGCCTATCTATCAAAAATCAAATTCTATGCAAAATCAGTCTGGGCAAAAGCCTACCTATCAAAATTCAAATTCTATGCGAAATCAGTTTGGGCAAAAGCCTACCTATAAATCATCCAACTCGCCTTTTATAGGACTGGCTGGCACCTCAACTAATTCGAGTACGGGAATAAAATGTTTCCGATGTAATCAAGGTCACGTGCTTTCGAAATGTCAAACATTTCTTGATCTCTCACCTATCGATCGCCTATCTTTCGTCAAACAGAAAAAATTATGTTTAGCGTGTTTTCATCCCTTGCATGATGTAGATACGTGCAAATCAAAATATTCATGCAGGACTTGCAATAGTAAAAGGCACCACACTTTAACTCATATCTTAGAAACTAATCAAGCGTCTGGAAGCCAAGATACTAGTCCTGTCATTCACACACCACCTGTCAATAATCTTCATGTGTCATTAAATGCCTCAGGACCTTCAGGTACCTTTCTTTTATGCACCGCCATAATAGATGTTATGGACGGTTGCGGAAATTTTCAACCTGTAAGGGCACTGCTTGATTCTGGATCGCAGACTGGATTCATCAGTGAAAAGTGTATTCAGCGTCTTAATCTTCCTAGGCGAAGTTACACTACTGAAATATTCGGATTAAATCAGATGTCTTCTTTTACTTCCAAAGGGCTCGTTCAATGTCACATTAAGCCACAAGGACAAGTCACTCCTTTACTTAATTTCGAAGCAATTGTTGTTCCACAACTATGTTCCAATATGCCTACATTCTCCTTGAACGATAATCAGTGGAAACACTTGGGAAACCTTAAACTTGCCGACCCATCTTATTTCAAATCTAGACCTGTGGACCTGGTTATTGGTTGCGAGCTATTCGCACAGATTTTCAAGGAGGGCAGGGTTCTTGGACAGGTAGGGCAGCCTTCAGCCCTTGAAACTATCTTTGGCTGGGTCGTCATGGGAAAGGTTGACGAAGTAGGTAGTCTTACGGAACGAACCAGTTGTTTTTTAACGAGTCATTCACCTCCTTTAGAGGTCATTCTCCCTAGGTTTTGGGAAATCGAACATTTGCCTAAAAAACAAATCTTATCAAAGGAAGAAAAACAGGCAGAATCAATTTTTACTGCTAGTGTAGTACGGCAACCGAGCGGTAGATTCATGGTAGATCTTCCGTTTAAAGATAAAATAAACCCTGACCTAGGAAATACTTATCCGCAAGCTTATCGTAGATTTTTACTTCTAGAAAATAGATTAATCAAAAATCCTGATCTGTACACTGCCTATTCAAATTTCATGCAAGACTATATCGATTCTAATCATATGAGTTTGGTTTTATCTAGTCAACCAAAGGTCGACGTATCGTGTTTTTTAGCACATCATTGCGTTTTAAAGCCGGAAAGCTTGAGTACAAAATTAAGGGTGGTCTGGGATTGTTCAGCAGTCACCCCAAAAAATATTAGTCTCAATGACACATTGTTATCTGGACCGAAACTTCAAAAAGATATTGCTTCTTTACTCCTTACATTTCGTCTTAATCCTATTGCCTACATTGCTGATATCAAACAGATGTTCCGTCAAGTCCTTATTAATCCTTGTCACCGTCCTTATCAAAGGATATTGTGGAGGTTTTCTCCACAGGACCCACTTTCAGTGTGGGAACTTTCTACTGTCACTTTTGGCATGACATGCTCACCTTTTCTAGCCATGCGTACCTTAAATGAGCTGGCAGAGAGAGAAAAGGAACGTTTTCCTATGGCTAGTACTGTTCTAAAAACGTCAATCTATATCGACGATATCTTGGGAACTAGCCCTTCGCTTTCTGAAGCTCTCTCCCTTCAAACAGAACTCAATGATTTGTTGAAGTCGGGAGGATTTGAACTTAAAAAATGGGCAAGCAATTGTCCTGAGTTATTGGCAACATTGCCAGAGTCCGATCGTCAAATGCCTCTCTCTTTCGACAAGGAGGAACCCCACTTTATCAAAGTTTTAGGACTTCAATGGCATCCAAAAAACGACATTTTTTCTTATCAATGCCGAATGAAGGACAAACCCCCAACCAAACGTTCTATTTTATCTATCATAGGAACAATCTTCGACCCCTTAGGTTTTCTTTGTCCCTTGTTGCTACAAGCAAAATTTATTTTGCAACAGTTGTGGATATCGAAAGTAGGCTGGGACGAAGAACCAGATTCTTCTATCATCGACTCTTGGAACAAACTTCGTTCTGAATTCCCGCTTCTTTCCAATTTTCAATTACCCCGACAAATCAAACTGTCAAAAACCAATACCTGTCAAATCATCGGCTTCTGTGACGCTTCAATTCGAGGCTACGCAGGCGTCGTATATTTTCGTGTAGAAGAGGAAAACAATATATCTGTTTCTCTCATATCTGCAAAATCTAGGGTCGCGCCTATAAAGTCACAAACTTTGGCTAGGCTAGAACTCCTAGGCGCATTTCTTTTAAGCGAATTAATTGACTTCGTTTTATCTAGCTATGAAGGAAAAATAACTTTTACAAATATCGTTACTTTCTGCGATTCGCAAGTCGTATTGCACTGGCTTTCATCCCCTCCTAATCGCTGGCAAACCTTTGTTGGAAATCGCGTCAGTAGAATCCAAGAAATCATTCCCTCAAACTCGTGGCGCTACATTCCTTCTGCTTTGAATGCAGCCGATATTGCGTCACGAGGGGCCACCCCTTCACAGCTCATGTCACATGACATGTGGTGGAACGCACCGTCGTTTTTGTGGTCTCCCAAAAACGAATGGCCCGATTTTCATAAACCAAAAATGCCGATTGATTTCGGAGATATTAATCTGGAGGAAAAGCCAAAAGTCTGTTGCAATGCGATAATTGATGTCAACTTCTTAGATCAGCTTCTTATCAAATATTCATCTATATCCAAAATTCAACGTATCATTTGTTATGTCCTTCGAATAGTTAACCTTTTTCAAAACCATTCCTATCAAAAACCCACTAAGCCGCCGGACCAAAAAGTTATTTTTGAGAATATTGTTTTTCCTACCACCGGTGAGATGCAAAGTGCGTTACACCTTCTTATCAAACGCGTTCAAGGTTCTTGTTTTTCTGAGCTTTTTTCTGCGTTATCTAAGGATAAACCAATACCGAAACCTTTGCGAAAACTTTCACCTTTTCTTGATGAGAATAATATCATTAGAGTCGGTGGCAGATTACAAAAATCTGACCTTTTGTCTTATTCTGCAAAACACCCCGTCTTACTTTCGAGTGACCATCGTTTAACTACACTTCTTATCGAGTCCGCTCATCGACAATATCTTCATCCTGGGTTTAAAACATTACATAATCTGCTTTTACAGCAATTTTGGATATTATCTGCCAGACGGGCAATTCAAAGAACCATATCCAAGTGCTTGCAATGTTTTAGAATCAACCCTAAACCCTATAGACCGCCCATAATGAGTTCACTTCCCGCTCATCGAATCAATCAGCTTAAACCTTTTTCGAGTGTAGCTATCGACTTTTGTGGACCTTTCTTTGTGATTCCTCATCGTTACCGTGGTTGTAGAGCTTTCAAATCGTATGTCTGTGTGTTTGTCTGTACGGCCACACATTGCGTGCATTTGGAATTAACCATGGAACTGTCCACCGAAGGGTTCGTAGGTGCATTCCATCGATTCATTTCTAGACGCGGAAGCGTGACGCAATGCTGGTCAGATCAAGGCAGTAATTTTATAGGGTTTCGTAACCAATTACTGGATTACGCAAGAAGTGCTGCCACCAGACTTTCTATTCGTTGGCATCTGGGACCTCCTCTCAGTCCACATTTCAATGGCCTGGCAGAAGCTGGCGTCAAAAGTTTTAAAACTCACTTTGTTCGAGTTGTCGGCGACCAGAAGTTGTCTATCATGGAGATGTCCACCCTTGCCTGTCGCATAGAAGCCGTACTTAATAGTCGCCCTTTATCTCCTGCCTCTTCAGACCCACACGATCTTCAACCTCTTACCCCTGGGCATTTTTTGACACTTGAACCCCTCAACTCTGAAATTCCGGAGTCAGATTTGTCCGAGGTTCCCCTAAATCGGCTCTCGAGATGGCAACTAATCCAAAAACTACATAATGATTTTTGGAAACGGTATTCTATAGAGTATTTGCATACGCTACAACAGCGACACAAGTGGGCTGATTTGTCCCCAAATATCAAATTAAATGATTTGGTTATCATAAGAAGTGATCACATTCAAACGCCTTTGAAATGGCCGGTCGGTCGGGTCATCGAACTGCATCCCGGCGGGGACGGTCAGGTGCGTGTTGCGACGGTAAAAACGGTTACCGGTGTTTATAAGCGGCCAGTTGTAAAACTGTGCCTCTTGCCAAATTAAAAGTAATTTTAATTTTCTACCTTTTACCGGGTATTACAATAGGTTTTTTATTTTTTTTTTTTTGAATTTTGTTTGTTTGTTTTGCCTTTTTTCGGGATTTCTTTATCTCTAAATAAACTTACGATACTTATCTATTTTCATTCATTTATATTTATCGGTCGATTCTTTTTCTTATATCTATATCTGTCCGGTTGAGATTCTAAATTTGTGTGTTTTGGAGGGCAGTTATGTTAGCTCCCGCTAAATTTCGCGGTTGTTTATATATATTTTTAAAAACACACAACTGTATGAAAGGCAAAGCGCATTCAGCGTATTTGGACATGCGCACCAACAACCGAGTGAGATCATTGTCAATCGCCAAGAGAAAAAGGCGTGTTAATTTCGTTCTCCAACTATTTTTAAATATCTACACCTGAAAGTGCTCGATTTTTGTGTACTGAAGCATAGAACTAGAAACTTCAACCCTTCAGCTACGTGGTGACATCATTAGATCCATCGGGGGCCCCCTGTGAACGAGGAGAACTTGAATGCAAAGGAGGTGAGTGCTTGTCTTTGATTACCGTTGTGTGGTTCCAACAATTTTACCTATGGACATTTTGATTATTTCGTAAAATCATATCAATATATTTATGTTTGCTCGCGATATCATTAATTAATAATATTTACAGTCCATTCATTGCCTTTAACGTTTTTCTATCCGTGGGCTAACAAGGTTTATGTTTGTAAGAAATAAATAAAAGTTTAAATTGCCAAAACTCAAAACTGAAGTGACTTTGGCAGTCTCTCTCGGCATTATTATAAATACCTGTCCTTTAACTTTTACATCGTTATATAGAGGGGCCCGAGAAGCTTAATTTAATGTATTATAATATATATTTGTACAAAGTTAACAATTTAAAAAAATTAAAAAACTGCACTTTTTGGGTACCCCTTTGGTCAGGAAAATTTTCACCAAAAATTAAAACAAAAATTTTTGTTGATACTGTGCCACGAAGAAGCTACCGAGTCCCTTATACTAACCTGAAATTATTACAGTTGTAGATGAAATGGTGTTCGAGAAAAATAAAATCAAAAGTTGTATATTTTCAAAAAATTAAAACAATTGTTACATTTTTATTGCTTGCCTCACAAAGTAATAAAAAAGACTCCAAAAGTTGGCCTAAAGGTTTGTGCTTGTAAGAAATAAATAAAAGTTTAAATTGCCAAAACTCAAAACTGTAGTGACTTTGGCGGCCTCTCGCGGCAATATTATAAACTCTTGGCCTTAACCTTTTATATAGTTATATAGAGGGCCCCGAGAAGTTTAATTTAATGTATTATAATATATATTTTTACAAAGTTAACAATTTAAAAAGATTAAAAAACTGCACTTTTTGTGTACCCCTTTGGTCAGGAAAATTTTCATCAAAAATTTCAAAAAAAACATTTAGTTAATACTGTGCCACAAAGAAGCTACCGAGTCCCTTATACTAACCTGAAAATATTACAGTTGTAGATGTAATGGTTATCGAGAAAAATAGAATCAAAAGTTAAAAATTTTCAAAAATTTCATAATTTAAAAAAAAAAGTCAACTTTTTAGCTATTGGATATACGTCAAAACAATTGTTATATTTTTATTGCTTGCCTCACAAAGAAATAAAAAAGACCCCAAAAGTTGGTCTAAAGGTTTATGTTTGTAAGAAATAAATAAAAGTTTAAATTGCCAAAACTCAAAACTGAAGTGACTTTGGCGATTTCTCTCGGCATTATTATAAATACCTGTCCTTTAACTTTTACATCGTTATATAGAGGGGCAGGAGAAGCTTAATTTAATGTATTATAATATATATTTTTACAAAGGTAACAATTTAAAAAAATTAAAAAACTGCACTTTTTGGGTACCCCTTTGGTCAGGAAAATTTTCATCAAAAATTAAAAAAAAAAACATTTAGTTAATACTGTGCCACAAAGAAGCTACCGAGTCCCTTATACTAACCTGAAAATATTACAGTTGTAGATGTAATGCTTATCGAGAAAAATAGAATCAAATGTTGAAAATTTTCAAAAATTTCAAAATTTAAAAAAAAAAGTCAACTTTTTTGCTATTGGATATACGTCAAAACAATTGTTATATTTTTATTGCTTGCCTCACAAAGAAATAAAAAAGACCCCAAAAGTTGGTCTAAAGGTTTATGTTTGTAAGAAATAAATAAAAGTTTAAATTGCCAAAACTCAAAACTGAAGTGATTTTGGCGGTCTCTCTCGGCATTATTATAAATACCTGTCCTTTAACTTTTACATCGTTATATAGAGGGGCCCGAGAAGCTTAATTCAATGTATTATAATATATATTTTTACAAAGTTAACAATTTTAAAAAATTAAAAAACTGCACTTTTTGGGTACCCCTTTGGTCAGGAAAATTTTCATCAAAAATTAAAAAAAAAACATTTAGTTAATACTGTGCCACAAAGAAGCTACCGAGTCCCTTATACTAACCTGAAAATATTACAGGTGTAGATGTAATGCTTATCGAGAAAAATAGAATCAAAAGTTGAAAATTTTCAAAAATTTCAAAATTAAAAAAAAAAGTCAACTTTTTTGCTATTGGATATACGTCAAAACAATTGTTATATTTTTATTGCTTGCCTCACAAAGAAATAAAAAAGACCCCAAAAGTTGGTCTAAAGGTTTATGTTTGTAAGAAATAAATAAAAGTTTAAATTGCCAAAACTCAAAACTGAAGTGATTTTGGCGGTCTCTCTCGGCATTATTATAAATACCTGTCCTTTAACTTTTACATCGTTATATAGAGGGGCCCGAGAAGCTTAATTCAATGTATTATAATATATATTTTTACAAAGTTAACAATTTTAAAAAATTAAAAAACTGCACTTTTTGGGTACCCCTTTGGTCAGGAAAATTTTCATCAAAAATTTCAAAAAAAACATTTAGTTAATACTGTGCCACAAGGAAGCTACCGAGTCCCTTATACTAACCTAAAAATATTACAGTTGTAGATGTAATGGTTATCGAGAAAAATAGAATCAAAAGTTGAAAATTTTCAAAAAGTTCAAAATTTGGAAAAAAAAGTCAACTTTTTTGCTATTGGATATACGTCAAAACAATTGTTATATTTTTATTGCTTGCCTCACAAAGAAATAAAAAAGACCCCAAAAGTTGGTCTAAAGGTTTATGTTTGTAAGAAATAAATAAAAGTTTAAATTGCCAAAACTCAAAACTGAAGTGACTTTGGCGGTCTCTCTCGGCATTATTATAAATACCTGTCCTTTAACTTTTACATCGTTATATAGAGGGGCCCGAGAAGCCTAATTTAATGTATTATAATATATATTTTTACAAAGTTAACATATTAAAAAAATTAAAAAACTGCACTTTTTGGGTACCCCTTTGGTCAGAAAAATTTTCACCAAAAATTAAAAAAAAAAATTTTTTGTTGATACTGTGCCACGAAGAAGCTACCGAGTCCCTTATACTAACCTGAAAATATTACAGTTGTAGATGAAATGGTGTTCAAGAAAAATAAAATCAAAAATTGTATATTTTCAGAAAATTAAAAGTGTTGTAAAAAAAAAGTCAATTTACCCCTTTGGCCAGGATCATCAAAAATTTCAAAAAAAACATTTAGTTAATACTGTGCCACAAAGTAGCTACTGAGTCCCTTATACTAACCTGAAAATATTACAGTTGTAGATGTAATGGTTATCGAGAAAAAAATAATCAAAAGTTGAAAATTTTCAAAAAATTCAAAATTTTGAAAACAAAAGTCAACTTTTTTGCTATTGGATAGACGTCAAAACAATTGTTATATTTTTATTGCTTGCCTCACAAAGAAATAAAAAAGACCCCAAAAGTTGGTCTAAAGGTTTATGTTTGTAAGAAATAAATAAAAGTTTAAATTACCAAAACTCAAAACTGAAGTGACTTTGGCGGTCTCTCTCGGCATTATTATAAATACCTGTCCTTTAACTTTTACATCGTTATATAGAGGGGCCCGAAAAGCTTAATTTAATGTATTATAATATATATTTTTACAAAGTTAACAATTTTAAAAAATTAAAAAACTGCACTTTTTGGGGACCCCTTTGGTCAGGAAAATTTTCATCAAAAATTTCAAAAAAAAACATTTAGTTAATACTGTGCCACAAAGAAGCTACCGAGTCCCTTATACTAACCGGAAAATATTACAGTTGTAGATGTAATGCTTATCGAGAAAAATAGAATCAAAAGTTGAAAATTTTCAAAAATTTCATAATTTAAAAAAAAAAGTCAACTTTTTAGCTATTGGATATACGTCAAAACAATTGTTATATTTTTATTGCTTGCCTCACAAAGAAATAAAAAAGACCCCAAAAGTTGGTCTAAAGGTTTATGTTTGTAAGAAATAAATAAAAGTTTAAATTGCCAAAACTCAAAACTGAAGTGACTTTGGCGATTTCTCTCGGCATTATTATAAATACCTGTCCTTTAACTTTTACATCGTTATATAGAGGGGCAGGAGAAGCTTAATTTAATGTATTATAATATATATTTTTACAAAGGTAACAATTTAAAAAAATTAAAAAACTGCACTTTTTGGGTACCCCTTTGGTCAGGAAAATTTTCATCAAAAATTAAAAAAAAAAACATTTAGTTAATACTGTGCCACAAAGAAGCTACCGAGTCCCTTATACTAACCTGAAAATATTACAGTTGTAGATGTAATGCTTATCGAGAAAAATAGAATCAAAAGTTGAAAATTTTCAAAAATTTCAAAATTTAAAAAAAAAAGTCAACTTTTTTGCTATTGGATATACGTCAAAACAATTGTTATATTTTTATTGCTTGCCCCACAAAGAAATAAAAAAGACCCCAAAAGTTGGTCTAAAGGTTTATGTTTGTAAGAAATAAATAAAAGTTTAAATTGCCAAAACTCAAAACTGAAGTGATTTTGGCGGTCTCTCTCGGCATTATTATAAATACCTGTCCTTTAACTTTTACATCGTTATATAGAGGGGCCCGAGAAGCTTAATTCAATGTATTATAATATATATTTTTACAAAGTTAACAATTTTAAAAAATTAAAAAACTGCACTTTTTGGGTACCCCTTTGGTCAGGAAAATTTTCATCAAAAATTAAAAAAAAAACATTTAGTTAATACTGTGCCACAAAGAAGCTACCGAGTCCCTTATACTAACCTGAAAATATTACAGTTGTAGATGTAATGCTTATCGAGAAAAATAGAATCAAAAGTTGAAAATTTTCAAAAATTTCAAAATTTAAAAAAAAAGTCAACTTTTTTGCTATTGGATATACGTCAAAACAATTGTTATATTTTTATTGCTTGCCTCACAAAGAAATAAAAAAGACCCCAAAAGTTGGTCTAAAGGTTTATGTTTGTAAGAAATAAATAAAAGTTTAAATTGCCAAAACTCAAAACTGAAGTGATTTTGGCGGTCTCTCTCGGCATTATTATAAATACCTGTCCTTTAACTTTTACATCGTTATATAGAGGGGCCCGAGAAGCTTAATTCAATGTATTATAATATATATTTTTACAAAGTTAACAATTTTAAAAAATTAAAAAACTGCACTTTTTGGGTACCCCTTTGGTCAGGAATATTTTCATCAAAAATTTCAAAAAAAAACATTTAGTTAATACTGTGCCACAAAGAAGCTACCGAGTCCCTTATACTAACCTGAAAATATTACAGTTGTAGATGTAATGGTTATCGAGAAAAATAGAATCAAAAGTTGAAAATTTTCAAAAATTTCAAAATTTAAAAAAAAAGTCAACTTTTTTGCTATTGGATATACGTCAAAACAATTGTTATATTTTTATTGCTTGCCTCACAAAGAAATAAAAAAGACCCCAAAAGTTGGTCTAAAGGTTTATGTTTGTAAGAAATAAATAAAAGTTTAAATTGCCAAAACTCAAAACTGAAGTGACTTTGGCGGTCTCTCTCGGCATTATTATAAATACCTGTCCTTTAACTTTTACATCGTTATATAGAGGGGCCCGAGAAGCCTAATTTAATGTATTATAATATATATTTTTACAAAGTTAACATATTAAAAAAATTAAAAAACTGCACTTTTTGGGTACCCCTTTGGTCAGAAAAATTTTCACCAAAAATTAAAAAAAATTTTTTTTTGTTGATACTGTGCCACGAAGAAGCTACCGAGTCCCTTATACTAACCTGAAAATATTACAATTGTAGATGAAATGGTGTTCAAGAAAAATAAAATCAAAAATTGTATATTTTCAGAAAATTAAAAGTGTTGTAAAAAAAAAGTCAATTTACCCCTTTGGCCAGGATCATCAAAAATTTCAAAAAAAACATTTAGTTAATACTGTGCCACAAAGTAGCTACTGAGTCCCTTATACTAACCTGAAAATATTACAGTTGTAGATGTAATGGTTATCGAGAAAAAAATAATCAAAAGTTGAAAATTTTCAAAAAATTCAAAATTTTGAAAACAAAAGTCAACTTTTTTGCTATTGGATAGACGTCAAAACAATTGTTATATTTTTATTGCTTGCCTCACAAAGAAATAAAAAAGACCCCAAAAGTTGGTCTAAAGGTTTATGTTTGTAAGAAATAAATAAAAGTTTAAATTGCCAAAACTCAAAACTGAAGTGATTTTGGCGGTCTCTCTCGGCATTATTATAAATACCTGTCCTTTAACTTTTACATCGTTATATAGAGGGGCCCGAGAAGCTTAATTCAATGTATTATAATATATATTTTTACAAAGTTAACAATTTTAAAAAATTAAAAAACTGCACTTTTTGGGTACCCCTTTGGTCAAGAAAATTTTCATCAAAAATTTCAAAAAAAACATTTAGTTAATACTGTGCCACAAGGAAGCTACCGAGTCCCTTATACTAACCTAAAAATATTACAGTTGTAGATGTAATGGTTATCGAGAAAAATAGAATCAAAAGTTGAAAATTTTCAAAAAGTTCAAAATTTGGAAAAAAAAGTCAACTTTTTTGCTATTGGATATACGTCAAAACAATTGTTATATTTTTATTGCTTGCCTCACAAAGAAATAAAAAAGACCCCAAAAGTTGGTCTAAAGGTTTATGTTTGTAAGAAATAAATAAAAGTTTAAATTGCCAAAACTCAAAACTGAAGTGACTTTGGCGGTCTCTCTCGGCATTATTATAAATACCTGTCCTTTAACTTTTACATCGTTATATAGAGGGGCCCGAGAAGCCTAATTTAATGTATTATAATATATATTTTTACAAAGTTAACATATTAAAAAAATTAAAAAACTGCACTTTTTGGGTACCCCTTTGGTCAGAAAAATTTTCACCAAAAATTAAAAAAAAAATTTTTTTGTTGATACTGTGCCACGAAGAAGCTACCGAGTCCCTTATACTAACCTGAAAATATTACAGTTGTAGATGAAATGGTGTTCAAGAAAAATAAAATCAAAAATTGTATATTTTCAGAAAATTAAAAGTGTTGTAAAAAAAAAGTCAATTTACCCCTTTGGCCAGGATCATCAAAAATTTCAAAAAAAACATTTAGTTAATACTGTGCCACAAAGTAGCTACTGAGTCCCTTATACTAACCTGAAAATATTACAGTTGTAGATGTAATGGTTATCGAGAAAAAAATAATCAAAAGTTGAAAATTTTCAAAAAATTCAAAATTTTGAAAACAAAAGTCAACTTTTTTGCTATTGGATAGACGTCAAAACAATTGTTATATTTTTATTGCTTGCCTCACAAAGAAATAAAAAAGACCCCAAAAGTTGGTCTAAAGGTTTATGTTTGTAAGAAATAAATAAAAGTTTAAATTACCAAAACTCAAAACTGAAGTGACTTTGGCGGTCTCTCTCGGCATTATTATAAATACCTGTCCTTTAACTTTTACATCGTTATATAGAGGGGCCCGAAAAGCTTAATTTAATGTATTATAATATATATTTTTACAAAGTTAACAATTTTAAAAAATTAAAAAACTGCACTTTTTGGGTACCCCTTTGGTCAGGAAAATTTTCATCAAAAATTTCAAAAAAAACATTTAGTTAATACTGTGCCACAAGGAAGCTACCGAGTCCCTTATACTAACCTAAAAATATTACAGTTGTAGATGTAATGGTTATCGAGAAAAATAGAATCAAAAGTTGAAAATTTTCAAAAAGTTCAAAATTTGGAAAAAAAAGTCAACTTTTTTGCTATTGGATATACGTCAAAACAATTGTTATATTTTTATTGCTTGCCTCACAAAGAAATAAAAAAGACCCCAAAAGTTGGTCTAAAGGTTTATGTTTGTAAGAAATAAATAAAAGTTTAAATTGCCAAAACTCAAAACTGAAGTGACTTTGGCGGTCTCTCTCGGCATTATTATAAATACCTGTCCTTTAACTTTTACATCGTTATATAGAGGGGCCCGAGAAGCCTAATTTAATGTATTATAATATATATTTTTACAAAGTTAACATATTAAAAAAATTAAAAAACTGCACTTTTTGGGTACCCCTTTGGTCAGAAAAATTTTCACCAAAAATTAAAAAAAAAATTTTTTTGTTGATACTGTGCCACGAAGAAGCTACCGAGTCCCTTATACTAACCTGAAAATATTACAGTTGTAGATGAAATGGTGTTCAAGAAAAATAAAATCAAAAATTGTATATTTTCAGAAAATTAAAAGTGTTGTAAAAAAAAAGTCAATTTACCCCTTTGGCCAGGATCATCAAAAATTTCAAAAAAAACATTTAGTTAATTGGGAGGCAAATATTATCTTGAAGAGTACTCAAATAAAAAAAAAATGAAAAAAAAAATAAAATCGAACTTACCGCTGCTCTTTCCCCGTACAAAATGGCGTGGCCGACTTAAATTCCCCTCAAAACAGGGTGCGAGCGTCACTCCAGATTACGCCTGGACACGACGGACTCACTCCTCACAGCCTCTGGGATATCTCCTACAGTTCGCTGCAGTGCCAAACCAAAAACAATGGCGATCCCAGAGCCTGTTGTCGACCCAACCAAATTTGTTAGCAAAGAGAGACCAGGCAGAACACAAAAAACGAAGTGGCCGGAAACCGTTTTGTAAATTTGGTGGGGAGTGGGGACAGTAAAACACAATACCAACCAACCAGAAAAACCCGCGATTTTCAAACTAACCAATGAGACACAGCAACAGCTCTATACAGGTATATAGGGGGCAGCACCGACCAAGGGGACGTTGAAAATATGTAAAGCACACATTGAGGTGTTGTCGGATCTATTTCCACGGTTGAAATTTTTACAACAAGGACGTCGAGATACCATACCAGATAAGAGGAAAATAACCAGACGGACTATAAGAAGCTCAGCATTGAAACCATCAATTGTAAATTCAATTACTGGAGATTCGAGCATGTATCAAACCCAGGAATATTCGAACATTCAACCAATTCCCATATGAGTAAAGCTATACTAAGTGTAGAATTTAGTTGTATTTTAGTTACAGTTCTCGTCAAAAGTTTCCTTTGCTCTTTATAAATGTTTTCTCTAAGATTCATATGGTTTGACGCCATTTTTGTAAAACATTTCTACATTAATAAAGTTGTTTCTGAACCTGAACCTAAAAATACACACTGAACTACTGCTAAGAAGCTCGGCACAAGAGTGTTCAGATGTTAACTCACACGATTTCGTTTATTCCCCAGTCTTGGTTTTTTATCCCTCGTCCATCTCCCATTTACAAAAGTGCATAACTCGTATTTATTTTATCCTCTCCCTATCAAATTAATACAGATATCAAAGTGGCGGAGCCTCGGTTGTTACTGGTCAACCCAAATATGTTTTCGTACTATCAAAGCTAGCCAATCCGTGAAGGATATGAGGTTCGGATTGTCCCAATATCCTCGAAAATAAACGTAAGGGAATGAAATGTTCATCCAAATGCTTCCCTCCTGTTACCGAAACCATTTGTGATGCGGCAACGCCGCCATTCCCCAGCTGTTTAATTTCATGAGTGTCAAATAAAATTACGAAAATGCAGGTAAACAAGACAATCGAAAGTTTTTATATGATTTTCCCGAAACCTGTGATCCTAAATTCCAATTACGGTGTCCAGATAATGCGATGTGCGTAGTGTCCACAGTAATTCGATGGAATGTCTCCTTTATAAGGTAACTTTTTGGACACTATATAACCTCCAAACCTAGCTCTATAAAATACCCTTACTTGTGTACAGAAAGACGAATCAAAGAGCCTTGATTATTTACCTAAATAAACAAATATGTAACGTTGTCTTAAACGTAAAAATGACACGTTACATAATCCCCCCCCAACTTCAAGACGATTAACCTAAAAAGGTTAATCGGAGAGGTCCGCTGCCGACTTAAGGTCTTTGGCATGCCAACTCCCTGGCAGTACTTTACCCGATGGTTCCTGAAGCTCAAATATCCATGGAGAAATTTTATTCCTAATCACATAAGGACCAACGAATTTCGGTGCTAACTTCTTCGAGAAAAACTTCGCAGCATCTGACAAAACATAATTTTTCTTCCAAACACGCTGACCCACAGCAAAGTTGGGTACCCTTGTACGCAAATTATACTGAACTACGTTTTTCTCTCCAGCCACCTCTAACCTTCTCTTAACATCAGCATAGAGCTTCCGGAAACCTTCGTTCTTACTTTCAGCTGCGGATTGTACACCATTCTCTTCAGATAACAAAACTGGGTTGGAGTAATCTTTTCCTGACAAACACATATTCCTACCAAAATTAACAAAGAAAGGAGACATCCTGGTTGTCTCATGGGTTGCAGTACGAATCGCGCAGGCAAGTTTATGTATTTGTTCGTCCCACTTCCTGTGGTTGTCTTTCACATAGCAACATAACATGGTTTTTAACGTGCGATTCGTCCTTTCTGTTGGATTTGCTCTGGGGTGATAATACGGATTATACTGAATTTTAACCTGATAACTCTCAGCAAAACGCTTAAACTCATTACTTTTGTACTGAGGGCCATTATCACAAAGTATCAAACGGGGTACTCCGAAGACCATAAATACTTGCTCCTCAAGATGCTTAACAACAGCTTGAGTAGGGGCTGTTCGCATTGGAAAAACTAAGGAAAACTTACTCAAATAGTCCGTAACGACGAGAATCCAGCAATTACCCTTTGTTGAACGAGGTAGAGGTCCACATAAATCAGTCGAAATAATTTCCCAAGGACGAGTTGGTTTTGGGTGAGATATCATCTGATCAGATACACCTTGTGTATCACCTTTATGAGCTGCACAGACAAAGCATTTCTTTACAAAAGTTGCCACGTCCTGGCGCATTTTTGGCCAATAATATTTTTCTGCCAGTCTGTGGAAGGTTTTATACACACCCATATGTCCTGCGGTAGGAGGATCGTGAGCTTCTCCAATAATTCTACGCCTATGATCTTTGGGGACTACCTCTTTCCAATATTCATTAGATGGTGAAAGTTGAGGGTATTCTTGTTTGACATATTTATACAACTTATTATCAGTGTATCTCCAATTCATAAATTTTAATGGTGATTCTACGACCCTCTTTACCATCTTTTGGTACCATCGATCTTTAATTGCTGTTGAAACGTCTCTGGGCTGCGAAATTGTATCAATCATAGGTACTGCACGAGACAACATGTCCGGGACAACTAAATCTTTCCCTTTCCGATGGATTACTTCAAAATCATATTGCTGCAGTTTTACAGACCAACGAGCAAGTCTTCCACTGGGCTCTTTTAAGCTATGAAGCCATTTTAAACTAAAATGATCTGTTATGACCTTAAATGAGATCCCCTCAATATAAGGCCGGAGCTTCTCTATCGCCCAAACCAATGCCAAACATTCTCGCTCGGTGGTCGTGTAAACACGTTCTTGCTTAGTCAAAGATCGACTCAAATAGCATATGACTTTGTCTCCTTCAGGATAAGGCTGCGTTAAACATGCTCCTATTCCATATCCTGAGGCGTCTGTTTGAAGGACAAATTCTTTGGTATAATCTGGACATGTAAGAATCGGTGCAGTCACTAAAAGTTCCTTAATCTTAATAAATGCTTTTTCGCAGTCTGGAGTCCAATCGAACTTTTGATTTTTCTTAGTTAGAGCTGTAATCGGAGCTATTATCGCTGAAAAATTCTCTATGAAACGTCTGTACCAGGATATTGTACCTACAACTCTACGAACTTCTCTGACAGTTCTTGGCCTCTGGAGCTCTAACATGGCTCTAATTTTATTAGGGTCAACTCGAATGCCTCGACGGTCCACTACGAAACCTAAATAAGTCATTTCTGGCCTACACAGTTGGCATTTCTCCCAACTTACCGTTATCTTTGCATTCTGCAATCTTCGTAGGACTTCCTCAAGAATTCTAAGATGTTCAGAAAAGCTCTGTGTGACAATTACGAGGTCATCGAGATATACGTACACGTAGGGGTCTAAATCGTTTCCTATGATGCTATCTATGAGTCTCTGCCAAGTTGCAGGTGCATTATGAAGACCAAATGGTAACCGCTTAAATTGGAAGAGACCTCGTCGACAGATGAATGCTGTTAGTGGCTTCGATGATTCTTCCATTGGTACTTGCCAATAAGCACTCTTAATATCTAAAGTTGACAAGTACTTAGCATCTTTCAATTTGTCAAGAGTCTCGGATACGAGTGGTAAAGGATAACTATCACGCGCCGTCACCGAGTTCAATTTGCGGTAGTCTACACAGAAACGATATTTCTTTGTGTTTTTCTTTTGTACCATTACCACTGGTGAAGCCCATGAACTATTACTACGTTCTATTACATCCATTTTCAGCATTTCGTCGATTTCGTCATCAATAAGTTTTTGAATGACCGGTGAGACCTTATATGAACGTTGTCTTATCGGTGCTGCATTTGTTGTAATCTTATGTTCTACTCTATCTGTACATCCTAGTGAGTCACCCATAATAGTCTTATATTTATCGACCAATTCCTCTAGTCGTTCTGATTCATAAGGCGAAAGAGTTGTTTGTTGGTCTGATGTTTCTAAAGAACAAATCACATCTTTATTATCGGCAAAATGCCACTCATTAGTACTTAAGTTCGGTACTATACCCATCGAAATCCAAAAATCCAATCCCAAAATCAAAGTGTGCGGCAATTCAGGAACGACGACGACCTCTATTAATCTAAATTTATCCTGAACTCGCATAGGAAGCTGCACTGTCCCAATACTACTCGTGCTTTGACCATTTGCCACAATACAACTCGTCTTCTTTGTCGTATCAAGTGAAAAACCAAACCTCTCGATGATTGACCAACCATGATTCCCTAAAAAGGTACGTGAAGCCCCGGAATCCAACAAACCTAATAACTTATTTCCGAGCACATCCACTTCTAAATAAGGCCTCTCATCTTTACGAGCATGGCTTATCACATAATCTAAAACGTACGTTAGCCTATCGGTCGATGCTTGTTCAGGCTGACTCGAAGGTCGACCACCTACGAGCGCCTGGGTCCGTTTCCCTGACGATTACAATTACGACATTCTCTTACTGTAACCCCTGCCTGACCACACGAATAGCACTGTTTGCCTCTAGGTAATGCGCACCCGATTGCCATGTGCCCTGTTTGGTTGCATCTGTAACAAACAACGTCCCTATTCGCCATACCAGACCTAGCACCTTGTGGTGGTTGTCTATCTCTGTCATTTACACTAGCCTGACCACTAGCTGGTTGTTGTCTATCTCTATCAGCTCTAGCAGCGAAACTGCTTGCTGGCTGCTGCCTATTTCTGTCGAATCTATTAGCAGGATGATTTAAATTCTGTTGGTTCGATGTCCCAGCACCTGATATTTGAATTGCATCAACCCCTGTTGAAAAATCGTCACTGTCGCTCTCTACGTCAACGTAGGCTAAGTCAGGTTCAATAGATTGGTTTCTTCTAGGAGTAAAATTTTCCTCCTCTAAACCATATCTCTGGTCTATTCTACGACACAGATCCTTTAAATGTGATAGGCTATTGACCTCAGTAGCAATTAACCCATTTTTATAGATGTCCGCGATATTTCTGAAGACGATAGCTAATTTCGCCTCTTCGGAAACAGGACAGCCAAGTCTTTGGAAATATGTGTTCATGACAGCAATATAGGTCCCTATAGACTCTCCAGGGCCTTGTTTACGTTTTTGAATCTCCTTCAATAGCTTCTCGCCATATGAAGAAGGAAGATATTCTGCCATGAACCTCTGTTCCAGCTGTTCCCACGTATGGACTTCCCTACGTACATCTTTGTAAAAAGTATAAGCTGACTTTTCAAAAAGATCAATGCCCGAATTCAGTAAAACCTTTTTGCTGACTCCTCTCGCCTGACTTAACTCGTCCACTCTCTCAAAAAATGCGGTGACGGAGATCGTACCCCTCTCGCCTGTAAACTTTATGTTCCACTTATGCGGAGGTACAGGTGCAACGTGATATGAAGTACCAGGATCACTTGACATTGGTACTGGCGACGAACATGAAAATGGTCGTGACTGAGCAATTGGTGCTATGCTACTTTGGAGGGCAGCTAAACTCAAAGGAACGGTAGACGGTTGTTGATAATGAAAAGCTGATGTACCGTAATTCTCAATCGGCATAGGGACTGGTGCCTGTATTGGTGCTTGAGTTGGGTTCGTTAGCACTTGCATTTGCACTGGAGCAATGACCGACGGTTGGTTTGTGGGCTGTTGAGCTGTTCTTTGTGTGCTCGAGAGCTGTGGTTGCGGGAAATGAGACTGGTTAGGTGTGTTGCCAGCATTTGTTGAGTGGTCTGAGCTTCGACTCGTTGATTGAGTTTCAGATGCTTCATCATCATCTGAGGTCACGCCAACTCTTAATAAATCTGTTGCTTGGCTCTGCAACCTCCCAATCAAACTCAAGGTTTCCGCAACCAGTATGCCTTTTGTTTGACTTTCTTCAAAGTTTGACGGATTCATGTTATTTATCCTGGCTAACACATGTTCCAACCTTACAGCGATTTTCCTAAACTCTCCCCCTTTGCTCGTACCAGAGAACTTCTCTACCAGCGGTACTAGACTATCTAGCTTCTTCATGCAGCTAAAAGCATCTTGGCCAAATTTAAAGGGATACGGAGGGTATCTCATACTTGTATCAGTCTTTTCTCTCTGCTTAATCAGCACAAGCTGTTGTTTCATTTCTTCCACCGATCCAATGGCTATGCCTCTCCATGTTAACTCATAGATTAATTCGTCCTTGACTAAGTACCTTATGTCAGACAACCGACTCACAGAAACAGCCATAGTGCCTTTTATATTCAAACTTTAAACTTCAAAACTCTTAATTATACCTCCCAATTGTAAAAACTAAACCACGCAATAACAAACACAAAGTTCACTTTCAATTCACTAGTGAAAATCACTATAAATTTTCTCACAACTGTAGAAACTATAAAACTTAAATACGGGCAGACGCGAACAAAACCGAAAAACACCGGAGCAGTAAAAAAATAAAATTTATTTGCATTTAAAAATGTAATCATAATTTATGTTAAGTATTTGTACAACCAACTATGACGTCCAACCCTGCAGAGAGAAATAACCACTTAAATCCTAAATTAGAATTAACAAGTAGCCATAAAAAAAAAGTTTAAAAAAAAAATAAAAGAGAGACAAGAGTTTTGGCAGTGTTTAGGTCTTATGTTTCACTCCTGCGTGAGTAAAACCAAAAAAAAATAATTGCGCTTATCCTAGCTGAACTGGATTAAAATTAAAGTTAAGTGATGTTTGTTTACCTCAGCAACCGAGTAGGTAAATTTATCCCTAAATGGAACGTACAACAGACTACCTATAACAAAAATCCCAAAGCTGTTGTACACAGTTAACGCTAGGGTATACTCCTGCTATTGCAGAACGGCTCCACTAATAAACTCCTCAAAAAAACCCAAATTGCCGTATACAATGATTTTTCTAAAAAGAATAAATCAAAACCCACTTTAACCTGCTTACCTATTCTGAGTCTACACGAAACTTGAATTGCTTAAGGCAAAATCATCCCTTAATATATAAGTGAACGCAATAAACATCGGAACAGATGTTCATGTTATAGAAATCGTAAAATATGCTCAATTAAAAAAAAATCCGCTCGCTGAAATTGCGTTGAATTAGACTAGTGAGGATGTTGTGTGTAATTTAAAAAAAAAATTGAAAAAAATTACCGATGGTATTAAAAAAATTTTATACAAATAACGTCTTGGTAGGACTGCAACTCTCTAATCTTCATTAAAATGAAATTCCCAAAACTTAAACTAAATTGATGCAAACTATGGTCATGGTCAAAAAGACCCTAGGATCGTACCGAAAGGTGTCCAAAAAAAAAATTTTAAAAAATTTTTTTTGGTGAAGCCCACAGTAGGCCAATAATAAGAAAAAAATTAAATAGTGGCTCACTACAATGTTCAAAATATTACACTACCCTAATAGGTGGTTTGGAGTAGGGAGAAAAAAAAATTAAAACAAATGATGATAGGTTGTTAAAACGCGAGGTTTCGAAATGAAATTATATTTTAATTCACAAAAAAATATATTTAAATAAACTGGTAAAATCATTGTAGGGCCAGGTACTACTATGCACAAAAAAAAAATTTCAACAAGAAAATCAAGTTTCCTTCCTTAAAAAAAATATTAAAAAGAAAAAATATTTAAAAAATATTTTCAAAAAAAAATGCAAAATGTTTAAGTGGGGTTGCAGCTCCTATTAGTGAACCTTAAAAAAAAATTAATAAAACCAGCACCAGAAAAATCTTATTCGAGTTGTCATGCAACAGTTTTTGTTCTTTTCCTTTAAAAAACAGTTGTCAATTCCCTTTCCTCTCCCAAAACTGTGGCAATGTGAAAAGTCAATGAGCTAGAAAAATTTATTTACTATAAAAAAAATGTTGAAAATTAAATTTACTTAAGAATCATAAGGTATAAAAATCGTGATTGAAAAAAAACCAATCAGTTTAGGAAAAGTTAAAAAAAAATGTTTATGTTACAAAAAAAAACAAATGATGTTAGTATATTTGTTCAAAATCATTACTAAAGGAAATAAACAACGTTAGTACTTATTTACTGTACCACTATAATGTGAAGAACCTTAGCACTCAACCCCGTAAAGAATTATCCTGTGTGCATTTTCAAAAACCAAATATGAAAACAATTTCAAGGTTCACCTGTAAGAACGTTGCAAAACTAAATCTGCCTACTCAAGTGTCTTTACACACAACATCTAATCAAAAAAAAAAATTTACTGCTTAATGCATTCTCAGATCCTTATTCCTGGTGTTCACGAGATATAAAATTAAGTTGGGCCCTCTTCACAACCATTATTCAAAGCAAAATTACCAAATGTACAAGGGCCAATGAGATCCTATCACTTACAAATGACATTTTGAAATGAAACAGTTGGGAATAATCCTGCGTAAAACCCTAGAAAACAAAAATCAAGAAGCCAAAACTATTACATTAATTTTAAAAGAGCATAATAAAACACCCGGCCCCAATTAAACTTTTGTTATCTCAACAAAACTCGGCCTAAAACCAAAAACTTTTTATTAGACATTTCCCCTATTCCCTAAGTATAATGTCAATAAAACCCAAAACTTGTGATTTCCATTCCAATCCCATCTGGACCCTATATATTTTTCAAACGGTTAAACACCCACAGGCGAAACAATATCTTATTTCAAAGAAAAGGTGAAGATATTTTGAAGCACCCTGTGAAAATAGGACACTATTATGGAAAATTGTTCAGATCAGTGTTCTTACTAATTTTTAACCTAAATATACCTAGTTCCCTCATATGCATGTTACTATTATATTATATTAATTCCTATCATAACTAAACAGATCACAAAAATTGTCTTTCTCCGCGAATCTGCAAGGTCCTGGAAGATGTGAGATTCAGCCTGTAGGCCAAATTTGGATGTATTTTAATTTAGCGAAAACCGAAGTTGCGAAATCCTAAAAAGATTAGCAGGAAGTCCTCGTTCCTCGATTTCTACACTCCGAACCAAACATTTCTTCCATTTCCACCCAGCTCGCGGGAGGAAAACCCCTAATTATGGCAATACAAAAGGTACTACTATCATATTATGCATAACAAAAAAAGTATATGCCCTCATCGTTGTTTAGTCTCATCAAAGAAAACCTATTGTCTTTAAATTTATTCTTAGATTGAAATCTTTTTTTTTTTAAATCAATCATCTTAAATTTATTGTTTAACCTGAACACTTTCCCATTTATTCCACAACAGTGTATTGTAATTTAAAAATTTGCTTCATTATTTGAGGTCACCAGTATGAAACTATTTTAAAATTAAAAAAAAAATTAAATAAAAAAAAATTATTTCCCGATTGTCCACAACTTCCAAGTTTTCATCCCTAAATACCTAGGTACTTTCTTAGTCTAACACCATCCATCGTTATCCAACATAACGCTTTAATTTTAGAAGCAACAAAACGAAGATTAAGTGAAAACTAAGCAAGTATGTTGGAAGTTGCTTTACAATGGGCGCAGATGTAAGGCCCCCTCAAGTACACGCCACTGTCCTGAACTGCAAACCAACAAAAAAACTGAAGACTAGCATATCTGCCGTCAAACAACATTTGGCACGAAATTAAAATAATTTCATATCACACCAGTATCCTCAAAACAAAACGTTTTTTTTTTCTATAAGACCCAAACACTTAACCAATAAATCTTGTTATTTAAAATTATGATTCGGGAGTAAAAAGATTTATTTATTCCTGCCTGATCAACTAAGACAAAAAAAAAGTTCACCTTTTTGTAACTCAAGAAGTTCCCGTTTGGTCCCCTAAAAAATATAACCTGTCTGGTCACCCTTTAAAACTACGACCACTATACAAACCGTTTTGACCAAAACAAGAATTCGAGAAGTTATGTTAACAGAAAGGAAATAATCTTTTGCGAAAAATTAAATTATTTAAAAAAAGAAGCAAAATTTGGAAATATTTTTACCAATTACCACCGCCTAGCATTTATATTTAGTTGAAAGTCTCTCTTAAATTCACTGACCAATTTCACGGCCTCACAATGACATTACTTAAAAAAATTACTGAACTTTACAAATGAACTCTACAAATGAACTAAAAAAAATCAAAAAACTTATTATCTATATCTGTCTCAGTTAAACATTTCTTTTGTGGTATTATATCTAGTTGGGCTTCAAATTCATCTTCTCTGTATTCAATCTGGAGCAGGCAAAACTTCTCAAGGCTCAAACATAAATGTTTGCTCTCCAATGGCCATGACCAAGCTATGACCTGAACGCAGAAAAAAATACAGAAAAAAAAATAATTGTGAACCAGAAAACTTTAATTGGTAGAAATACCCGTAGGTCATTTTTTTAAAAAAAATGCACTCCAAAGCCCAACGCTGTATTTTCTACCAAAAAAATTTGACCAGTCACAAAAACACAACTAGACTGGCAACCAAAGACCTAAAAAAAAAACTGCTCCAAAAAAAAATACCCCAAAAAAAATGCCAACTGGACCTCTGGCGTTGATCTTCAGCCAATATGTCGCTCTAGGGTTTTAGCCTTGTGTTTCCTAACCTCCCGAGCCGACACTAGTAGTAGTACCCTCCTCTGACCCGATGTAACTGAGTGACGTAAGATCTTAATTGTCATCCAACAGTTACCACCAAAAACAAGAAAAGAAAATGACAAAGCAAAATAAACTCATTTTCCTTTTCTTTCATTACTAATTAATACTTTCAACTAAACAAAGCTACCAGCTGTTAAGCTATTTTTACTTTAAAACAACTCAGCCAAGAAAAATTTGTGTGAAACCCTGTAAAAATATTCTAAATACCAAGTGGTGATATCCCACAAAAAATTAAAATCGCCAAAAAAAAATAACTTTTTGGACACTATATAAATTGACTGCACTAAAAAATAATCGGTGAAACAATTTCTATCTTATCACAAGCAGGAAATAATAACCTATAAATAAATGAACCGGCAAAAAAAAATTGTTAGAAAAAACACACTACCTATGTCATATATTGAAACATAAAAAGACCATGTCTGGAAATCCATCCACCTATAAATTAAATAAAATTGAAGTAAATTTACATTGTTGTATTTATTTTTCTTAAAAAAGAATTTAAAAAACTAAAACATGTTTTTCCTACAAAAACTTTAAAGAATTAAGAACATGAGTTGGACTCTGTTCAATAAAAACTCCTATGTTTTTTTATCCACTTATTCTTCCTTAATAAATAAAAATGAATCTTTTATTTTCCAAGAAAAAAAACTTGTGAAGATAAGCTAATAAAAAACTAAGAGGATCAACAGAGCAACAAACCGAGTTCCAAATCAACGTTCAAATATTACTAAAAAAATATTTAAAAAATGTTATTTCCAAAAACCAATGATCTTGTTTTTTATGAAAAAAAAATGATTGAGTGTCAAAACCACCCACAGCCACTGAAAGCCTTTAACCTGGCTTTGGCTGTACCACAAAAAATTTTATGTTTTAGAAAATTTTCAGAAAATTCAAAAAAAAAAATTTTTTTTTCCAAATCAAAAAAAGAACAATAAAAAATTACATCAGATGTTAAAAAACTAGCCAAAAACCACGTAGGGCGCCAATTTGTGGCCTTAAAAAAAGTTAAAAAAAAATGTGGGCGCCAATTTGTGGCCTTAAAAAAATTTGTATGACATTTGTGGCAGCTTAAAGACGTCGCCGCCATTTTGTGACACTGAAACCCACTGAATAATTAAACAAATATCTGGAAGCAGAACTGTATTTTCCAGCTAGGTAAAACATTGATATGCCCGGTAACTTTTATACAGTGGAGAAGGGGGGGGTTCAGAAATAAGAAAATTTTAAGTGCGCCACATTATTTAATATCAATGTTTTACAAAGAAGATCTTAAATAAAATACAGTTCAACCCAAACGTTGCAGCCAAACAATGAAATTCTACTTACTTCCGAGGCTTCCAGAATATTTATGTAATTAAGAATAACCAAAAAAAAGTAAACAGAATAAAATTCTAAAAGATTGAATTAAGATGACAAAACTAGAAGCACTTTACAGGTAGATGGACTCCTTTAACCGGTCATAGTGTACCTACATCTGAGTCAGTAGCGTAGGACTCAATTATATGAATGATTGTTAAAAAAAATATACACTTCCAAAATCGTTCCATCATAGGGGAGATCTAGACCAAATATCTGCTGTCATCATTCTACATTGGGTAGAATGAGACAGACAGCAACCCAGTCCGAGATCCACCCCATGAGGTAAAAATGTGTAACTAAACCGCTAAAAAAAAAATATAATCTCATCTCTCTTTTGTCTCCGCAAAGTTGGTCACTGGGTTGTACAAATAACGCAAAGATTTAGTTCATCTTGTATATTTTAAGGGTAAAATCAGATAAAATTACCGGAAACATAAAAAAAAATAAATGAAATGGATGAAAACAAGGGCCAAAATAGCAAGGCACTTTAAATTTGACAGTAAAATTATCTTAAATAAATGAAAGGAAGGAAAACAAGTCAATGTAGTAAATATGCCGCAAAACCAGGGTTATGACGTCATACCTTATCTTGCGTTTACAAGAAATGTTGAAACTATACTGTGAAAACTTATATATGAAATATATGAAAAGATCACGTCTAAATTATATTAAAAATTTATATATGAGTGAAAAAATTATAGTTAAAGCTTGCTCCTACCTTGGTCCTTGATTATTCTGTGTATGTTTTATTTTGTAAACCTGGAATTCTGTTGTCCTGTTGTCTCACCACTGCTTCCGGGTCTCCTGCTCTGCTCGCGCCACCCCTCGTGCCCGCTTAGCACATGATGTTAGGCCAGCACTTTGGTCTTAAAAGGGTTGTGGGATTCTTGCCCGAGCGTAGAACCCTGTGGAAAATGAAATGTTTCAGTTTCCTGGAATTCGTCAATTTTGCACGAAGTTCCCCTACACAGTAACTTAAATCGAGAACCCCATGTCGACTCAATAAAATAAAGCAAATTTAAACAGATGAACCAAAATAACTCTAACGTACCTTTCCCAGGGTACAACTGGCTACACCTGGCTTCACACCAGCGTCCAGCCCCAAATGTCGGTGGAATGGACGGGCTGTAGACAAAGGAGAAAAACAATATATAGTTTCTATCCAACACGTGGTTAAATGAAAAATATAAAAAAAAAACGCCAACAATTCCCCACGTCCTTTGTCAAAAAAAGTACATTTCCCACGAAAAAATAATTACAATTTGGGAGGCAAATATTATCTTGAAGAGTACTCAAATAAAAAAAAAATGAAAAAAAAAATAAAATCGAACTTACCGCTGCTCTTTCCCCGTACAAAATGGCGTGGCCGACTTAAATTCCCCTCAAAACAGGGTGCGAGCGTCACTCCAGATTACGCCTGGACACGACGGACTCACTCCTCACAGCCTCTGGGATATCTCCTACAGTTCGCTGCAGTGCCAAACCAAAAACAATGGCGATCCCAGAGCCTGTTGTCGACCCAACCAAATTTGTTAGCAAAGAGAGACCAGGCAGAACACAAAAAACGAAGTGGCCGGAAACCGTTTTGTAAATTTGGTGGGGAGTGGGGACAGTAAAACACAATACCAACCAACCAGAAAAACCCGCGATTTTCAAACTAACCAATGAGACACAGCAACAGCTCTATACAGGTATATAGGGGGCAGCACCGACCAAGGGGACGTTGAAAATATGTAAAGCACACATTGAGGTGTTGTCGGATCTATTTCCACGGTTGAAATTTTTACAACAAGGACGTCGAGATACCATACCAGATAAGAGGAAAATAACCAGACGGACTATAAGAAGCTCAGCATTGAAACCATCAATTGTAAATTCAATTACTGGAGATTCGAGCATGTATCAAACCCAGGAATATTCGAACATTCAACCAATTCCCATATGAGTAAAGCTATACTAAGTGTAGAATTTAGTTGTATTTTAGTTACAGTTCTCGTCAAAAGTTTCCTTTGCTCTTTATAAATGTTTTCTCTAAGATTCATATGGTTTGACGCCATTTTTGTAAAACATTTCTACATTAATAAAGTTGTTTCTGAACCTGAACCTAAAAATACACACTGAACTACTGCTAAGAAGCTCGGCACAAGAGTGTTCAGATGTTAACTCACACGATTTCGTTTATTCCCCAGTCTTGGTTTTTTATCCCTCGTCCATCTCCCATTTACAAAAGTGCATAACTCGTATTTATTTTATCCTCTCCCTATCAAATTAATACAGATATCAAAGTGGCGGAGCCTCGGTTGTTACTGGTCAACCCAAATATGTTTTCGTACTATCAAAGCTAGCCAATCCGTGAAGGATATGAGGTTCGGATTGTCCCAATATCCTCGAAAATAAACGTAAGGGAATGAAATGTTCATCCAAATGCTTCCCTCCTGTTACCGAAACCATTTGTGATGCGGCAACGCCGCCATTCCCCAGCTGTTTAATTTCATGAGTGTCAAATAAAATTACGAAAATGCAGGTAAACAAGACAATCGAAAGTTTTTATATGATTTTCCCGAAACCTGTGATCCTAAATTCCAATTACGGTGTCCAGATAATGCGATGTGCGTAGTGTCCACAGTAATTCGATGGAATGTCTCCTTTATAAGGTAACTTTTTGGACACTATATAACCTCCAAACCTAGCTCTATAAAATACCCTTACTTGTGTACAGAAAGACGAATCAAAGAGCCTTGATTATTTACCTAAATAAACAAATATGTAACGTTGTCTTAAACGTAAAAATGACACGTTACAGTGCCACAAAGTAGCTACTGAGTCCCTTATACTAACCTGAAAATATTACAGTTGTAGATGTAATGGTTATCGAGAAAAAAATAATCAAAAGTTGAAAATTTTCAAAAAATTCAAAATTTTGAAAACAAAAGTCAACTTTTTTGCTATTGGATAGACGTCAAAACAATTGTTATATTTTTATTGCTTGCCTCACAAAGAAATAAAAAAGACCCCAAAAGTTGGTCTAAAGGTTTATGTTTGTAAGAAATAAATAAAAGTTTAAATTACCAAAACTCAAAACTGAAGTGACTTTGGCGGTCTCTCTCGGCATTATTATAAATACCTGTCCTTTAACTTTTACATCGTTATATAGAGGGGCCCGAAAAGCTTAATTTAATGTATTATAATATATATTTTTACAAAGTTAACAATTTTAAAAAATTAAAAAACTGCACTTTTTGGGGACCCCTTTGGTCAGGAAAATTTTCATCAAAAATTTCAAAAAAAAACATTTAGTTAATACTGTGCCACAAAGAAGCTACCGAGTCCCTTATACTAACCGGAAAATATTACAGTTGTAGATGTAATGCTTATCGAGAAAAATAGAATCAAAAGTTGAAAATTTTCAAAAATTTCATAATTTAAAAAAAAAAGTCAACTTTTTAGCTATTGGATATACGTCAAAACAATTGTTATATTTTTATTGCTTGCCTCACAAAGAAATAAAAAAGACCCCAAAAGTTGGTCTAAAGGTTTATGTTTGTAAGAAATAAATAAAAGTTTAAATTGCCAAAACTCAAAACTGAAGTGACTTTGGCGATTTCTCTCGGCATTATTATAAATACCTGTCCTTTAACTTTTACATCGTTATATAGAAGGGCAGGAGAAGCTTAATTTAATGTATTATAATATATATTTTTACAAAGGTAACAATTTAAAAAAATTAAAAAACTGCACTTTTTGGGTACCCCTTTGGTCAGGAAAATTTTCATCAAAAATTAAAAAAAAAAACATTTAGTTAATACTGTGCCACAAAGAAGCTACCGAGTCCCTTATACTAACCTGAAAATATTACAGTTGTAGATGTAATGCTTATCGAGAAAAATAGAATCAAAAGTTGAAAATTTTCAAAAATTTCAAAATTTAAAAAAAAAAGTCAACTTTTTTGCTATTGGATATACGTCAAAACAATTGTTATATTTTTATTGCTTGCCCCACAAAGAAATAAAAAAGACCCCAAAAGTTGGTCTAAAGGTTTATGTTTGTAAGAAATAAATAAAAGTTTAAATTGCCAAAACTCAAAACTGAAGTGATTTTGGCGGTCTCTCTCGGCATTATTATAAATACCTGTCCTTTAACTTTTACATCGTTATATAGAGGGGCCCGAGAAGCTTAATTCAATGTATTATAATATATATTTTTACAAAGTTAACAATTTTAAAAAATTAAAAAACTGCACTTTTTGGGTACCCCTTTGGTCAGGAAAATTTTCATCAAAAATTAAAAAAAAAACATTTAGTTAATACTGTGCCACAAAGAAGCTACCGAGTCCCTTATACTAACCTGAAAATATTACAGTTGTAGATGTAATGCTTATCGAGAAAAATAGAATCAAAAGTTGAAAATTTTCAAAAATTTCAAAATTTAAAAAAAAAGTCAACTTTTTTGCTATTGGATATACGTCAAAACAATTGTTATATTTTTATTGCTTGCCTCACAAAGAAATAAAAAAGACCCCAAAAGTTGGTCTAAAGGTTTATGTTTGTAAGAAATAAATAAAAGTTTAAATTGCCAAAACTCAAAACTGAAGTGATTTTGGCGGTCTCTCTCGGCATTATTATAAATACCTGTCCTTTAACTTTTACATCGTTATATAGAGGGGCCCGAGAAGCTTAATTCAATGTATTATAATATATATTTTTACAAAGTTAACAATTTTAAAAAATTAAAAAACTGCACTTTTTGGGTACCCCTTTGGTCAGGAATATTTTCATCAAAAATTTAAAAAAAAAACATTTAGTTAATACTGTGCCACAAAGAAGCTACCGAGTCCCTTATACTAACCTGAAAATATTACAGTTGTAGATGTAATGGTTATCGAGAAAAATAGAATCAAAAGTTGAAAATTTTCAAAAATTTCAAAATTTAAAAAAAAAGTCAACTTTTTTGCTATTGGATATACGTCAAAACAATTGTTATATTTTTATTGCTTGCCTCACAAAGAAATAAAAAAGACCCCAAAAGTTGGTCTAAAGGTTTATGTTTGTAAGAAATAAATAAAAGTTTAAATTGCCAAAACTCAAAACTGAAGTGACTTTGGCGGTCTCTCTCGGCATTATTATAAATACCTGTCCTTTAACTTTTACATCGTTATATAGAGGGGCCCGAGAAGCCTAATTTAATGTATTATAATATATATTTTTACAAAGTTAACATATTAAAAAAATTAAAAAACTGCACTTTTTGGGTACCCCTTTGGTCAGAAAAATTTTCACCAAAAATTAAAAAAAATTTTTTTTTGTTGATACTGTGCCACGAAGAAGCTACCGAGTCCCTTATACTAACCTGAAAATATTACAGTTGTAGATGAAATGGTGTTCAAGAAAAATAAAATCAAAAATTGTATATTTTCAGAAAATTAAAAGTGTTGTAAAAAAAAAGTCAATTTACCCCTTTGGCCAGGATCATCAAAAATTTCAAAAAAAACATTTAGTTAATACTGTGCCACAAAGTAGCTACTGAGTCCCTTATACTAACCTGAAAATATTACAGTTGTAGATGTAATGGTTATCGAGAAAAAAATAATCAAAAGTTGAAAATTTTCAAAAAATTCAAAATTTTGAAAACAAAAGTCAACTTTTTTGCTATTGGATAGACGTCAAAACAATTGTTATATTTTTATTGCTTGCCTCACAAAGAAATAAAAAAGACCCCAAAAGTTGGTCTAAAGGTTTATGTTTGTAAGAAATAAATAAAAGTTTAAATTACCAAAACTCAAAACTGAAGTGACTTTGGCGGTCTCTCTCGGCATTATTATAAATACCTGTCCTTTAACTTTTACATCGTTATATAGAGGGGCCCGAAAAGCTTAATTTAATGTATTATAATATATATTTTTACAAAGTTAACAATTTTAAAAAATTAAAAAACTGCACTTTTTGGGGACCCCTTTGGTCAGGAAAATTTTCATCAAAAATTTCAAAAAAAAACATTTAGTTAATACTGTGCCACAAAGAAGCTACCGAGTCCCTTATACTAACCTGAAAATATTACAGTTGTAGATGTAATGGTTATCGAGAAAAATAGAATCAAAAGTTGAAAATTTTCAAAAATTTCATAATTTAAAAAAAAAAGTCAACTTTTTAGCTATTGGATATACGTCAAAACAATTGTTATATTTTTATTGCTTGCCTCACAAAGAAATAAAAAAGACCCCAAAAGTTGGTCTAAAGGTTTATGTTTGTAAGAAATAAATAAAAGTTTAAATTGCCAAAACTCAAAACTGAAGTGACTTTGGCGGTCTCTCTCGGCATTATTATAAATACCTGTCCTTTAACTTTTACATCGTTATATAGAGGGGCCCGAGAAGCTTAATTCAATGTATTATAATATATATTTTTACAAAGTTAACAATTTTAAAAAATTAAAAAACTGCACTTTTTGGGTACCCCTTTGGTCAGGAAAATTTTCATCAAAAATTAAAAAAAAAAACATTTAGTTAATACTGTGCCACAAAGAAGCTACCGAGTCCCTTATACTAACCTGAAAATATTACAGTTGTAGATGTAATGCTTATCGAGAAAAATAGAATCAAAAGTTGAAAATTTTCAAAAATTTCAAAATTTAAAAAAAAAAGTCAACTTTTTTGCTATTGGATATACGTCAAAACAATTGTTATATTTTTATTGCTTGCCCCACAAAGAAATAAAAAAGACCCCAAAAGTTGGTCTAAAGGTTTATGTTTGTAAGAAATAAATAAAAGTTTAAATTGCCAAAACTCAAAACTGAAGTGATTTTGGCGGTCTCTCTCGGCATTATTATAAATACCTGTCCTTTAACTTTTACATCGTTATATAGAGGGGCCCGAGAAGCTTAATTCAATGTATTATAATATATATTTTTACAAAGTTAACAATTTTAAAAAATTAAAAAACTGCACTTTTTGGGTACCCCTTTGGTCAGGAAAATTTTCATCAAAAATTAAAAAAAAAAACATTTAGTTAATACTGTGCCACAAAGAAGCTACCGAGTCCCTTATACTAACCTGAAAATATTACAGTTGTAGATGTAATGGTTATCGAGAAAAATAGAATCAAAAGTTGAAAATTTTCAAAAATTTCATAATTTAAAAAAAAAAGTCAACTTTTTAGCTATTGGATATACGTCAAAACAATTGTTATATTTTTATTGCTTGCCTCACAAAGAAATAAAAAAGACCCCAAAAGTTGGTCTAAAGGTTTATGTTTGTAAGAAATAAATAAAAGTTTAAATTGCCAAAACTCAAAACTGAAGTGACTTTGGCGATTTCTCTCGGCATTATTATAAATACCTGTCCTTTAACTTTTACATCGTTATATAGAGGGGCAGGAGAAGCTTAATTTAATGTATTATAATATATATTTTTACAAAGGTAACAATTTAAAAAAATTAAAAAACTGCACTTTTTGGGTACCCCTTTGGTCAGGAAAATTTTCATCAAAAATTAAAAAAAAAAACATTTAGTTAATACTGTGCCACAAAGAAGCTACCGAGTCCCTTATACTAACCTGAAAATATTACAGTTGTAGATGTAATGCTTATCGAGAAAAATAGAATCAAAAGTTGAAAATTTTCAAAAATTTCAAAATTTAAAAAAAAAAGTCAACTTTTTTGCTATTGGATATACGTCAAAACAATTGTTATATTTTTATTGCTTGCCCCACAAAGAAATAAAAAAGACCCCAAAAGTTGGTCTAAAGGTTTATGTTTGTAAGAAATAAATAAAAGTTTAAATTGCCAAAACTCAAAACTGAAGTGATTTTGGCGGTCTCTCTCGGCATTATTATAAATACCTGTCCTTTAACTTTTACATCGTTATATAGAGGGGCCCGAGAAGCTTAATTCAATGTATTATAATATATATTTTTACAAAGTTAACAATTTTAAAAAATTAAAAAACTGCACTTTTTGGGTACCCCTTTGGTCAGGAAAATTTTCATCAAAAATTAAAAAAAAAACATTTAGTTAATACTGTGCCACAAAGAAGCTACCGAGTCCCTTATACTAACCTGAAAATATTACAGTTGTAGATGTAATGCTTATCGAGAAAAATAGAATCAAAAGTTGAAAATTTTCAAAAATTTCAAAATTTAAAAAAAAAAGTCAACTTTTTTGCTATTGGATATACGTCAAAACAATTGTTATATTTTTATTGCTTGCCTCACAAAGAAATAAAAAAGACCCCAAAAGTTGGTCTAAAGGTTTATGTTTGTAAGAAATAAATAAAAGTTTAAATTGCCAAAACTCAAAACTGAAGTGATTTTGGCGGTCTCTCTCGGCATTATTATAAATACCTGTCCTTTAACTTTTACATCGTTATATAGAGGGGCCCGAGAAGCTTAATTCAATGTATTATAATATATATTTTTACAAAGTTAACAATTTTAAAAAATTAAAAAACTGCACTTTTTGGGTACCCCTTTGGTCAGGAAAATTTTCATCAAAAATTTCAAAAAAAACATTTAGTTAATACTGTGCCACAAGGAAGCTACCGAGTCCCTTATACTAACCTAAAAATATTACAGTTGTAGATGTAATGGTTATCGAGAAAAATAGAATCAAAAGTTGAAAATTTTCAAAAAGTTCAAAATTTGGAAAAAAAAGTCAACTTTTTTGCTATTGGATATACGTCAAAACAATTGTTATATTTTTATTGCTTGCCTCACAAAGAAATAAAAAAGACCCCAAAAGTTGGTCTAAAGGTTTATGTTTGTAAGAAATAAATAAAAGTTTAAATTGCCAAAACTCAAAACTGAAGTGACTTTGGCGGTCTCTCTCGGCATTATTATAAATACCTGTCCTTTAACTTTTACATCGTTATATAGAGGGGCCCGAGAAGCCTAATTTAATGTATTATAATATATATTTTTACAAAGTTAACATATTAAAAAAATTAAAAAACTGCACTTTTTGGGTACCCCTTTGGTCAGAAAAATTTTCACCAAAAATTAAAAAAAAAAATTTTTTGTTGATACTGTGCCACGAAGAAGCTACCGAGTCCCTTATACTAACCTGAAAATATTACAGTTGTAGATGAAATGGTGTTCAAGAAAAATAAAATCAAAAATTGTATATTTTCAGAAAATTAAAAGTGTTGTAAAAAAAAAGTCAATTTACCCCTTTGGCCAGGATCATCAAAAATTTCAAAAAAAACATTTAGTTAATACTGTGCCACAAAGTAGCTACTGAGTCCCTTATACTAACCTGAAAATATTACAGTTGTAGATGTAATGGTTATCGAGAAAAAAATAATCAAAAGTTGAAAATTTTCAAAAAATTCAAAATTTTGAAAACAAAAGTCAACTTTTTTGCTATTGGATAGACGTCAAAACAATTGTTATATTTTTATTGCTTGCCTCACAAAGAAATAAAAAAGACCCCAAAAGTTGGTCTAAAGGTTTATGTTTGTAAGAAATAAATAAAAGTTTAAATTGCCAAAACTCAAAACTGAAGTGATTTTGGCGGTCTCTCTCGGCATTATTATAAATACCTGTCCTTTAACTTTTACATCGTTATATAGAGGGGCCCGAGAAGCTTAATTCAATGTATTATAATATATATTTTTACAAAGTTAACAATTTTAAAAAATTAAAAAACTGCACTTTTTGGGTACCCCTTTGGTCAAGAAAATTTTCATCAAAAATTTCAAAAAAAACATTTAGTTAATACTGTGCCACAAGGAAGCTACCGAGTCCCTTATACTAACCTAAAAATATTACAGTTGTAGATGTAATGGTTATCGAGAAAAATAGAATCAAAAGTTGAAAATTTTCAAAAAGTTCAAAATTTGGAAAAAAAAGTCAACTTTTTTGCTATTGGATATACGTCAAAACAATTGTTATATTTTTATTGCTTGCCTCACAAAGAAATAAAAAAGACCCCAAAAGTTGGTCTAAAGGTTTATGTTTGTAAGAAATAAATAAAAGTTTAAATTGCCAAAACTCAAAACTGAAGTGACTTTGGCGGTCTCTCTCGGCATTATTATAAATACCTGTCCTTTAACTTTTACATCGTTATATAGAGGGGCCCGAGAAGCCTAATTTAATGTATTATAATATATATTTTTACAAAGTTAACATATTAAAAAAATTAAAAAACTGCACTTTTTGGGTACCCCTTTGGTCAGAAAAATTTTCACCAAAAATTAAAAAAAAAATTTTTTTGTTGATACTGTGCCACGAAGAAGCTACCGAGTCCCTTATACTAACCTGAAAATATTACAGTTGTAGATGAAATGGTGTTCAAGAAAAATAAAATCAAAAATTGTATATTTTCAGAAAATTAAAAGTGTTGTAAAAAAAAAGTCAATTTACCCCTTTGGCCAGGATCATCAAAAATTTCAAAAAAAACATTTAGTTAATACTGTGCCACAAAGTAGCTACTGAGTCCCTTATACTAACCTGAAAATATTACAGTTGTAGATGTAATGGTTATCGAGAAAAAAATAATCAAAAGTTGAAAATTTTCAAAAAATTCAAAATTTTGAAAACAAAAGTCAACTTTTTTGCTATTGGATAGACGTCAAAACAATTGTTATATTTTTATTGCTTGCCTCACAAAGAAATAAAAAAGACCCCAAAAGTTGGTCTAAAGGTTTATGTTTGTAAGAAATAAATAAAAGTTTAAATTACCAAAACTCAAAACTGAAGTGACTTTGGCGGTCTCTCTCGGCATTATTATAAATACCTGTCCTTTAACTTTTACATCGTTATATAGAGGGGCCCGAAAAGCTTAATTTAATGTATTATAATATATATTTTTACAAAGTTAACAATTTTAAAAAATTAAAAAACTGCACTTTTTGGGTACCCCTTTGGTCAGGAAAATTTTCATCAAAAATTTCAAAAAAAACATTTAGTTAATACTGTGCCACAAGGAAGCTACCGAGTCCCTTATACTAACCTAAAAATATTACAGTTGTAGATGTAATGGTTATCGAGAAAAATAGAATCAAAAGTTGAAAATTTTCAAAAAGTTCAAAATTTGGAAAAAAAAGTCAACTTTTTTGCTATTGGATATACGTCAAAACAATTGTTATATTTTTATTGCTTGCCTCACAAAGAAATAAAAAAGACCCCAAAAGTTGGTCTAAAGGTTTATGTTTGTAAGAAATAAATAAAAGTTTAAATTGCCAAAACTCAAAACTGAAGTGACTTTGGCGGTCTCTCTCGGCATTATTATAAATACCTGTCCTTTAACTTTTACATCGTTATATAGAGGGGCCCGAGAAGCCTAATTTAATGTATTATAATATATATTTTTACAAAGTTAACATATTAAAAAAATTAAAAAACTGCACTTTTTGGGTACCCCTTTGGTCAGAAAAATTTTCACCAAAAATTAAAAAAAATTTTTTTTTGTTGATACTGTGCCACGAAGAAGCTACCGAGTCCCTTATACTAACCTGAAAATATTACAGTTGTAGATGAAATGGTGTTCAAGAAAAATAAAATCAAAAATTGTATATTTTCAGAAAATTAAAAGTGTTGTAAAAAAAAAGTCAATTTACCCCTTTGGCCAGGATCATCAAAAATTTCAAAAAAAACATTTAGTTAATACTGTGCCACAAAGTAGCTACTGAGTCCCTTATACTAACCTGAAAATATTACAGTTGTAGATGTAATGGTTATCGAGAAAAAAATAATCAAAAGTTGAAAATTTTCAAAAAATTCAAAATTTTGAAAACAAAAGTCAACTTTTTTGCTATTGGATAGACGTCAAAACAATTGTTATATTTTTATTGCTTGCCTCACAAAGAAATAAAAAAGACCCCAAAAGTTGGTCTAAAGGTTTATGTTTGTAAGAAATAAATAAAAGTTTAAATTACCAAAACTCAAAACTGAAGTGACTTTGGCGGTCTCTCTCGGCATTATTATAAATACCTGTCCTTTAACTTTTACATCGTTATATAGAGGGGCCCGAAAAGCTTAATTTAATGTATTATAATATATATTTTTACAAAGTTAACAATTTTAAAAAATTAAAAAACTGCACTTTTTGGGGACCCCTTTGGTCAGGAAAATTTTCATCAAAAATTTCAAAAAAAAACATTTAGTTAATACTGTGCCACAAAGAAGCTACCGAGTCCCTTATACTAACCTGAAAATATTACAGTTGTAGATGTAATGGTTATCGAGAAAAATAGAATCAAAAGTTGAAAATTTTCAAAAATTTCATAATTTAAAAAAAAAAGTCAACTTTTTAGCTATTGGATATACGTCAAAACAATTGTTATATTTTTATTGCTTGCCTCACAAAGAAATAAAAAAGACCCCAAAAGTTGGTCTAAAGGTTTATGTTTGTAAGAAATAAATAAAAGTTTAAATTGCCAAAACTCAAAACTGAAGTGACTTTGGCGATTTCTCTCGGCATTATTATAAATACCTGTCCTTTAACTTTTACATCGTTATATAGAGGGGCAGGAGAAGCTTAATTTAATGTATTATAATATATATTTTTACAAAGGTAACAATTTAAAAAAATTAAAAAACTGCACTTTTTGGGTACCCCTTTGGTCAGGAAAATTTTCATCAAAAATTAAAAAAAAAAACATTTAGTTAATACTGTGCCACAAAGAAGCTACCGAGTCCCTTATACTAACCTGAAAATATTACAGTTGTAGATGTAATGCTTATCGAGAAAAATAGAATCAAAAGTTGAAAATTTTCAAAAATTTCAAAATTTAAAAAAAAAAGTCAACTTTTTTGCTATTGGATATACGTCAAAACAATTGTTATATTTTTATTGCTTGCCCCACAAAGAAATAAAAAAGACCCCAAAAGTTGGTCTAAAGGTTTATGTTTGTAAGAAATAAATAAAAGTTTAAATTGCCAAAACTCAAAACTGAAGTGATTTTGGCGGTCTCTCTCGGCATTATTATAAATACCTGTCCTTTAACTTTTACATCGTTATATAGAGGGGCCCGAGAAGCTTAATTCAATGTATTATAATATATATTTTTACAAAGTTAACAATTTTAAAAAATTAAAAAACTGCACTTTTTGGGTACCCCTTTGGTCAGGAAAATTTTCATCAAAAATTAAAAAAAAAAACATTTAGTTAATACTGTGCCACAAAGAAGCTACCGAGTCCCTTATACTAACCTGAAAATATTACAGTTGTAGATGTAATGCTTATCGAGAAAAATAGAATCAAAAGTTGAAAATTTTCAAAAATTTCAAAATTTAAAAAAAAAAGTCAACTTTTTTGCTATTGGATATACGTCAAAACAATTGTTATATTTTTATTGCTTGCCCCACAAAGAAATAAAAAAGACCCCAAAAGTTGGTCTAAAGGTTTATGTTTGTAAGAAATAAATAAAAGTTTAAATTGCCAAAACTCAAAACTGAAGTGATTTTGGCGGTCTCTCTCGGCATTATTATAAATACCTGTCCTTTAACTTTTACATCGTTATATAGAGGGGCCCGAGAAGCTTAATTCAATGTATTATAATATATATTTTTACAAAGTTAACAATTTTAAAAAATTAAAAAACTGCACTTTTTGGGTACCCCTTTGGTCAGGAAAATTTTCATCAAAAATTAAAAAAAAAACATTTAGTTAATACTGTGCCACAAAGAAGCTACCGAGTCCCTTATACTAACCTGAAAATATTACAGGTGTAGATGTAATGCTTATCGAGAAAAATAGAATCAAAAGTTGAAAATTTTCAAAAATTTCAAAATTAAAAAAAAAAGTCAACTTTTTTGCTATTGGATATACGTCAAAACAATTGTTATATTTTTATTGCTTGCCTCACAAAGAAATAAAAAAGACCCCAAAAGTTGGTCTAAAGGTTTATGTTTGTAAGAAATAAATAAAAGTTTAAATTGCCAAAACTCAAAACTGAAGTGATTTTGGCGGTCTCTCTCGGCATTATTATAAATACCTGTCCTTTAACTTTTACATCGTTATATAGAGGGGCCCGAGAAGCTTAATTCAATGTATTATAATATATATTTTTACAAAGTTAACAATTTTAAAAAATTAAAAAACTGCACTTTTTGGGTACCCCTTTGGTCAGGAAAATTTTCATCAAAAATTTCAAAAAAAACATTTAGTTAATACTGTGCCACAAGGAAGCTACCGAGTCCCTTATACTAACCTAAAAATATTACAGTTGTAGATGTAATGGTTATCGAGAAAAATAGAATCAAAAGTTGAAAATTTTCAAAAAGTTCAAAATTTGGAAAAAAAAGTCAACTTTTTTGCTATTGGATATACGTCAAAACAATTGTTATATTTTTATTGCTTGCCTCACAAAGAAATAAAAAAGACCCCAAAAGTTGGTCTAAAGGTTTATGTTTGTAAGAAATAAATAAAAGTTTAAATTGCCAAAACTCAAAACTGAAGTGACTTTGGCGGTCTCTCTCGGCATTATTATAAATACCTGTCCTTTAACTTTTACATCGTTATATAGAGGGGCCCGAGAAGCCTAATTTAATGTATTATAATATATATTTTTACAAAGTTAACATATTAAAAAAATTAAAAAACTGCACTTTTTGGGTACCCCTTTGGTCAGAAAAATTTTCACCAAAAATTAAAAAAAAAATTTTTTTGTTGATACTGTGCCACGAAGAAGCTACCGAGTCCCTTATACTAACCTGAAAATATTACAGTTGTAGATGAAATGGTGTTCAAGAAAAATAAAATCAAAAATTGTATATTTTCAGAAAATTAAAAGTGTTGTAAAAAAAAAGTCAATTTACCCCTTTGGCCAGGATCATCAAAAATTTCAAAAAAAACATTTAGTTAATACTGTGCCACAAAGTAGCTACTGAGTCCCTTATACTAACCTGAAAATATTACAGTTGTAGATGTAATGGTTATCGAGAAAAAAATAATCAAAAGTTGAAAATTTTCAAAAAATTCAAAATTTTGAAAACAAAAGTCAACTTTTTTGCTATTGGATAGACGTCAAAACAATTGTTATATTTTTATTGCTTGCCTCACAAAGAAATAAAAAAGACCCCAAAAGTTGGTCTAAAGGTTTATGTTTGTAAGAAATAAATAAAAGTTTAAATTACCAAAACTCAAAACTGAAGTGACTTTGGCGGTCTCTCTCGGCATTATTATAAATACCTGTCCTTTAACTTTTACATCGTTATATAGAGGGGCCCGAAAAGCTTAATTTAATGTATTATAATATATATTTTTACAAAGTTAACAATTTTAAAAAATTAAAAAACTGCACTTTTTGGGGACCCCTTTGGTCAGGAAAATTTTCATCAAAAATTTCAAAAAAAAACATTTAGTTAATACTGTGCCACAAAGAAGCTACCGAGTCCCTTATACTAACCGGAAAATATTACAGTTGTAGATGTAATGCTTATCGAGAAAAATAGAATCAAAAGTTGAAAATTTTCAAAAATTTCATAATTTAAAAAAAAAAGTCAACTTTTTAGCTATTGGATATACGTCAAAACAATTGTTATATTTTTATTGCTTGCCTCACAAAGAAATAAAAAAGACCCCAAAAGTTGGTCTAAAGGTTTATGTTTGTAAGAAATAAATAAAAGTTTAAATTGCCAAAACTCAAAACTGAAGTGACTTTGGCGATTTCTCTCGGCATTATTATAAATACCTGTCCTTTAACTTTTACATCGTTATATAGAAGGGCAGGAGAAGCTTAATTTAATGTATTATAATATATATTTTTACAAAGGTAACAATTTAAAAAAATTAAAAAACTGCACTTTTTGGGTACCCCTTTGGTCAGGAAAATTTTCATCAAAAATTAAAAAAAAAAACATTTAGTTAATACTGTGCCACAAAGAAGCTACCGAGTCCCTTATACTAACCTGAAAATATTACAGTTGTAGATGTAATGCTTATCGAGAAAAATAGAATCAAAAGTTGAAAATTTTCAAAAATTTCAAAATTTAAAAAAAAAAGTCAACTTTTTTGCTATTGGATATACGTCAAAACAATTGTTATATTTTTATTGCTTGCCCCACAAAGAAATAAAAAAGACCCCAAAAGTTGGTCTAAAGGTTTATGTTTGTAAGAAATAAATAAAAGTTTAAATTGCCAAAACTCAAAACTGAAGTGATTTTGGCGGTCTCTCTCGGCATTATTATAAATACCTGTCCTTTAACTTTTACATAGTTATATAGAGGGGCCCGAGAAGCTTAATTCAATGTATTATAATATATATTTTTACAAAGTTAACAATTTTAAAAAATTAAAAAACTGCACTTTTTGGGTACCCCTTTGGTCAGGAAAATTTTCATCAAAAATTAAAAAAAAAACATTTAGTTAATACTGTGCCACAAAGAAGCTACCGAGTCCCTTATACTAACCTGAAAATATTACAGTTGTAGATGTAATGCTTATCGAGAAAAATAGAATCAAAAGTTGAAAATTTTCAAAAATTTCAAAATTTAAAAAAAAAAGTCAACTTTTTTGCTATTGGATATACGTCAAAACAATTGTTATATTTTTATTGCTTGCCTCACAAAGAAATAAAAAAGACCCCAAAAGTTGGTCTAAAGGTTTATGTTTGTAAGAAATAAATAAAAGTTTAAATTGCCAAAACTCAAAACTGAAGTGATTTTGGCGGTCTCTCTCGGCATTATTATAAATACCTGTCCTTTAACTTTTACATCGTTATATAGAGGGGCCCGAGAAGCTTAATTCAATGTATTATAATATATATTTTTACAAAGTTAACAATTTTAAAAAATTAAAAAACTGCACTTTTTGGGTACCCCTTTGGTCAGGAAAATTTTCATCAAAAATTTCAAAAAAAAACATTTAGTTAATACTGTGCCACAAAGAAGCTACCGAGTCCCTTATACTAACCTGAAAATATTACAGTTGTAGATGTAATGGTTATCGAGAAAAATAGAATCAAAAGTTGAAAATTTTCAAAAATTTCAAAATTTAAAAAAAAAGTCAACTTTTTTGCTATTGGATATACGTCAAAACAATTGTTATATTTTTATTGCTTGCCTCACAAAGAAATAAAAAAGACCCCAAAAGTTGGTCTAAAGGTTTATGTTTGTAAGAAATAAATAAAAGTTTAAATTGCCAAAACTCAAAACTGAAGTGACTTTGGCGGTCTCTCTCGGCATTATTATAAATACCTGTCCTTTAACTTTTACATCGTTATATAGAGGGGCCCGAGAAGCCTAATTTAATGTATTATAATATATATTTTTACAAAGTTAACATATTAAAAAAATTAAAAAACTGCACATTTTGGGTACCCCTTTGGTCAGAAAAATTTTCACCAAAAATTAAAAAAAAAATTTTTTTGTTGATACTGTGCCACGAAGAAGCTACCGAGTCCCTTATACTAACCTGAAAATATTACAATTGTAGATGAAATGGTGTTCAAGAAAAATAAAATCAAAAATTGTATATTTTCAGAAAATTAAAAGTGTTGTAAAAAAAAAGTCAATTTACCCCTTTGGCCAGGATCATCAAAAATTTCAAAAAAAACATTTAGTTAATACTGTGCCACAAAGTAGCTACTGAGTCCCTTATACTAACCTGAAAATATTACAGTTGTAGATGTAATGGTTATCGAGAAAAAAATAATCAAAAGTTGAAAATTTTCAAAAAATTCAAAATTTTGAAAACAAAAGTCAACTTTTTTGCTATTGGATAGACGTCAAAACAATTGTTATATTTTTATTGCTTGCCTCACAAAGAAATAAAAAAGACCCCAAAAGTTGGTCTAAAGGTTTATGTTTGTAAGAAATAAATAAAAGTTTAAATTGCCAAAACTCAAAACTGAAGTGATTTTGGCGGTCTCTCTCGGCATTATTATAAATACCTGTCCTTTAACTTTTACATCGTTATATAGAGGGGCCCGAGAAGCTTAATTCAATGTATTATAATATATATTTTTACAAAGTTAACAATTTTAAAAAATTAAAAAACTGCACTTTTTGGGTACCCCTTTGGTCAGGAAAATTTTCATCAAAAATTTCAAAAAAAACATTTAGTTAATACTGTGCCACAAGGAAGCTACCGAGTCCCTTATACTAACCTAAAAATATTACAGTTGTAGATGTAATGGTTATCGAGAAAAATAGAATCAAAAGTTGAAAATTTTCAAAAAGTTCAAAATTTGGAAAAAAAAGTCAACTTTTTTGCTATTGGATATACGTCAAAACAATTGTTATATTTTTATTGCTTGCCTCACAAAGAAATAAAAAAGACCCCAAAAGTTGGTCTAAAGGTTTATGTTTGTAAGAAATAAATAAAAGTTTAAATTGCCAAAACTCAAAACTGAAGTGACTTTGGCGGTCTCTCTCGGCATTATTATAAATACCTGTCCTTTAACTTTTACATCGTTATATAGAGGGGCCCGAGAAGCCTAATTTAATGTATTATAATATATATTTTTACAAAGTTAACATATTAAAAAAATTAAAAAACTGCACTTTTTGGGTACCCCTTTGGTCAGAAAAATTTTCACCAAAAATTAAAAAAAAATTTTTTTTGTTGATACTGTGCCACGAAGAAGCTACCGAGTCCCTTATACTAACCTGAAAATATTACAGTTGTAGATGAAATGGTGTTCAAGAAAAATAAAATCAAAAATTGTATATTTTCAGAAAATTAAAAGTGTTGTAAAAAAAAAGTCAATTTACCCCTTTGGCCAGGATCATCAAAAATTTCAAAAAAAACATTTAGTTAATACTGTGCCACAAAGTAGCTACTGAGTCCCTTATACTAACCTGAAAATATTACAGTTGTAGATGTAATGGTTATCGAGAAAAAAATAATCAAAAGTTGAAAATTTTCAAAAAATTCAAAATTTTGAAAACAAAAGTCAACTTTTTTGCTATTGGATAGACGTCAAAACAATTGTTATATTTTTATTGCTTGCCTCACAAAGAAATAAAAAAGACCCCAAAAGTTGGTCTAAAGGTTTATGTTTGTAAGAAATAAATAAAAGTTTAAATTACCAAAACTCAAAACTGAAGTGACTTTGGCGGTCTCTCTCGGCATTATTATAAATACCTGTCCTTTAACTTTTACATCGTTATATAGAGGGGCCCGAAAAGCTTAATTTAATGTATTATAATATATATTTTTACAAAGTTAACAATTTTAAAAAATTAAAAAACTGCACTTTTTGGGTACCCCTTTGGTCAGGAAAATTTTCATCAAAAATTTCAAAAAAAACATTTAGTTAATACTGTGCCACAAGGAAGCTACCGAGTCCCTTATACTAACCTAAAAATATTACAGTTGTAGATGTAATGGTTATCGAGAAAAATAGAATCAAAAGTTGAAAATTTTCAAAAAGTTCAAAATTTGGAAAAAAAAGTCAACTTTTTTGCTATTGGATATACGTCAAAACAATTGTTATATTTTTATTGCTTGCCTCACAAAGAAATAAAAAAGACCCCAAAAGTTGGTCTAAAGGTTTATGTTTGTAAGAAATAAATAAAAGTTTAAATTGCCAAAACTCAAAACTGAAGTGACTTTGGCGGTCTCTCTCGGCATTATTATAAATACCTGTCCTTTAACTTTTACATCGTTATATAGAGGGGCCCGAGAAGCCTAATTTAATGTATTATAATATATATTTTTACAAAGTTAACATATTAAAAAAATTAAAAAACTGCACTTTTTGGGTACCCCTTTGGTCAGAAAAATTTTCACCAAAAATTAAAAAAAAAAATTTTTTGTTGATACTGTGCCACGAAGAAGCTACCGAGTCCCTTATACTAACCTGAAAATATTACAGTTGTAGATGAAATGGTGTTCAAGAAAAATAAAATCAAAAATTGTATATTTTCAGAAAATTAAAAGTGTTGTAAAAAAAAAGTCAATTTACCCCTTTGGCCAGGATCATCAAAAATTTCAAAAAAAACATTTAGTTAATACTGTGCCACAAAGTAGCTACTGAGTCCCTTATACTAACCTGAAAATATTACAGTTGTAGATGTAATGGTTATCGAGAAAAAAATAATCAAAAGTTGAAAATTTTCAAAAAATTCAAAATTTTGAAAACAAAAGTCAACTTTTTTGCTATTGGATAGACGTCAAAACAATTGTTATATTTTTATTGCTTGCCTCACAAAGAAATAAAAAAGACCCCAAAAGTTGGTCTAAAGGTTTATGTTTGTAAGAAATAAATAAAAGTTTAAATTACCAAAACTCAAAACTGAAGTGACTTTGGCGGTCTCTCTCGGCATTATTATAAATACCTGTCCTTTAACTTTTACATCGTTATATAGAGGGGCCCGAAAAGCTTAATTTAATGTATTATAATATATATTTTTACAAAGTTAACAATTTTAAAAAATTAAAAAACTGCACTTTTTGGGGACCCCTTTGGTCAGGAAAATTTTCATCAAAAATTTCAAAAAAAAACATTTAGTTAATACTGTGCCACAAAGAAGCTACCGAGTCCCTTATACTAACCTGAAAATATTACAGTTGTAGATGTAATGGTTATCGAGAAAAATAGAATCAAAAGTTGAAAATTTTCAAAAATTTCATAATTTAAAAAAAAAAGTCAACTTTTTAGCTATTGGATATACGTCAAAACAATTGTTATATTTTTATTGCTTGCCTCACAAAGAAATAAAAAAGACCCCAAAAGTTGGTCTAAAGGTTTATGTTTGTAAGAAATAAATAAAAGTTTAAATTGCCAAAACTCAAAACTGAAGTGACTTTGGCGATTTCTCTCGGCATTATTATAAATACCTGTCCTTTAACTTTTACATCGTTATATAGAGGGGCAGGAGAAGCTTAATTTAATGTATTATAATATATATTTTTACAAAGGTAACAATTTAAAAAAATTAAAAAACTGCACTTTTTGGGTACCCCTTTGGTCAGGAAAATTTTCATCAAAAATTAAAAAAAAAAACATTTAGTTAATACTGTGCCACAAAGAAGCTACCGAGTCCCTTATACTAACCTGAAAATATTACAGTTGTAGATGTAATGCTTATCGAGAAAAATAGAATCAAAAGTTGAAAATTTTCAAAAATTTCAAAATTTAAAAAAAAAAGTCAACTTTTTTGCTATTGGATATACGTCAAAACAATTGTTATATTTTTATTGCTTGCCCCACAAAGAAATAAAAAAGACCCCAAAAGTTGGTCTAAAGGTTTATGTTTGTAAGAAATAAATAAAAGTTTAAATTGCCAAAACTCAAAACTGAAGTGATTTTGGCGGTCTCTCTCGGCATTATTATAAATACCTGTCCTTTAACTTTTACATCGTTATATAGAGGGGCCCGAGAAGCTTAATTCAATGTATTATAATATATATTTTTACAAAGTTAACAATTTTAAAAAATTAAAAAACTGCACTTTTTGGGTACCCCTTTGGTCAGGAAAATTTTCATCAAAAATTAAAAAAAAAACATTTAGTTAATACTGTGCCACAAAGAAGCTACCGAGTCCCTTATACTAACCTGAAAATATTACAGTTGTAGATGTAATGCTTATCGAGAAAAATAGAATCAAAAGTTGAAAATTTTCAAAAATTTCAAAATTTAAAAAAAAAAGTCAACTTTTTTGCTATTGGATATACGTCAAAACAATTGTTATATTTTTATTGCTTGCCTCACAAAGAAATAAAAAAGACCCCAAAAGTTGGTCTAAAGGTTTATGTTTGTAAGAAATAAATAAAAGTTTAAATTGCCAAAACTCAAAACTGAAGTGATTTTGGCGGTCTCTCTCGGCATTATTATAAATACCTGTCCTTTAACTTTTACATCGTTATATAGAGGGGCCCGAGAAGCTTAATTCAATGTATTATAATATATATTTTTACAAAGTTAACAATTTTAAAAAATTAAAAAACTGCACTTTTTGGGTACCCCTTTGGTCAGGAAAATTTTCATAAAAAAAAACATTTAGTTAATACTGTGCCACAAGGAAGCTACCGAGTCCCTTATACTAACCTAAAAATATTACAGTTGTAGATGTAATGGTTATCGAGAAAAATAGAATCAAAAGTTGAAAATTTTCAAAAAGTTCAAAATTTGGAAAAAAAAGTCAACTTTTTTGCTATTGGATATACGTCAAAACAATTGTTATATTTTTATTGCTTGCCTCACAAAGAAATAAAAAAGACCCCAAAAGTTGGTCTAAAGGTTTATGTTTGTAAGAAATAAATAAAAGTTTAAATTGCCAAAACTCAAAACTGAAGTGACTTTGGCGGTCTCTCTCGGCATTATTATAAATACCTGTCCTTTAACTTTTACATCGTTATATAGAGGGGCCCGAGAAGCCTAATTTAATGTATTATAATATATATTTTTACAAAGTTAACATATTAAAAAAATTAAAAAACTGCACTTTTTGGGTACCCCTTTGGTCAGAAAAATTTTCACCAAAAATTAAAAAAAAAATTTTTTTGTTGATACTGTGCCACGAAGAAGCTACCGAGTCCCTTATACTAACCTGAAAATATTACAGTTGTAGATGAAATGGTGTTCAAGAAAAATAAAATCAAAAATTGTATATTTTCAGAAAATTAAAAGTGTTGTAAAAAAAAAGTCAATTTACCCCTTTGGCCAGGATCATCAAAAATTTCAAAAAAAACATTTAGTTAATACTGTGCCACAAAGTAGCTACTGAGTCCCTTATACTAACCTGAAAATATTACAGTTGTAGATGTAATGGTTATCGAGAAAAAAATAATCAAAAGTTGAAAATTTTCAAAAAATTCAAAATTTTGAAAACAAAAGTCAACTTTTTTGCTATTGGATAGACGTCAAAACAATTGTTATATTTTTATTGCTTGCCTCACAAAGAAATAAAAAAGACCCCAAAAGTTGGTCTAAAGGTTTATGTTTGTAAGAAATAAATAAAAGTTTAAATTACCAAAACTCAAAACTGAAGTGACTTTGGCGGTCTCTCTCGGCATTATTATAAATACCTGTCCTTTAACTTTTACATCGTTATATAGAGGGGCCCGAAAAGCTTAATTTAATGTATTATAATATATATTTTTACAAAGTTAACAATTTTAAAAAATTAAAAAACTGCACTTTTTGGGGACCCCTTTGGTCAGGAAAATTTTCATCAAAAATTTCAAAAAAAAACATTTAGTTAATACTGTGCCACAAAGAAGCTACCGAGTCCCTTATACTAACCGGAAAATATTACAGTTATAGATGTAATGCTTATCGAGAAAAATAGAATCAAAAGTTGAAAATTTTCAAAAATTTCATAATTTAAAAAAAAAAGTCAACTTTTTAGCTATTGGATATACGTCAAAACAATTGTTATATTTTTATTGCTTGCCTCACAAAGAAATAAAAAAGACCCCAAAAGTTGGTCTAAAGGTTTATGTTTGTAAGAAATAAATAAAAGTTTAAATTGCCAAAACTCAAAACTGAAGTGACTTTGGCGATTTCTCTCGGCATTATTATAAATACCTGTCCTTTAACTTTTACATCGTTATATAGAGGGGCAGGAGAAGCTTAATTTAATGTATTATAATATATATTTTTACAAAGGTAACAATTTAAAAAAATTAAAAAACTGCACTTTTTGGGTACCCCTTTGGTCAGGAAAATTTTCATCAAAAATTAAAAAAAAAACATTTAGTTAATACTGTGCCACAAAGAAGCTACCGAGTCCCTTATACTAACCTGAAAATATTACAGTTGTAGATGTAATGCTTATCGAGAAAAATAGAATCAAAAGTTGAAAATTTTCAAAAATTTCAAAATTTAAAAAAAAAAGTCAACTTTTTTGCTATTGGATATACATCAAAACAATTGTTATATTTTTATTGCTTGCCTCACAAAGAAATAAAAAAGACCCCAAAAGTTGGTCTAAAGGTTTATGTTTGTAAGAAATAAATAAAAGTTTAAATTGCCAAAACTCAAAACTGAAGTGATTTTGGCGGTCTCTCTCGGCATTATTATAAATACCTGTCCTTTAACTTTTACATCGTTATATAGAGGGGCCCGAGAAGCTTAATTCAATGTATTATAATATATATTTTTACAAAGTTAACAATTTTAAAAAATTAAAAAACTGCACTTTTTGGGTACCCCTTTGGTCAGGAAAATTTTCATCAAAAATTTCAAAAAAAAACATTTAGTTAATACTGTGCCACAAAGAAGCTACCGAGTCCCTTATACTAACCTGAAAATATTACAGTTGTAGATGTAATGGTTATCGAGAAAAATAGAATCAAAAGTTGAAAATTTTCAAAAATTTCAAAATTTAAAAAAAAAGTCAACTTTTTTGCTATTGGATATACGTCAAAACAATTGTTATATTTTTATTGCTTGCCTCACAAAGAAATAAAAAAGACCCCAAAAGTTGGTCTAAAGGTTTATGTTTGTAAGAAATAAATAAAAGTTTAAATTGCCAAAACTCAAAACTGAAGTGACTTTGGCGGTCTCTCTCGGCATTATTATAAATACCTGTCCTTTAACTTTTACATCGTTATATAGAGGGGCCCGAGAAGCCTAATTTAATGTATTATAATATATATTTTTACAAAGTTAACATATTAAAAAAATTAAAAAACTGCACTTTTTGGGTACCCCTTTGGTCAGAAAAATTTTCACCAAAAATTAAAAAAAAAATTTTTTTGTTGATACTGTGCCACGAAGAAGCTACCGAGTCCCTTATACTAACCTGAAAATATTACAATTGTAGATGAAATGGTGTTCAAGAAAAATAAAATCAAAAATTGTATATTTTCAGAAAATTAAAAGTGTTGTAAAAAAAAAGTCAATTTACCCCTTTGGCCAGGATCATCAAAAATTTCAAAAAAAACATTTAGTTAATACTGTGCCACAAAGTAGCTACTGAGTCCCTTATACTAACCTGAAAATATTACAGTTGTAGATGTAATGGTTATCGAGAAAAAAATAATCAAAAGTTGAAAATTTTCAAAAAATTCAAAATTTTGAAAACAAAAGTCAACTTTTTTGCTATTGGATAGACGTCAAAACAATTGTTATATTTTTATTGCTTGCCTCACAAAGAAATAAAAAAGACCCCAAAAGTTGGTCTAAAGGTTTATGTTTGTAAGAAATAAATAAAAGTTTAAATTGCCAAAACTCAAAACTGAAGTGATTTTGGCGGTCTCTCTCGGCATTATTATAAATACCTGTCCTTTAACTTTTACATCGTTATATAGAGGGGCCCGAGAAGCTTAATTCAATGTATTATAATATATATTTTTACAAAGTTAACAATTTTAAAAAATTAAAAAACTGCACTTTTTGGGTACCCCTTTGGTCAGGAAAATTTTCATCAAAAATTTCAAAAAAAACATTTAGTTAATACTGTGCCACAAGGAAGCTACCGAGTCCCTTATACTAACCTAAAAATATTACAGTTGTAGATGTAATGGTTATCGAGAAAAATAGAATCAAAAGTTGAAAATTTTCAAAAAGTTCAAAATTTGGAAAAAAAAGTCAACTTTTTTGCTATTGGATATACGTCAAAACAATTGTTATATTTTTATTGCTTGCCTCACAAAGAAATAAAAAAGACCCCAAAAGTTGGTCTAAAGGTTTATGTTTGTAAGAAATAAATAAAAGTTTAAATTGCCAAAACTCAAAACTGAAGTGACTTTGGCGGTCTCTCTCGGCATTATTATAAATACCTGTCCTTTAACTTTTACATCGTTATATAGAGGGGCCCGAGAAGCCTAATTTAATGTATTATAATATATATTTTTACAAAGTTAACATATTAAAAAAATTAAAAAACTGCACTTTTTGGGTACCCCTTTGGTCAGAAAAATTTTCACCAAAAATTAAAAAAAAAAATTTTTTGTTGATACTGTGCCACGAAGAAGCTACCGAGTCCCTTATACTAACCTGAAAATATTACAGTTGTAGATGAAATGGTGTTCAAGAAAAATAAAATCAAAAATTGTATATTTTCAGAAAATTAAAAGTGTTGTAAAAAAAAAGTCAATTTACCCCTTTGGCCAGGATCATCAAAAATTTCAAAAAAAACATTTAGTTAATACTGTGCCACAAAGTAGCTACTGAGTCCCTTATACTAACCTGAAAATATTACAGTTGTAGATGTAATGGTTATCGAGAAAAAAATAATCAAAAGTTGAAAATTTTCAAAAAATTCAAAATTTTGAAAACAAAAGTCAACTTTTTTGCTATTGGATAGACGTCAAAACAATTGTTATATTTTTATTGCTTGCCTCACAAAGAAATAAAAAAGACCCCAAAAGTTGGTCTAAAGGTTTATGTTTGTAAGAAATAAATAAAAGTTTAAATTACCAAAACTCAAAACTGAAGTGACTTTGGCGGTCTCTCTCGGCATTATTATAAATACCTGTCCTTTAACTTTTACATCGTTATATAGAGGGGCCCGAAAAGCTTAATTTAATGTATTATAATATATATTTTTACAAAGTTAACAATTTTAAAAAATTAAAAAACTGCACTTTTTGGGGACCCCTTTGGTCAGGAAAATTTTCATCAAAAATTTCAAAAAAAAACATTTAGTTAATACTGTGCCACAAAGAAGCTACCGAGTCCCTTATACTAACCTGAAAATATTACAGTTGTAGATGTAATGGTTATCGAGAAAAATAGAATCAAAAGTTGAAAATTTTCAAAAATTTCATAATTTAAAAAAAAAAGTCAACTTTTTAGCTATTGGATATACGTCAAAACAATTGTTATATTTTTATTGCTTGCCTCACAAAGAAATAAAAAAGACCCCAAAAGTTGGTCTAAAGGTTTATGTTTGTAAGAAATAAATAAAAGTTTAAATTGCCAAAACTCAAAACTGAAGTGACTTTGGCGATTTCTCTCGGCATTATTATAAATACCTGTCCTTTAACTTTTACATCGTTATATAGAGGGGCAGGAGAAGCTTAATTTAATGTATTATAATATATATTTTTACAAAGGTAACAATTTAAAAAAATTAAAAAACTGCACTTTTTGGGTACCCCTTTGGTCAGGAAAATTTTCATCAAAAATTAAAAAAAAAAACATTTAGTTAATACTGTGCCACAAAGAAGCTACCGAGTCCCTTATACTAACCTGAAAATATTACAGTTGTAGATGTAATGCTTATCGAGAAAAATAGAATCAAAAGTTGAAAATTTTCAAAAATTTCAAAATTTAAAAAAAAAAGTCAACTTTTTTGCTATTGGATATACGTCAAAACAATTGTTATATTTTTATTGCTTGCCCCACAAAGAAATAAAAAAGACCCCAAAAGTTGGTCTAAAGGTTTATGTTTGTAAGAAATAAATAAAAGTTTAAATTGCCAAAACTCAAAACTGAAGTGATTTTGGCGGTCTCTCTCGGCATTATTATAAATACCTGTCCTTTAACTTTTACATCGTTATATAGAGGGGCCCGAGAAGCTTAATTCAATGTATTATAATATATATTTTTACAAAGTTAACAATTTTAAAAAATTAAAAAACTGCACTTTTTGGGTACCCCTTTGGTCAGGAAAATTTTCATCAAAAATTAAAAAAAAAACATTTAGTTAATACTGTGCCACAAAGAAGCTACCGAGTCCCTTATACTAACCTGAAAATATTACAGTTGTAGATGTAATGCTTATCGAGAAAAATAGAATCAAAAGTTGAAAATTTTCAAAAATTTCAAAATTTAAAAAAAAAAGTCAACTTTTTTGCTATTGGATATACGTCAAAACAATTGTTATATTTTTATTGCTTGCCTCACAAAGAAATAAAAAAGACCCCAAAAGTTGGTCTAAAGGTTTATGTTTGTAAGAAATAAATAAAAGTTTAAATTGCCAAAACTCAAAACTGAAGTGATTTTGGCGGTCTCTCTCGGCATTATTATAAATACCTGTCCTTTAACTTTTACATCGTTATATAGAGGGGCCCGAGAAGCTTAATTCAATGTATTATAATATATATTTTTACAAAGTTAACAATTTTAAAAAATTAAAAAACTGCACTTTTTGGGTACCCCTTTGGTCAGGAAAATTTTCATAAAAAAAAACATTTAGTTAATACTGTGCCACAAGGAAGCTACCGAGTCCCTTATACTAACCTAAAAATATTACAGTTGTAGATGTAATGGTTATCGAGAAAAATAGAATCAAAAGTTGAAAATTTTCAAAAAGTTCAAAATTTGGAAAAAAAAGTCAACTTTTTTGCTATTGGATATACGTCAAAACAATTGTTATATTTTTATTGCTTGCCTCACAAAGAAATAAAAAAGACCCCAAAAGTTGGTCTAAAGGTTTATGTTTGTAAGAAATAAATAAAAGTTTAAATTGCCAAAACTCAAAACTGAAGTGACTTTGGCGGTCTCTCTCGGCATTATTATAAATACCTGTCCTTTAACTTTTACATCGTTATATAGAGGGGCCCGAGAAGCCTAATTTAATGTATTATAATATATATTTTTACAAAGTTAACATATTAAAAAAATTAAAAAACTGCACTTTTTGGGTACCCCTTTGGTCAGAAAAATTTTCACCAAAAATTAAAAAAAAAATTTTTTTGTTGATACTGTGCCACGAAGAAGCTACCGAGTCCCTTATACTAACCTGAAAATATTACAGTTGTAGATGAAATGGTGTTCAAGAAAAATAAAATCAAAAATTGTATATTTTCAGAAAATTAAAAGTGTTGTAAAAAAAAAGTCAATTTACCCCTTTGGCCAGGATCATCAAAAATTTCAAAAAAAACATTTAGTTAATACTGTGCCACAAAGTAGCTACTGAGTCCCTTATACTAACCTGAAAATATTACAGTTGTAGATGTAATGGTTATCGAGAAAAAAATAATCAAAAGTTGAAAATTTTCAAAAAATTCAAAATTTTGAAAACAAAAGTCAACTTTTTTGCTATTGGATAGACGTCAAAACAATTGTTATATTTTTATTGCTTGCCTCACAAAGAAATAAAAAAGACCCCAAAAGTTGGTCTAAAGGTTTATGTTTGTAAGAAATAAATAAAAGTTTAAATTACCAAAACTCAAAACTGAAGTGACTTTGGCGGTCTCTCTCGGCATTATTATAAATACCTGTCCTTTAACTTTTACATCGTTATATAGAGGGGCCCGAAAAGCTTAATTTAATGTATTATAATATATATTTTTACAAAGTTAACAATTTTAAAAAATTAAAAAACTGCACTTTTTGGGTACCCCTTTGGTCAGGAAAATTTTCATCAAAAATTTCAAAAAAAACATTTAGTTAATACTGTGCCACAAGGAAGCTACCGAGTCCCTTATACTAACCTAAAAATATTACAGTTGTAGATGTAATGGTTATCGAGAAAAATAGAATCAAAAGTTGAAAATTTTCAAAAAGTTCAAAATTTGGAAAAAAAAGTCAACTTTTTTGCTATTGGATATACGTCAAAACAATTGTTATATTTTTATTGCTTGCCTCACAAAGAAATAAAAAAGACCCCAAAAGTTGGTCTAAAGGTTTATGTTTGTAAGAAATAAATAAAAGTTTAAATTGCCAAAACTCAAAACTGAAGTGATTTTGGCGGTCTCTCTCGGCATTATTATAAATACCTGTCCTTTAACTTTTACATCGTTATATAGAGGGGCCCGAGAAGCTTAATTCAATGTATTATAATATATATTTTTACAAAGTTAACAATTTTAAAAAATTAAAAAACTGCACTTTTTGGGTACCCCTTTGGTCAGGAAAATTTTCATCAAAAATTAAAAAAAAAACATTTAGTTAATACTGTGCCACAAAGAAGCTACCGAGTCCCTTATACTAACCTGAAAATATTACAGTTGTAGATGTAATGCTTATCGAGAAAAATAGAATCAAAAGTTGAAAATTTTCAAAAATTTCAAAATTTAAAAAAAAAAGTCAACTTTTTTGCTATTGGATATACGTCAAAACAATTGTTATATTTTTATTGCTTGCCTCACAAAGAAATAAAAAAGACCCCAAAAGTTGGTCTAAAGGTTTATGTTTGTAAGAAATAAATAAAAGTTTAAATTGCCAAAACTCAAAACTGAAGTGATTTTGGCGGTCTCTCTCGGCATTATTATAAATACCTGTCCTTTAACTTTTACATCGTTATATAGAGGGGCCCGAGAAGCTTAATTCAATGTATTATAATATATATTTTTACAAAGTTAACAATTTTAAAAAATTAAAAAACTGCACTTTTTGGGTATCCCTTTGGTCAGGAAAATTTTCATCAAAAATTTCAAAAAAAACATTTAGTTAATACTGTGCCACAAGGAAGCTACCGAGTCCCTTATACTAACCTAAAAATATTACAGTTGTAGATGTAATGGTTATCGAGAAAAATAGAATCAAAAGTTGAAAATTTTCAAAAAGTTCAAAATTTGGAAAAAAAAGTCAACTTTTTTGCTATTGGATATACGTCAAAACAATTGTTATATTTTTATTGCTTGCCTCACAAAGAAATAAAAAAGACCCCAAAAGTTGGTCTAAAGGTTTATGTTTGTAAGAAATAAATAAAAGTTTAAATTGCCAAAACTCAAAACTGAAGTGACTTTGGCGGTCTCTCTCGGCATTATTATAAATACCTGTCCTTTAACTTTTACATCGTTATATAGAGGGGCCCGAGAAGCCTAATTTAATGTATTATAATATATATTTTTACAAAGTTAACATATTAAAAAAATTAAAAAACTGCACTTTTTGGGTACCCCTTTGGTCAGAAAAATTTTCACCAAAAATTAAAAAAAAAATTTTTTTGTTGATACTGTGCCACGAAGAAGCTACCGAGTCCCTTATACTAACCTGAAAATATTACAGTTGTAGATGAAATGGTGTTCAAGAAAAATAAAATCAAAAATTGTATATTTTCAGAAAATTAAAAGTGTTGTAAAAAAAAAGTCAATTTACCCCTTTGGCCAGGATCATCAAAAATTTCAAAAAAAACATTTAGTTAATACTGTGCCACAAAGTAGCTACTGAGTCGCTTATACTAACCTGAAAATATTACAGTTGTAGATGTAATGGTTATCGAGAAAAAAATAATCAAAAGTTGAAAATTTTCAAAAAATTCAAAATTTTGAAAACAAAAGTCAACTTTTTTGCTATTGGATAGACGTCAAAACAATTGTTATATTTTTATTGCTTGCCTCACAAAGAAATAAAAAAGACCCCAAAAGTTGGTCTAAAGGTTTATGTTTGTAAGAAATAAATAAAAGTTTAAATTACCAAAACTCAAAACTGAAGTGACTTTGGCGGTCTCTCTCGGCATTATTATAAATACCTGTCCTTTAACTTTTACATCGTTATATAGAGGGGCCCGAAAAGCTTAATTTAATGTATTATAATATATATTTTTACAAAGTTAACAATTTTAAAAAATTAAAAAACTGCACTTTTTGGGTACCCCTTTGGTCAGGAAAATTTTCATCAAAAATTTCAAAAAAAACATTTAGTTAATACTGTGCCACAAGGAAGCTACCGAGTCCCTTATACTAACCTAAAAATATTACAGTTGTAGATGTAATGGTTATCGAGAAAAATAGAATCAAAAGTTGAAAATTTTCAAAAAGTTCAAAATTTGGAAAAAAAAGTCAACTTTTTTGCTATTGGATATACGTCAAAACAATTGTTATATTTTTATTGCTTGCCTCACAAAGAAATAAAAAAGACCCCAAAAGTTGGTCTAAAGGTTTATGTTTGTAAGAAATAAATAAAAGTTTAAATTGCCAAAACTCAAAACTGAAGTGACTTTGGCGGTCTCTCTCGGCATTATTATAAATACCTGTCCTTTAACTTTTACATCGTTATATAGAGGGGCCCGAGAAGCCTAATTTAATGTATTATAATATATATTTTTACAAAGTTAACATATTAAAAAAATTAAAAAACTGCACTTTTTGGGTACCCCTTTGGTCAGAAAAATTTTCACCAAAAATTAAAAAAAAAATTTTTTTGTTGATACTGTGCCACGAAGAAGCTACCGAGTCCCTTATACTAACCTGAAAATATTACAGTTGTAGATGAAATGGTGTTCAAGAAAAATAAAATCAAAAATTGTATATTTTCAGAAAATTAAAAGTGTTGTAAAAAAAAAGTCAATTTACCCCTTTGGCCAGGATCATCAAAAATTTCAAAAAAAACATTTAGTTAATACTGTGCCACAAAGTAGCTACTGAGTCCCTTATACTAACCTGAAAATATTACAGTTGTAGATGTAATGGTTATCGAGAAAAAAATAATCAAAAGTTGAAAATTTTCAAAAAATTCAAAATTTTGAAAACAAAAGTCAACTTTTTTGCTATTGGATAGACGTCAAAACAATTGTTATATTTTTATTGCTTGCCTCACAAAGAAATAAAAAAGACCCCAAAAGTTGGTCTAAAGGTTTATTTTTGTAAGAAATAAATAAAAGTTTAAATTGCCAAAACTCAAAACTGAAGTGATTTTGGCGGTCTCTCTCGGCATTATTATAAATACCTGTCCTTTAACTTTTACATCGTTATATAGAGGGGCCCGAGAAGCTTAATTCAATGTATTATAATATATATTTTTACAAAGTTAACAATTTTAAAAAATTAAAAAACTGCACTTTTTGGGTACCCCTTTGGTCAGGAAAATTTTCATCAAAAATTTCAAAAAAAACATTTAGTTAATACTGTGCCACAAGGAAGCTACCGAGTCCCTTATACTAACCTAAAAATATTACAGTTGTAGATGTAATGGTTATCGAGAAAAATAGAATCAAAAGTTGAAAATTTTCAAAAAGTTCAAAATTTGGAAAAAAAAGTCAACTTTTTTGCTATTGGATATACGTCAAAACAATTGTTATATTTTTATTGCTTGCCTCACAAAGAAATAAAAAAGACCCCAAAAGTTGGTCTAAAGGTTTATGTTTGTAAGAAATAAATAAAAGTTTAAATTGCCAAAACTCAAAACTGAAGTGACTTTGGCGGTCTCTCTCGGCATTATTATAAATACCTGTCCTTTAACTTTTACATCGTTATATAGAGGGGCCCGAGAAGCCTAATTTAATGTATTATAATATATATTTTTATAAAGTTAACATATTAAAAAAATTAAAAAACTGCACTTTTTGGGTACCCCTTTGGTCAGAAAAATTTTCACCAAAAATTAAAAAAAAAATTTTTTTGTTGATACTGTGCCACGAAGAAGCTACCGAGTCCCTTATACTAACCTGAAAATATTACAGTTGTAGATGAAATGGTGTTCAAGAAAAATAAAATCAAAAATTGTATATTTTCAGAAAATTAAAAGTGTTGTAAAAAAAAAGTCAATTTACCCCTTTGGCCAGGATCATCAAAAATTTCAAAAAAAACATTTAGTTAATACTGTGCCACAAAGTAGCTACTGAGTCCCTTATACTAACCTGAAAATATTACAGTTGTAGATGTAATGGTTATCGAGAAAAAAATAATCAAAAGTTGAAAATTTTCAAAAAATTCAAAATTTTGAAAACAAAAGTCAACTTTTTTGCTATTGGATAGACGTCAAAACAATTGTTATATTTTTATTGCTTGCCTCACAAAGAAATAAAAAAGACCCCAAAAGTTGGTCTAAAGGTTTATGTTTGTAAGAAATAAATAAAAGTTTAAATTACCAAAACTCAAAACTGAAGTGACTTTGGCGGTCTCTCTCGGCATTATTATAAATACCTGTCCTTTAACTTTTACATCGTTATATAGAGGGGCCCGAAAAGCTTAATTTAATGTATTATAATATATATTTTTACAAAGTTAACAATTTTAAAAAATTAAAAAACTGCACTTTTTGGGTACCCCTTTGGTCAGGAAAATTTTCATCAAAAATTTCAAAAAAAACATTTAGTTAATACTGTGCCACAAGGAAGCTACCGAGTCCCTTATACTAACCTAAAAATATTACAGTTGTAGATGTAATGGTTATCGAGAAAAATAGAATCAAAAGTTGAAAATTTTCAAAAAGTTCAAAATTTGGAAAAAAAAGTCAACTTTTTTGCTATTGGATATACGTCAAAACAATTGTTATATTTTTATTGCTTGCCTCACAAAGAAATAAAAAAGACCCCAAAAGTTGGTCTAAAGGTTTATGTTTGTAAGAAATAAATAAAAGTTTAAATTGCCAAAACTCAAAACTGAAGTGACTTTGGCGGTCTCTCTCGGCATTATTATAAATACCTGTCCTTTAACTTTTACATCGTTATATAGAGGGGCCCGAGAAGCCTAATTTAATGTATTATAATATATATTTTTACAAAGTTAACATATTAAAAAAATTAAAAAACTGCACTTTTTGGGTACCCCTTTGGTCAGAAAAATTTTCACCAAAAATTAAAAAAAAAATTTTTTTGTTGATACTGTGCCACGAAGAAGCTACCGAGTCCCTTATACTAACCTGAAAATATTACAGTTGTAGATGAAATGGTGTTCAAGAAAAATAAAATCAAAAATTGTATATTTTCAGAAAATTAAAAGTGTTGTAAAAAAAAAGTCAATTTACCCCTTTGGCCAGGATCATCAAAAATTTCAAAAAAAACATTTAGTTAATACTGTGCCACAAAGTAGCTACTGAGTCCCTTATACTAACCTGAAAATATTACAGTTGTAGATGTAATGGTTATCGAGAAAAAAATAATCAAAAGTTGAAAATTTTCAAAAAATTCAAAATTTTGAAAACAAAAGTCAACTTTTTTGCTATTGGATAGACGTCAAAACAATTGTTATATTTTTATTGCTTGCCTCACAAAGAAATAAAAAAGACCCCAAAAGTTGGTCTAAAGGTTTATGTTTGTAAGAAATAAATAAAAGTTTAAATTACCAAAACTCAAAACTGAAGTGACTTTGGCGGTCTCTCTCGGCATTATTATAAATACCTGTCCTTTAACTTTTACATCGTTATATAGAGGGGCCCGAAAAGCTTAATTTAATGTATTATAATATATATTTTTACAAAGTCTGCACTTTTTGGGGACCCCTTTGGTCAGGAAAATTTTCATCAAAAATTTCAAAAAAAAACATTTAGTTAATACTGTGCCACAAAGAAGCTACCGAGTCCCTTATACTAACCTGAAAATATTACAGTTGTAGATGTAATGGTTATCGAGAAAAATAGAATCAAAAGTTGAAAATTTTCAAAAATTTCATAATTTAAAAAAAAAAGTCAACTTTTTAGCTATTGGATATACGTCAAAACAATTGTTATATTTTTATTGCTTGCCTCACAAAGAAATAAAAAAGACCCCAAAAGTTGGTCTAAAGGTTTATGTTTGTAAGAAATAAATAAAAGTTTAAATTGCCAAAACTCAAAACTGAAGTGACTTTGGCGGTCTCTCTCGGCATTATTATAAATACCTGTCCTTTAACTTTTACATCGTTATATAGAGGGGCCCGAGAAGCCTAATTTAATGTATTATAATATATATTTTTACAAAGTTAACATATTAAAAAAATTAAAAAACTGCACTTTTTGGGTACCCCTTTGGTCAGAAAAATTTTCACCAAAAATTAAAAAAAAAATTTTTTTCTTGATACTGTGCCACGAAGAAGCTACCGAGTCCCTTATACTAACCTGAAAATATTACAGTTGTAGATGAAATGGTGTTCAAGAAAAATAAAATCAAAAATTGTATATTTTCAGAAAATTAAAAGTGTTGTAAAAAAAAAGTCAATTTACCCCTTTGGCCAGGATCATCAAAAATGTCAAAAAAAACATTTAGTTAATACTGTGCCACAAAGTAGCTACTGAGTCCCTTATACTAACCTGAAAATATTACAGTTGTAGATGTAATGGTTATCGAGAAAAAAATAATCAAAAGTTGAAAATTTTCAAAAAATTCAAAATTTTGAAAACAAAAGTCAACTTTTTTGCTATTGGATAGACGTCAAAACAATTGTTATATTTTTATTGCTTGCCTCACAAAGAAATAAAAAAGACCCCAAAAGTTGGTCTAAAGGTTTATTTTTGTAAGAAATAAATAAAAGTTTAAATTGCCAAAACTCAAAACTGAAGTGATTTTGGCGGTCTCTCTCGGCATTATTATAAATACCTGTCCTTTAACTTTTACATCGTTATATAGAGGGGCCCGAGAAGCTTAATTCAATGTATTATAATATATATTTTTACAAAGTTAACAATTTTAAAAAATTAAAAAACTGCACTTTTTGGGTACCCCTTTGGTCAGGAAAATTTTCATCAAAAATTTCAAAAAAAACATTTAGTTAATACTGTGCCACAAGGAAGCTACCGAGTCCCTTATACTAACCTAAAAATATTACAGTTGTAGATGTAATGGTTATCGAGAAAAATAGAATCAAAAGTTGAAAATTTTCAAAAAGTTCAAAATTTGGAAAAAAAAGTCAACTTTTTTGCTATTGGATATACGTCAAAACAATTGTTATATTTTTATTGCTTGCCTCACAAAGAAATAAAAAAGACCCCAAAAGTTGGTCTAAAGGTTTATGTTTGTAAGAAATAAATAAAAGTTTAAATTGCCAAAACTCAAAACTGAAGTGACTTTGGCGGTCTCTCTCGGCATTATTATAAATACCTGTCCTTTAACTTTTACATCGTTATATAGAGGGGCCCGAGAAGCCTAATTTAATGTATTATAATATATATTTTTACAAAGTTAACATATTAAAAAAATTAAAAAACTGCACTTTTTGGGTACCCCTTTGGTCAGAAAAATTTTCACCAAAAATTAAAAAAAAAATTTTTTTGTTGATACTGTGCCACGAAGAAGCTACCGAGTCCCTTATACTAACCTGAAAATATTACAGTTGTAGATGAAATGGTGTTCAAGAAAAATAAAATCAAAAATTGTATATTTTCAGAAAATTAAAAGTGTTGTAAAAAAAAAGTCAATTTACCCCTTTGGCCAGGATCATCAAAAATTTCAAAAAAAACATTTAGTTAATACTGTGCCACAAAGTAGCTACTGAGTCCCTTATACTAACCTGAAAATATTACAGTTGTAGATGTAATGGTTATCGAGAAAAAAATAATCAAAAGTTGAAAATTTTCAAAAAATTCAAAATTTTGAAAACAAAAGTCAACTTTTTTGCTATTGGATAGACGTCAAAACAATTGTTATATTTTTATTGCTTGCCTCACAAAGAAATAAAAAAGACCCCAAAAGTTGGTCTAAAGGTTTATGTTTGTAAGAAATAAATAAAAGTTTAAATTACCAAAACTCAAAACTGAAGTGACTTTGGCGGTCTCTCTCGGCATTATTATAAATACCTGTCCTTTAACTTTTACATCGTTATATAGAGGGGCCCGAAAAGCTTAATTTAATGTATTATAATATATATTTTTACAAAGTTAACAATTTTAAAAAATTAAAAAACTGCACTTTTTGGGTACCCCTTTGGTCAGGAAAATTTTCATCAAAAATTTCAAAAAAAACATTTAGTTAATACTGTGCCACAAGGAAGCTACCGAGTCCCTTATACTAACCTAAAAATATTACAGTTGTAGATGTAATGGTTATCGAGAAAAATAGAATCAAAAGTTGAAAATTTTCAAAAAGTTCAAAATTTGGAAAAAAAAGTCAACTTTTTTGCTATTGGATATACGTCAAAACAATTGTTATATTTTTATTGCTTGCCTCACAAAGAAATAAAAAAGACCCCAAAAGTTGGTCTAAAGGTTTATGTTTGTAAGAAATAAATAAAAGTTTAAATTGCCAAAACTCAAAACTGAAGTGACTTTGGCGGTCTCTCTCGGCATTATTATAAATACCTGTCCTTTAACTTTTACATCGTTATATAGAGGGGCCCGAGAAGCCTAATTTAATGTATTATAATATATATTTTTACAAAGTTAACATATTAAAAAAATTAAAAAACTGCACTTTTTGGGTACCCCTTTGGTCAGAAAAATTTTCACCAAAAATTAAAAAAAAAATTTTTTTGTTGATACTGTGCCACGAAGAAGCTACCGAGTCCCTTATACTAACCTGAAAATATTACAGTTGTAGATGAAATGGTGTTCAAGAAAAATAAAATCAAAAATTGTATATTTTCAGAAAATTAAAAGTGTTGTAAAAAAAAAGTCAATTTACCCCTTTGGCCAGGATCATCAAAAATTTCAAAAAAAACATTTAGTTAATACTGTGCCACAAAGTAGCTACTGAGTCCCTTATACTAACCTGAAAATATTACAGTTGTAGATGTAATGGTTATCGAGAAAAAAATAATCAAAAGTTGAAAATTTTCAAAAAATTCAAAATTTTGAAAACAAAAGTCAACTTTTTTGCTATTGGATAGACGTCAAAACAATTGTTATATTTTTATTGCTTGCCTCACAAAGAAATAAAAAAGACCCCAAAAGTTGGTCTAAAGGTTTATGTTTGTAAGAAATAAATAAAAGTTTAAATTACCAAAACTCAAAACTGAAGTGACTTTGGCGGTCTCTCTCGGCATTATTATAAATACCTGTCCTTTAACTTTTACATCGTTATATAGAGGGGCCCGAAAAGCTTAATTTAATGTATTATAATATATATTTTTACAAAGTCTGCACTTTTTGGGGACCCCTTTGGTCAGGAAAATTTTCATCAAAAATTTCAAAAAAAAACATTTAGTTAATACTGTGCCACAAAGAAGCTACCGAGTCCCTTATACTAACCTGAAAATATTACAGTTGTAGATGTAATGGTTATCGAGAAAAATAGAATCAAAAGTTGAAAATTTTCAAAAATTTCATAATTTAAAAAAAAAAGTCAACTTTTTAGCTATTGGATATACGTCAAAACAATTGTTATATTTTTATTGCTTGCCTCACAAAGAAATAAAAAAGACCCCAAAAGTTGGTCTAAAGGTTTATGTTTGTAAGAAATAAATAAAAGTTTAAATTGCCAAAACTCAAAACTGAAGTGACTTTGGCGGTCTCTCTCGGCATTATTATAAATACCTGTCCTTTAACTTTTACATCGTTATATAGAGGGGCCCGAGAAGCCTAATTTAATGTATTATAATATATATTTTTACAAAGTTAACATATTAAAAAAATTAAAAAACTGCACTTTTTGGGTACCCCTTTGGTCAGAAAAATTTTCACCAAAAATTAAAAAAAAAATTTTTTTGTTGATACTGTGCCACGAAGAAGCTACCGAGTCCCTTATACTAACCTGAAAATATTACAGTTGTAGATGAAATGGTGTTCAAGAAAAATAAAATCAAAAATTGTATATTTTCAGAAAATTAAAAGTGTTGTAAAAAAAAAGTCAATTTACCCCTTTGGCCAGGATCATCAAAAATTTCAAAAAAAACATTTAGTTAATACTGTGCCACAAAGTAGCTACTGAGTCCCTTATACTAACCTGAAAATATTACAGTTGTAGATGTAATGGTTATCGAGAAAAAAATAATCAAAAGTTGAAAATTTTCAAAAAATTCAAAATTTTGAAAACAAAAGTCAACTTTTTTGCTATTGGATAGACGTCAAAACAATTGTTATATTTTTATTGCTTGCCTCACAAAGAAATAAAAAAGACCCCAAAAGTTGGTCTAAAGGTTTATGTTTGTAAGAAATAAATAAAAGTTTAAATTACCAAAACTCAAAACTGAAGTGACTTTGGCGGTCTCTCTCGGCATTATTATAAATACCTGTCCTTTAACTTTTACATCGTTATATAGAGGGGCCCGAAAAGCTTAATTTAATGTATTATAATATATATTTTTACAAAGTTAACAATTTTAAAAAATTAAAAAACTGCACTTTTTGGGTACCCCTTTGGTCAGGAAAATTTTCATCAAAAATTTCAAAAAAAACATTTAGTTAATACTGTGCCACAAGGAAGCTACCGAGTCCCTTATACTAACCTAAAAATATTACAGTTGTAGATGTAATGGTTATCGAGAAAAATAGAATCAAAAGTTGAAAATTTTCAAAAAGTTCAAAATTTGGAAAAAAAAGTCAACTTTTTTGCTATTGGATATACGTCAAAACAATTGTTATATTTTTATTGCTTGCCTCACAAAGAAATAAAAAAGACCCCAAAAGTTGGTCTAAAGGTTTATGTTTGTAAGAAATAAATAAAAGTTTAAATTGCCAAAACTCAAAACTGAAGTGACTTTGGCGGTCTCTCTCGGCATTATTATAAATACCTGTCCTTTAACTTTTACATCGTTATATAGAGGGGCCCGAGAAGCCTAATTTAATGTATTATAATATATATTTTTACAAAGTTAACATATTAAAAAAATTAAAAAACTGCACTTTTTGGGTACCCCTTTGGTCAGAAAAATTTTCACCAAAAATTAAAAAAAAAATTTTTTTGTTGATACTGTGCCACGAAGAAGCTACCGAGTCCCTTATACTAACCTGAAAATATTACAGTTGTAGATGAAATGGTGTTCAAGAAAAATAAAATCAAAAATTGTATATTTTCAGAAAATTAAAAGTGTTGTAAAAAAAAAGTCAATTTACCCCTTTGGCCAGGATCATCAAAAATTTCAAAAAAAACATTTAGTTAATACTGTGCCACAAAGTAGCTACTGAGTCCCTTATACTAACCTGAAAATATTACAGTTGTAGATGTAATGGTTATCGAGAAAAAAATAATCAAAAGTTGAAAATTTTCAAAAAATTCAAAATTTTGAAAACAAAAGTCAACTTTTTTGCTATTGGATAGACGTCAAAACAATTGTTATATTTTTATTGCTTGCCTCACAAAGAAATAAAAAAGACCCCAAAAGTTGGTCTAAAGGTTTATGTTTGTAAGAAATAAATAAAAGTTTAAATTACCAAAACTCAAAACTGAAGTGACTTTGGCGGTCTCTCTCGGCATTATTATAAATACCTGTCCTTTAACTTTTACATCGTTATATAGAGGGGCCCGAAAAGCTTAATTTAATGTATTATAATATATATTTTTACAAAGTTAACAATTTTAAAAAATTAAAAAACTGCACTTTTTGGGGACCCCTTTGGTCAGGAAAATTTTCATCAAAAATTTCAAAAAAAAACATTTAGTTAATACTGTGCCACAAAGAAGCTACCGAGTCCCTTATACTAACCTGAAAATATTACAGTTGTAGATGTAATGGTTATCGAGAAAAATAGAATCAAAAGTTGAAAATTTTCAAAAATTTCATAATTTAAAAAAAAAAGTCAACTTTTTAGCTATTGGATATACGTCAAAACAATTGTTATATTTTTATTGCTTGCCTCACAAAGAAATAAAAAAGACCCCAAAAGTTGGTCTAAAGGTTTATGTTTGTAAGAAATAAATAAAAGTTTAAATTGCCAAAACTCAAAACTGAAGTGACTTTGGCGATTTCTCTCGGCATTATTATAAATACCTGTCCTTTAACTTTTACATCGTTATATAGAGGGGCAGGAGAAGCTTAATTTAATGTATTATAATATATATTTTTACAAAGGTAACAATTTAAAAAAATTAAAAAACTGCACTTTTTGGGTACCCCTTTGGTCAGGAAAATTTTCATCAAAAATTAAAAAAAAAACATTTAGTTAATACTGTGCCACAAAGAAGCTACCGAGTCCCTTATACTAACCTGAAAATATTACAGTTGTAGATGTAATGCTTATCGAGAAAAATAGAATCAAAAGTTGAAAATTTTCAAAAATTTCAAAATTTAAAAAAAAAAGTCAACTTTTTTGCTATTGGATATACGTCAAAACAATTGTTATATTTTTATTGCTTGCCTCACAAAGAAATAAAAAAGACCCCAAAAGTTGGTCTAAAGGTTTATGTTTGTAAGAAATAAATAAAAGTTTAAATTGCCAAAACTCAAAACTGAAGTGATTTTGGCGGTCTCTCTCGGCATTATTATAAATACCTGTCCTTTAACTTTTACATCGTTATATAGAGGGGCCCGAGAAGCTTAATTCAATGTATTATAATATATATTTTTACAAAGTTAACAATTTTAAAAAATTAAAAAACTGCACTTTTTGGGTACCCCTTTGGTCAGGAAAATTTTCATCAAAAAAAACATTTAGTTAATACTGTGCCACAAGGAAGCTACCGAGTCCCTTATACTAACCTAAAAATATTACAGTTGTAGATGTAATGGTTATCGAGAAAAATAGAATCAAAAGTTGAAAATTTTCAAAAAGTTCAAAATTTGGAAAAAAAAGTCAACTTTTTTGTTATTGGATATACGTCAAAACAATTGTTATATTTTTATTGCTTGCCTCACAAAGAAATAAAAAAGACCCCAAAAGTTGGTCTAAAGGTTTATGTTTGTAAGAAATAAATAAAAGTTTAAATTGCCAAAACTCAAAACTGAAGTGACTTTGGCGGTCTCTCTCGGCATTATTATAAATACCTGTCCTTTAACTTTTACATCGTTATATAGAGGGGCCCGAGAAGCTTAATTCAATGTATTATAATATATATTTTTACAAAGTTAACAATTTTAAAAAATTAAAAAACTGCACTTTTTGGGTACCCCTTTGGTCAGGAAAATTTTCATCAAAAATTTCAAAAAAAACATTTAGTTAATACTGTGCCACAAGGAAGCTACCGAGTCCCTTATACTAACCTAAAAATATTACAGTTGTAGATGTAATGGTTATCGAGAAAAATAGAATCAAAAGTTGAAAATTTTCAAAAAGTTCAAAATTTGGAAAAAAAAGTCAACTTTTTTGCTATTGGATATACGTCAAAACAATTGTTATATTTTTATTGCTTGCCTCACAAAGAAATAAAAAAGACCCCAAAAGTTGGTCTAAAGGTTTATGTTTGTAAGAAATAAATAAAAGTTTAAATTGCCAAAACTCAAAACTGAAGTGACTTTGGCGGTCTCTCTCGGCATTATTATAAATACCTGTCCTTTAACTTTTACATCGTTATATAGAGGGGCCCGAGAAGCCTAATTTAATGTATTATAATATATATTTTTACAAAGTTAACATATTAAAAAAATTAAAAAACTGCACTTTTTGGGTACCCCTTTGGTCAGAAAAATTTTCACCAAAAATTAAAAAAAAAATTTTTTTGTTGATACTGTGCCACGAAGAAGCTACCGAGTCCCTTATACTAACCTGAAAATATTACAGTTGTAGATGAAATGGTGTTCAAGAAAAATAAAATCAAAAATTGTATATTTTCAGAAAATTAAAAGTGTTGTAAAAAAAAAGTCAATTTACCCCTTTGGCCAGGATCATCAAAAATTTCAAAAAAAACATTTAGTTAATACTGTGCCACAAAGTAGCTACTGAGTCCCTTATACTAACCTGAAAATATTACAGTTGTAGATGTAATGGTTATCGAGAAAAAAATAATCAAAAGTTGAAAATTTTCAAAAAATTCAAAATTTTGAAAACAAAAGTCAACTTTTTTGCTATTGGATAGACGTCAAAACAATTGTTATATTTTTATTGCTTGCCTCACAAAGAAATAAAAAAGACCCCAAAAGTTGGTCTAAAGGTTTATGTTTGTAAGAAATAAATAAAAGTTTAAATTACCAAAACTCAAAACTGAAGTGACTTTGGCGGTCTCTCTCGGCATTATTATAAATACCTGTCCTTTAACTTTTACATCGTTATATAGAGGGGCCCGAAAAGCTTAATTTAATGTATTATAATATATATTTTTACAAAGTTAACAATTTTAAAAAATTAAAAAACTGCACTTTTTGGGTACCCCTTTGGTCAGGAAAATTTTCATCAAAAATTTCAAAAAAAACATTTAGTTAATACTGTGCCACAAGGAAGCTACCGAGTCCCTTATACTAACCTAAAAATATTACAGTTGTAGATGTAATGGTTATCGAGAAAAATAGAATCAAAAGTTGAAAATTTTCAAAAAGTTCAAAATTTGGAAAAAAAAGTCAACTTTTTTGCTATTGGATATACGTCAAAACAATTGTTATATTTTTATTGCTTGCCTCACAAAGAAATAAAAAAGACCCCAAAAGTTGGTCTAAAGGTTTATGTTTGTAAGAAATAAATAAAAGTTTAAATTGCCAAAACTCAAAACTGAAGTGATTTTGGCGGTCTCTCTCGGCATTATTATAAATACCTGTCCTTTAACTTTTACATCGTTATATAGAGGGGCCCGAGAAGCTTAATTCAATGTATTATAATATATATTTTTACAAAGTTAACAATTTTAAAAAATTAAAAAACTGCACTTTTTGGGTACCCCTTTGGTCAGGAAAATTTTCATCAAAAATTAAAAAAAAAACATTTAGTTAATACTGTGCCACAAAGAAGCTACCGAGTCCCTTATACTAACCTGAAAATATTACAGTTGTAGATGTAATGCTTATCGAGAAAAATAGAATCAAAAGTTGAAAATTTTCAAAAATTTCAAAATTTAAAAAAAAAAGTCAACTTTTTTGCTATTGGATATACGTCAAAACAATTGTTATATTTTTATTGCTTGCCTCACAAAGAAATAAAAAAGACCCCAAAAGTTGGTCTAAAGGTTTATGTTTGTAAGAAATAAATAAAAGTTTAAATTGCCAAAACTCAAAACTGAAGTGATTTTGGCGGTCTCTCTCGGCATTATTATAAATACCTGTCCTTTAACTTTTACATCGTTATATAGAGGGGCCCGAGAAGCTTAATTCAATGTATTATAATATATATTTTTACAAAGTTAACAATTTTAAAAAATTAAAAAACTGCACTTTTTGGGTACCCCTTTGGTCAGGAAAATTTTCATCAAAAATTTCAAAAAAAACATTTAGTTAATACTGTGCCACAAGGAAGCTACCGAGTCCCTTATACTAACCTAAAAATATTACAGTTGTAGATGTAATGGTTATCGAGAAAAATAGAATCAAAAGTTGAAAATTTTCAAAAAGTTCAAAATTTGGAAAAAAAAGTCAACTTTTTTGCTATTGGATATACGTCAAAACAATTGTTATATTTTTATTGCTTGCCTCACAAAGAAATAAAAAAGACCCCAAAAGTTGGTCTAAAGGTTTATGTTTGTAAGAAATAAATAAAAGTTTAAATTGCCAAAACTCAAAACTGAAGTGACTTTGGCGGTCTCTCTCGGCATTATTATAAATACCTGTCCTTTAACTTTTACATCGTTATATAGAGGGGCCCGAGAAGCCTAATTTAATGTATTATAATATATATTTTTACAAAGTTAACATATTAAAAAAATTAAAAAACTGCACTTTTTGGGTACCCCTTTGGTCAGAAAAATTTTCACCAAAAATTAAAAAAAAAATTTTTTTGTTGATACTGTGCCACGAAGAAGCTACCGAGTCCCTTATACTAACCTGAAAATATTACAGTTGTAGATGAAATGGTGTTCAAGAAAAATAAAATCAAAAATTGTATATTTTCAGAAAATTAAAAGTGTTGTAAAAAAAAAGTCAATTTACCCCTTTGGCCAGGATCATCAAAAATTTCAAAAAAAACATTTAGTTAATACTGTGCCACAAAGTAGCTACTGAGTCCCTTATACTAACCTGAAAATATTACAGTTGTAGATGTAATGGTTATCGAGAAAAAAATAATCAAAAGTTGAAAATTTTCAAAAAATTCAAAATTTTGAAAACAAAAGTCAACTTTTTTGCTATTGGATAGACGTCAAAACAATTGTTATATTTTTATTGCTTGCCTCACAAAGAAATAAAAAAGACCCCAAAAGTTGGTCTAAAGGTTTATGTTTGTAAGAAATAAATAAAAGTTTAAATTACCAAAACTCAAAACTGAAGTGACTTTGGCGGTCTCTCTCGGCATTATTATAAATACCTGTCCTTTAACTTTTACATCGTTATATAGAGGGGCCCGAAAAGCTTAATTTAATGTATTATAATATATATTTTTACAAAGTTAACAATTTTAAAAAATTAAAAAACTGCACTTTTTGGGTACCCCTTTGGTCAGGAAAATTTTCATCAAAAATTTCAAAAAAAACATTTAGTTAATACTGTGCCACAAGGAAGCTACCGAGTCCCTTATACTAACCTAAAAATATTACAGTTGTAGATGTAATGGTTATCGAGAAAAATAGAATCAAAAGTTGAAAATTTTCAAAAAGTTCAAAATTTGGAAAAAAAAGTCAACTTTTTTGCTATTGGATATACGTCAAAACAATTGTTATATTTTTATTGCTTGCCTCACAAAGAAATAAAAAAGACCCCAAAAGTTGGTCTAAAGGTTTATGTTTGTAAGAAATAAATAAAAGTTTAAATTGCCAAAACTCAAAACTGAAGTGACTTTGGCGGTCTCTCTCGGCATTATTATAAATACCTGTCCTTTAACTTTTACATCGTTATATAGAGGGGCCCGAGAAGCCTAATTTAATGTATTATAATATATATTTTTACAAAGTTAACATATTAAAAAAATTAAAAAACTGCACTTTTTGGGTACCCCTTTGGTCAGAAAAATTTTCACCAAAAATTAAAAAAAAAATTTTTTTGTTGATACTGTGCCACGAAGAAGCTACCGAGTCCCTTATACTAACCTGAAAATATTACAGTTGTAGATGAAATGGTGTTCAAGAAAAATAAAATCAAAAATTGTATATTTTCAGAAAATTAAAAGTGTTGTAAAAAAAAAGTCAATTTACCCCTTTGGCCAGGATCATCAAAAATTTCAAAAAAAACATTTAGTTAATACTGTGCCACAAAGTAGCTACTGAGTCCCTTATACTAACCTGAAAATATTACAGTTGTAGATGTAATGGTTATCGAGAAAAAAATAATCAAAAGTTGAAAATTTTCAAAAAATTCAAAATTTTGAAAACAAAAGTCAACTTTTTTGCTATTGGATAGACGTCAAAACAATTGTTATATTTTTATTGCTTGCCTCACAAAGAAATAAAAAAGACCCCAAAAGTTGGTCTAAAGGTTTATGTTTGTAAGAAATAAATAAAAGTTTAAATTACCAAAACTCAAAACTGAAGTGACTTTGGCGGTCTCTCTCGGCATTATTATAAATACCTGTCCTTTAACTTTTACATCGTTATATAGAGGGGCCCGAAAAGCTTAATTTAATGTATTATAATATATATTTTTACAAAGTTAACAATTTTAAAAAATTAAAAAACTGCACTTTTTGGGGACCCCTTTGGTCAGGAAAATTTTCATCAAAAATTTCAAAAAAAAACATTTAGTTAATACTGTGCCACAAAGAAGCTACCGAGTCCCTTATACTAACCTGAAAATATTACAGTTGTAGATGTAATGGTTATCGAGAAAAATAGAATCAAAAGTTGAAAATTTTCAAAAATTTCATAATTTAAAAAAAAAAGTCAACTTTTTAGCTATTGGATATACGTCAAAACAATTGTTATATTTTTATTGCTTGCCTCACAAAGAAATAAAAAAGACCCCAAAAGTTGGTCTAAAGGTTTATGTTTGTAAGAAATAAATAAAAGTTTAAATTGCCAAAACTCAAAACTGAAGTGACTTTGGCGATTTCTCTCGGCATTATTATAAATACCTGTCCTTTAACTTTTACATCGTTATATAGAGGGGCAGGAGAAGCTTAATTTAATGTATTATAATATATATTTTTACAAAGGTAACAATTTAAAAAAATTAAAAAACTGCACTTTTTGGGTACCCCTTTGGTCAGGAAAATTTTCATCAAAAATTTCAAAAAAAACATTTAGTTAATACTGTGCCACAAGGAAGCTACCGAGTCCCTTATACTAACCTAAAAATATTACAGTTGTAGATGTAATGGTTATCGAGAAAAATAGAATCAAAAGTTGAAAATTTTCAAAAAGTTCAAAATTTGGAAAAAAAAGTCAACTTTTTTGCTATTGGATATACGTCAAAACAATTGTTATATTTTTATTGCTTGCCTCACAAAGAAATAAAAAAGACCCCAAAAGTTGGTCTAAAGGTTTATGTTTGTAAGAAATAAATAAAAGTTTAAATTGCCAAAACTCAAAACTGAAGTGACTTTGGCGGTCTCTCTCGGCATTATTATAAATACCTGTCCTTTAACTTTTACATCGTTATATAGAGGGGCCCGAGAAGCCTAATTTAATGTATTATAATATATATTTTTACAAAGTTAACATATTAAAAAAATTAAAAAACTGCACTTTTTGGGTACCCCTTTGGTCAGAAAAATTTTCACCAAAAATTAAAAAAAAAATTTTTTTGTTGATACTGTGCCACGAAGAAGCTACCGAGTCCCTTATACTAACCTGAAAATATTACAGTTGTAGATGAAATGGTGTTCAAGAAAAATAAAATCAAAAATTGTATATTTTCAGAAAATTAAGTGTTGTAAAAAAAAAGTCAATTTACCCCTTTGGCCAGGATCATCAAAAATTTCAAAAAAAACATTTAGTTAATACTGTGCCACAAAGTAGCTACTGAGTCCCTTATACTAACCTGAAAATATTACAGTTGTAGATGTAATGGTTATCGAGAAAAAAATAATCAAAAGTTGAAAATTTTCAAAAAATTCAAAATTTTGAAAACAAAAGTCAACTTTTTTGCTATTGGATAGACGTCAAAACAATTGTTATATTTTTATTGCTTGCCTCACAAAGAAATAAAAAAGACCCCAAAAGTTGGTCTAAAGGTTTATGTTTGTAAGAAATAAATAAAAGTTTAAATTACCAAAACTCAAAACTGAAGTGACTTTGGCGGTCTCTCTCGGCATTATTATAAATACCTGTCCTTTAACTTTTACATCGTTATATAGAGGGGCCCGAAAAGCTTAATTTAATGTATTATAATATATATTTTTACAAAGTTAACAATTTTAAAAAATTAAAAAACTGCACTTTTTGGGGACCCCTTTGGTCAGGAAAATTTTCATCAAAAATTTCAAAAAAAAACATTTAGTTAATACTGTGCCACAAAGAAGCTACCGAGTCCCTTATACTAACCTGAAAATATTACAGTTGTAGATGTAATGGTTATCGAGAAAAATAGAATCAAAAGTTGAAAATTTTCAAAAATTTCATAATTTAAAAAAAAAAGTCAACTTTTTAGCTATTGGATATACGTCAAAACAATTGTTATATTTTTATTGCTTGCCTCACAAAGAAATAAAAAAGACCCCAAAAGTTGGTCTAAAGGTTTATGTTTGTAAGAAATAAATAAAAGTTTAAATTGCCAAAACTCAAAACTGAAGTGACTTTGGCGATTTCTCTCGGCATTATTATAAATACCTGTCCTTTAACTTTTACATCGTTATATAGAGGGGCAGGAGAAGCTTAATTTAATGTATTATAATATATATTTTTACAAAGGTAACAATTTAAAAAAATTAAAAAACTGCACTTTTTGGGTACCCCTTTGGTCAGGAAAATTTTCATCAAAAATTAAAAAAAAAAACATTTAGTTAATACTGTGCCACAAAGAAGCTACCGAGTCCCTTATACTAACCTGAAAATATTACAGTTGTAGATGTAATGCTTATCGAGAAAAATAGAATCAAAAGTTGAAAATTTTCAATAATTTCAAAATTTAAAAAAAAAGTCAACTTTTTTGCTATTGGATATACGTCAAAACAATTGTTATATTTTTATTGCTTGCCCCACAAAGAAATAAAAAAGACCCCAAAAGTTGGTCTAAAGGTTTATGTTTGTAAGAAATAAATAAAAGTTTAAATTGCCAAAACTCAAAACTGAAGTGATTTTGGCGGTCTCTCTCGGCATTATTATAAATACCTGTCCTTTAACTTTTACATCGTTATATAGAGGGGCCCGAGAAGCTTAATTCAATGTATTATAATATATATTTTTACAAAGTTAACAATTTTAAAAAATTAAAAAACTGCACTTTTTGGGTACCCCTTTGGTCAGGAAAATTTTCATCAAAAATTAAAAAAAAACCATTTAGTTAATACTGTGCCACAAAGAAGCTACCGAGTCCCTTATACTAACCTGAAAATATTACAGTTGTAGATGTAATGCTTATCGAGAAAAATAGAATCAAAAGTTGAAAATTTTCAAAAATTTCAAAATTTAAAAAAAAAAGTCAACTTTTTTGCTATTGGATATACGTCAAAACAATTGTTATATTTTTATTGCTTGCCTCACAAAGAAATAAAAAAGACCCCAAAAGTTGGTCTAAAGGTTTATGTTTGTAAGAAATAAATAAAAGTTTAAATTGCCAAAACTCAAAACTGAAGTGATTTTGGCGGTCTCTCTCGGCATTATTATAAATACCTGTCCTTTAACTTTTACATCGTTATATAGAGGGGCCCGAGAAGCTTAATTCAATGTATTATAATATATATTTTTACAAAGTTAACAATTTTAAAAAATTAAAAAACTGCACTTTTTGGGTACCCCTTTGGTCAGGAAAATTTTCATCAAAAATTTCAAAAAAAACATTTAGTTAATACTGTGCCACAAGGAAGCTACCGAGTCCCTTATACTAACCTAAAAATATTACAGTTGTAGATGTAATGGTTATCGAGAAAAATAGAATCAAAAGTTGAAAATTTTCAAAAAGTTCAAAATTTGGAAAAAAAAGTCAACTTTTTTGCTATTGGATATACGTCAAAACAATTGTTATATTTTTATTGCTTGCCTCACAAAGAAATAAAAAAGACCCCAAAAGTTGGTCTAAAGGTTTATGTTTGTAAGAAATAAATAAAAGTTTAAATTGCCAAAACTCAAAACTGAAGTGACTTTGGCGGTCTCTCTCGGCATTATTATAAATACCTGTCCTTTAACTTTTACATCGTTATATAGAGGGGCCCGAGAAGCCTAATTTAATGTATTATAATATATATTTTTACAAAGTTAACATATTAAAAAAATTAAAAAACTGCACTTTTTGGGTACCCCTTTGGTCAGAAAAATTTTCACCAAAAATTAAAAAAAAAATTTTTTTGTTGATACTGTGCCACGAAGAAGCTACCGAGTCCCTTATACTAACCTGAAAATATTACAGTTGTAGATGAAATGGTGTTCAAGAAAAATAAAATCAAAAATTGTATATTTTCAGAAAATTAAAAGTGTTGTAAAAAAAAAGTCAATTTACCCCTTTGGCCAGGATCATCAAAAATTTCAAAAAAAACATTTAGTTAATACTGTGCCACAAAGTAGCTACTGAGTCCCTTATACTAACCTGAAAATATTACAGTTGTAGATGTAATGGTTATCGAGAAAAAAATAATCAAAAGTTGAAAATTTTCAAAAAATTCAAAATTTTGAAAACAAAAGTCAACTTTTTTGCTATTGGATAGACGTCAAAACAATTGTTATATTTTTATTGCTTGCCTCACAAAGAAATAAAAAAGACCCCAAAAGTTGGTCTAAAGGTTTATGTTTGTAAGAAATAAATAAAAGTTTAAATTACCAAAACTCAAAACTGAAGTGACTTTGGCGGTCTCTCTCGGCATTATTATAAATACCTGTCCTTTAACTTTTACATCGTTATATAGAGGGGCCCGAAAAGCTTAATTTAATGTATTATAATATATATTTTTACAAAGTTAACAATTTTAAAAAATTAAAAAACTGCACTTTTTGGGTACCCCTTTGGTCAGGAAAATTTTCATCAAAAATTTCAAAAAAAACATTTAGTTAATACTGTGCCACAAGGAAGCTACCGAGTCCCTTATACTAACCTAAAAATATTACAGTTGTAGATGTAATGGTTATCGAGAAAAATAGAATCAAAAGTTGAAAATTTTCAAAAAGTTCAAAATTTGGAAAAAAAAAGTCAACTTTTTTGCTATTGGATATACGTCAAAACAATTGTTATATTTTTATTGCTTGCCTCACAAAGAAATAAAAAAGACCCCAAAAGTTGGTCTAAAGGTTTATGTTTGTAAGAAATAAATAAAAGTTTAAATTGCCAAAACTCAAAACTGAAGTGACTTTGGCGGTCTCTCTCGGCATTATTATAAATACCTGTCCTTTAACTTTTACATCGTTATATAGAGGGGCCCGAGAAGCCTAATTTAATGTATTATAATATATATTTTTACAAAGTTAACATATTAAAAAAATTAAAAAACTGCACTTTTTGGGTACCCCTTTGGTCAGAAAAATTTTCACCAAAAATTAAAAAAAAAATTTTTTTGTTGATACTGTGCCACGAAGAAGCTACCGAGTCCCTTATACTAACCTGAAAATATTACAGTTGTAGATGAAATGGTGTTCAAGAAAAATAAAATCAAAAATTGTATATTTTCAGAAAATTAAAAGTGTTGTAAAAAAAAAGTCAATTTACCCCTTTGGCCAGGATCATCAAAAATTTCAAAAAAAACATTTAGTTAATACTGTGCCACAAAGTAGCTACTGAGTCCCTTATACTAACCTGAAAATATTACAGTTGTAGATGTAATGGTTATCGAGAAAAAAATAATCAAAAGTTGAAAATTTTCAAAAAATTCAAAATTTTGAAAACAAAAGTCAACTTTTTTGCTATTGGATAGACGTCAAAACAATTGTTATATTTTTATTGCTTGCCTCACAAAGAAATAAAAAAGACCCCAAAAGTTGGTCTAAAGGTTTATGTTTGTAAGAAATAAATAAAAGTTTAAATTACCAAAACTCAAAACTGAAGTGACTTTGGCGGTCTCTCTCGGCATTATTATAAATACCTGTCCTTTAACTTTTACATCGTTATATAGAGGGGCCCGAAAAGCTTAATTTAATGTATTATAATATATATTTTTACAAAGTTAACAATTTTAAAAAATTAAAAAACTGCACTTTTTGGGGACCCCTTTGGTCAGGAAAATTTTCATCAAAAATTTCAAAAAAAAACATTTAGTTAATACTGTGCCACAAAGAAGCTACCGAGTCCCTTATACTAACCTGAAAATATTACAGTTGTAGATGTAATGGTTATCGAGAAAAATAGAATCAAAAGTTGAAAATTTTCAAAAATTTCATAATTTAAAAAAAAAAGTCAACTTTTTAGCTATTGGATATACGTCAAAACAATTGTTATATTTTTATTGCTTGCCTCACAAAGAAATAAAAAAGACCCCAAAAGTTGGTCTAAAGGTTTATGTTTGTAAGAAATAAATAAAAGTTTAAATTGCCAAAACTCAAAACTGAAGTGACTTTGGCGATTTCTCTCGGCATTATTATAAATACCTGTCCTTTAACTTTTACATCGTTATATAGAGGGGCAGGAGAAGCTTAATTTAATGTATTATAATATATATTTTTACAAAGGTAACAATTTAAAAAAATTAAAAAACTGCACTTTTTGGGTACCCCTTTGGTCAGGAAAATTTTCATCAAAAATTAAAAAAAAAACATTTAGTTAATACTGTGCCACAAAGAAGCTACCGAGTCCCTTATACTAACCTGAAAATATTACAGTTGTAGATGTAATGGTTATCGAGAAAAATAGAATCAAAAGTTGAAAATTTTCAAAAAGTTCAAAATTTGGAAAAAAAAGTCAACTTTTTTGCTATTGGATATACGTCAAAACAATTGTTATATTTTTATTGCTTGCCTCACAAAGAAATAAAAAAGACCCCAAAAGTTGGTCTAAAGGTTTATGTTTGTAAGAAATAAATAAAAGTTTAAATTGCCAAAACTCAAAACTGAAGTGACTTTGGCGGTCTCTCTCGGCATTATTATAAATACCTGTCCTTTAACTTTTACATCGTTATATAGAGGGGCCCGAGAAGCCTAATTTAATGTATTATAATATATATTTTTACAAAGTTAACATATTAAAAAAATTAAAAAACTGCACTTTTTGGGTACCCCTTTGGTCAGAAAAATTTTCACCAAAAATTAAAAAAAAAATTTTTTTGTTGATACTGTGCCACGAAGAAGCTACCGAGTCCCTTATACTAACCTGAAAATATTACAGTTGTAGATGAAATGGTGTTCAAGAAAAATAAAATCAAAAATTGTATATTTTCAGAAAATTAAAAGTGTTGTAAAAAAAAAGTCAATTTACCCCTTTGGCCAGGATCATCAAAAATTTCAAAAAAAACATTTAGTTAATACTGTGCCACAAAGTAGCTACTGAGTCCCTTATACTAACCTGAAAATATTACAGTTGTAGATGTAATGGTTATCGAGAAAAAAATAATCAAAAGTTGAAAATTTTCAAAAAATTCAAAATTTTGAAAACAAAAGTCAACTTTTTTGCTATTGGATAGACGTCAAAACAATTGTTATATTTTTATTGCTTGCCTCACAAAGAAATAAAAAAGACCCCAAAAGTTGGTCTAAAGGTTTATGTTTGTAAGAAATAAATAAAAGTTTAAATTACCAAAACTCAAAACTGAAGTGACTTTGGCGGTCTCTCTCGGCATTATTATAAATACCTGTCCTTTAACTTTTACATCGTTATATAGAGGGGCCCGAAAAGCTTAATTTAATGTATTATAATATATATTTTTACAAAGTTAACAATTTTAAAAAATTAAAAAACTGCACTTTTTGGGTACCCCTTTGGTCAGGAAAATTTTCATCAAAAATTTCAAAAAAAACATTTAGTTAATACTGTGCCACAAGGAAGCTACCGAGTCCCTTATACTAACCTAAAAATATTACAGTTGTAGATGTAATGGTTATCGAGAAAAATAGAATCAAAAGTTGAAAATTTTCAAAAATTTCATAATTTAAAAAAAAAAGTCAACTTTTTAGCTATTGGATATACGTCAAAACAATTGTTATATTTTTATTGCTTGCCTCACAAAGAAATAAAAAAGACCCCAAAAGTTGGTCTAAAGGTTTATGTTTGTAAGAAATAAATAAAAGTTTAAATTGCCAAAACTCAAAACTGAAGTGACTTTGGCGATTTCTCTCGGCATTATTATAAATACCTGTCCTTTAACTTTTACATCGTTATATAGAGGGGCAGGAGAAGCTTAATTTAATGTATTATAATATATATTTTTACAAAGGTAACAATTTAAAAAAATTAAAAAACTGCACTTTTTGGGTACCCCTTTGGTCAGGAAAATTTTCATCAAAAATTAAAAAAAAAAACATTTAGTTAATACTGTGCCACAAAGAAGCTACCGAGTCCCTTATACTAACCTGAAAATATTACAGTTGTAGATGTAATGCTTATCGAGAAAAATAGAATCAAAAGTTGAAAATTTTCAAAAATTTCAAAATTTAAAAAAAAAAGTCAACTTTTTTGCTATTGGATATACGTCAAAACAATTGTTATATTTTTATTGCTTGCCCCACAAAGAAATAAAAAAGACCCCAAAAGTTGGTCTAAAGGTTTATGTTTGTAAGAAATAAATAAAAGTTTAAATTGCCAAAACTCAAAACTGAAGTGATTTTGGCGGTCTCTCTCGGCATTATTATAAATACCTGTCCTTTAACTTTTACATCGTTATATAGAGGGGCCCGAGAAGCTTAATTCAATGTATTATAATATATATTTTTACAAAGTTAACAATTTTAAAAAATTAAAAAACTGCACTTTTTGGGTACCCCTTTGGTCAGGAAAATTTTCATCAAAAATTAAAAAAAAACCATTTAGTTAATACTGTGCCACAAAGAAGCTACCGAGTCCCTTATACTAACCTGAAAATATTACAGTTGTAGATGTAATGCTTATCGAGAAAAATAGAATCAAAAGTTGAAAATTTTCAAAAATTTCAAAATTTAAAAAAAAAAGTCAACTTTTTTGCTATTGGATATACGTCAAAACAATTGTTATATTTTTATTGCTTGCCTCACAAAGAAATAAAAAAGACCCCAAAAGTTGGTCTAAAGGTTTATGTTTGTAAGAAATAAATAAAAGTTTAAATTGCCAAAACTCAAAACTGAAGTGATTTTGGCGGTCTCTCTCGGCATTATTATAAATACCTGTCCTTTAACTTTTACATCGTTATATAGAGGGGCCCGAGAAGCTTAATTCAATGTATTATAATATATATTTTTACAAAGTTAACAATTTTAAAAAATTAAAAAACTGCACTTTTTGGGTACCCCTTTGGTCAGGAAAATTTTCATCAAAAATTTCAAAAAAAACATTTAGTTAATACTGTGCCACAAGGAAGCTACCGAGTCCCTTATACTAACCTAAAAATATTACAGTTGTAGATGTAATGGTTATCGAGAAAAATAGAATCAAAAGTTGAAAATTTTCAAAAAGTTCAAAATTTGGAAAAAAAAGTCAACTTTTTTGCTATTGGATATACGTCAAAACAATTGTTATATTTTTATTGCTTGCCTCACAAAGAAATAAAAAAGACCCCAAAAGTTGGTCTAAAGGTTTATGTTTGTAAGAAATAAATAAAAGTTTAAATTGCCAAAACTCAAAACTGAAGTGACTTTGGCGGTCTCTCTCGGCATTATTATAAATACCTGTCCTTTAACTTTTACATCGTTATATAGAGGGGCCCGAGAAGCCTAATTTAATGTATTATAATATATATTTTTACAAAGTTAACATATTAAAAAAATTAAAAAACTGCACTTTTTGGGTACCCCTTTGGTCAGAAAAATTTTCACCAAAAATTAAAAAAAAAATTTTTTTGTTGATACTGTGCCACGAAGAAGCTACCGAGTCCCTTATACTAACCTGAAAATATTACAGTTGTAGATGAAATGGTGTTCAAGAAAAATAAAATCAAAAATTGTATATTTTCAGAAAATTAAAAGTGTTGTAAAAAAAAAGTCAATTTACCCCTTTGGCCAGGATCATCAAAAATTTCAAAAAAAACATTTAGTTAATACTGTGCCACAAAGTAGCTACTGAGTCCCTTATACTAACCTGAAAATATTACAGTTGTAGATGTAATGGTTATCGAGAAAAAAATAATCAAAAGTTGAAAATTTTCAAAAAATTCAAAATTTTGAAAACAAAAGTCAACTTTTTTGCTATTGGATAGACGTCAAAACAATTGTTATATTTTTATTGCTTGCCTCACAAAGAAATAAAAAAGACCCCAAAAGTTGGTCTAAAGGTTTATGTTTGTAAGAAATAAATAAAAGTTTAAATTACCAAAACTCAAAACTGAAGTGACTTTGGCGGTCTCTCTCGGCATTATTATAAATACCTGTCCTTTAACTTTTACATCGTTATATAGAGGGGCCCGAAAAGCTTAATTTAATGTATTATAATATATATTTTTACAAAGTTAACAATTTTAAAAAATTAAAAAACTGCACTTTTTGGGTACCCCTTTGGTCAGGAAAATTTTCATCAAAAATTTCAAAAAAAACATTTAGTTAATACTGTGCCACAAGGAAGCTACCGAGTCCCTTATACTAACCTAAAAATATTACAGTTGTAGATGTAATGGTTATCGAGAAAAATAGAATCAAAAGTTGAAAATTTTCAAAAAGTTCAAAATTTGGAAAAAAAAAGTCAACTTTTTTGCTATTGGATATACGTCAAAACAATTGTTATATTTTTATTGCTTGCCTCACAAAGAAATAAAAAAGACCCCAAAAGTTGGTCTAAAGGTTTATGTTTGTAAGAAATAAATAAAAGTTTAAATTGCCAAAACTCAAAACTGAAGTGACTTTGGCGGTCTCTCTCGGCATTATTATAAATACCTGTCCTTTAACTTTTACATCGTTATATAGAGGGGCCCGAGAAGCCTAATTTAATGTATTATAATATATATTTTTACAAAGTTAACATATTAAAAAAATTAAAAAACTGCACTTTTTGGGTACCCCTTTGGTCAGAAAAATTTTCACCAAAAATTAAAAAAAAAATTTTTTTGTTGATACTGTGCCACGAAGAAGCTACCGAGTCCCTTATACTAACCTGAAAATATTACAGTTGTAGATGAAATGGTGTTCAAGAAAAATAAAATCAAAAATTGTATATTTTCAGAAAATTAAAAGTGTTGTAAAAAAAAAGTCAATTTACCCCTTTGGCCAGGATCATCAAAAATTTCAAAAAAAACATTTAGTTAATACTGTGCCACAAAGTAGCTACTGAGTCCCTTATACTAACCTGAAAATATTACAGTTGTAGATGTAATGGTTATCGAGAAAAAAATAATCAAAAGTTGAAAATTTTCAAAAAATTCAAAATTTTGAAAACAAAAGTCAACTTTTTTGCTATTGGATAGACGTCAAAACAATTGTTATATTTTTATTGCTTGCCTCACAAAGAAATAAAAAAGACCCCAAAAGTTGGTCTAAAGGTTTATGTTTGTAAGAAATAAATAAAAGTTTAAATTACCAAAACTCAAAACTGAAGTGACTTTGGCGGTCTCTCTCGGCATTATTATAAATACCTGTCCTTTAACTTTTACATCGTTATATAGAGGGGCCCGAAAAGCTTAATTTAATGTATTATAATATATATTTTTACAAAGTTAACAATTTTAAAAAATTAAAAAACTGCACTTTTTGGGTACCCCTTTGGTCAGGAAAATTTTCATCAAAAATTTCAAAAAAAACATTTAGTTAATACTGTGCCACAAGGAAGCTACCGAGTCCCTTATACTAACCTAAAAATATTACAGTTGTAGATGTAATGGTTATCGAGAAAAATAGAATCAAAAGTTGAAAATTTTCAAAAAGTTCAAAATTTGGAAAAAAAAAGTCAACTTTTTTGCTATTGGATATACGTCAAAACAATTGTTATATTTTTATTGCTTGCCTCACAAAGAAATAAAAAAGACCCCAAAAGTTGGTCTAAAGGTTTATGTTTGTAAGAAATAAATAAAAGTTTAAATTGCCAAAACTCAAAACTGAAGTGACTTTGGCGGTCTCTCTCGGCATTATTATAAATACCTGTCCTTTAACTTTTACATCGTTATATAGAGGGGCCCGAGAAGCCTAATTTAATGTATTATAATATATATTTTTACAAAGTTAACATATTAAAAAAATTAAAAAACTGCACTTTTTGGGTACCCCTTTGGTCAGAAAAATTTTCACCAAAAATTAAAAAAAAATTTTTTTTGTTGATACTGTGCCACGAAGAAGCTACCGAGTCCCTTATACTAACCTGAAAATATTACAGTTGTAGATGAAATGGTGTTCAAGAAAAATAAAATCAAAAATTGTATATTTTCAGAAAATTAAAAGTGTTGTAAAAAAAAAGTCAATTTACCCCTTTGGCCAGGATCATCAAAAATTTCAAAAAAAACATTTAGTTAATACTGTGCCACAAAGTAGCTACTGAGTCCCTTATACTAACCTGAAAATATTACAGTTGTAGATGTAATGGTTATCGAGAAAAAAATAATCAAAAGTTGAAAATTTTCAAAAAATTCAAAATTTTGAAAACAAAAGTCAACTTTTTTGCTATTGGATAGACGTCAAAACAATTGTTATATTTTTATTGCTTGCCTCACAAAGAAATAAAAAAGACCCCAAAAGTTGGTCTAAAGGTTTATGTTTGTAAGAAATAAATAAAAGTTTAAATTACCAAAACTCAAAACTGAAGTGACTTTGGCGGTCTCTCTCGGCATTATTATAAATACCTGTCCTTTAACTTTTACATCGTTATATAGAGGGGCCCGAAAAGCTTAATTTAATGTATTATAATATATATTTTTACAAAGTTAACAATTTTAAAAAATTAAAAAACTGCACTTTTTGGGGACCCCTTTGGTCAGGAAAATTTTCATCAAAAATTTCAAAAAAAAACATTTAGTTAATACTGTGCCACAAAGAAGCTACCGAGTCCCTTATACTAACCTGAAAATATTACAGTTGTAGATGTAATGGTTATCGAGAAAAATAGAATCAAAAGTTGAAAATTTTCAAAAATTTCATAATTTAAAAAAAAAAGTCAACTTTTTAGCTATTGGATATACGTCAAAACAATTGTTATATTTTTATTGCTTGCCTCACAAAGAAATAAAAAAGACCCCAAAAGTTGGTCTAAAGGTTTATGTTTGTAAGAAATAAATAAAAGTTTAAATTGCCAAAACTCAAAACTGAAGTGACTTTGGCGATTTCTCTCGGCATTATTATAAATACCTGTCCTTTAACTTTTACATCGTTATATAGAGGGGCAGGAGAAGCTTAATTTAATGTATTATAATATATATTTTTACAAAGGTAACAATTTAAAAAAATTAAAAAACTGCACTTTTTGGGTACCCCTTTGGTCAGGAAAATTTTCATCAAAAATTAAAAAAAAAACATTTAGTTAATACTGTGCCACAAAGAAGCTACCGAGTCCCTTATACTAACCTGAAAATATTACAGTTGTAGATGTAATGGTTATCGAGAAAAATAGAATCAAAAGTTGAAAATTTTCAAAAAGTTCAAAATTTGGAAAAAAAAGTCAACTTTTTTGCTATTGGATATACGTCAAAACAATTGTTATATTTTTATTGCTTGCCTCACAAAGAAATAAAAAAGACCCCAAAAGTTGGTCTAAAGGTTTATGTTTGTAAGAAATAAATAAAAGTTTAAATTGCCAAAACTCAAAACTGAAGTGACTTTGGCGGTCTCTCTCGGCATTATTATAAATACCTGTCCTTTAACTTTTACATCGTTATATAGAGGGGCCCGAGAAGCCTAATTTAATGTATTATAATATATATTTTTACAAAGTTAACATATTAAAAAAATTAAAAAACTGCACTTTTTGGGTACCCCTTTGGTCAGAAAAATTTTCACCAAAAATTAAAAAAAAAATTTTTTTGTTGATACTGTGCCACGAAGAAGCTACCGAGTCCCTTATACTAACCTGAAAATATTACAGTTGTAGATGAAATGGTGTTCAAGAAAAATAAAATCAAAAATTGTATATTTTCAGAAAATTAAAAGTGTTGTAAAAAAAAAGTCAATTTACCCCTTTGGCCAGGATCATCAAAAATTTCAAAAAAAACATTTAGTTAATACTGTGCCACAAAGTAGCTACTGAGTCCCTTATACTAACCTGAAAATATTACAGTTGTAGATGTAATGGTTATCGAGAAAAAAATAATCAAAAGTTGAAAATTTTCAAAAAATTCAAAATTTTGAAAACAAAAGTCAACTTTTTTGCTATTGGATAGACGTCAAAACAATTGTTATATTTTTATTGCTTGCCTCACAAAGAAATAAAAAAGACCCCAAAAGTTGGTCTAAAGGTTTATGTTTGTAAGAAATAAATAAAAGTTTAAATTACCAAAACTCAAAACTGAAGTGACTTTGGCGGTCTCTCTCGGCATTATTATAAATACCTGTCCTTTAACTTTTACATCGTTATATAGAGGGGCCCGAAAAGCTTAATTTAATGTATTATAATATATATTTTTACAAAGTTAACAATTTTAAAAAATTAAAAAACTGCACTTTTTGGGTACCCCTTTGGTCAGGAAAATTTTCATCAAAAATTTCAAAAAAAACATTTAGTTAATACTGTGCCACAAGGAAGCTACCGAGTCCCTTATACTAACCTAAAAATATTACAGTTGTAGATGTAATGGTTATCGAGAAAAATAGAATCAAAAGTTGAAAATTTTCAAAAAGTTCAAAATTTGGAAAAAAAAGTCAACTTTTTTGCTATTGGATATACGTCAAAACAATTGTTATATTTTTATTGCTTGCCTCACAAAGAAATAAAAAAGACCCCAAAAGTTGGTCTAAAGGTTTATGTTTGTAAGAAATAAATAAAAGTTTAAATTGCCAAAACTCAAAACTGAAGTGACTTTGGCGGTCTCTCTCGGCATTATTATAAATACCTGTCCTTTAACTTTTACATCGTTATATAGAGGGGCCCGAGAAGCCTAATTTAATGTATTATAATATATATTTTTACAAAGTTAACATATTAAAAAAATTAAAAAACTGCACTTTTTGGGTACCCCTTTGGTCAGAAAAATTTTCACCAAAAATTAAAAAAAAAATTTTTTTGTTGATACTGTGCCACGAAGAAGCTACCGAGTCCCTTATACTAACCTGAAAATATTACAGTTGTAGATGAAATGGTGTTCAAGAAAAATAAAATCAAAAATTGTATATTTTCAGAAAATTAAAAGTGTTGTAAAAAAAAAGTCAATTTACCCCTTTGGCCAGGATCATCAAAAATTTCAAAAAAAACATTTAGTTAATACTGTGCCACAAAGTAGCTACTGAGTCCCTTATACTAACCTGAAAATATTACAGTTGTAGATGTAATGGTTATCGAGAAAAAAATAATCAAAAGTTGAAAATTTTCAAAAAATTCAAAATTTTGAAAACAAAAGTCAACTTTTTTGCTATTGGATAGACGTCAAAACAATTGTTATATTTTTATTGCTTGCCTCACAAAGAAATAAAAAAGACCCCAAAAGTTGGTCTAAAGGTTTATGTTTGTAAGAAATAAATAAAAGTTTAAATTACCAAAACTCAAAACTGAAGTGACTTTGGCGGTCTCTCTCGGCATTATTATAAATACCTGTCCTTTAACTTTTACATCGTTATATAGAGGGGCCCGAAAAGCTTAATTTAATGTATTATAATATATATTTTTACAAAGTTAACAATTTTAAAAAATTAAAAAACTGCACTTTTTGGGGACCCCTTTGGTCAGGAAAATTTTCATCAAAAATTTCAAAAAAAAACATTTAGTTAATACTGTGCCACAAAGAAGCTACCGAGTCCCTTATACTAACCTGAAAATATTACAGTTGTAGATGTAATGGTTATCGAGAAAAATAGAATCAAAAGTTGAAAATTTTCAAAAATTTCATAATTTAAAAAAAAAAGTCAACTTTTTAGCTATTGGATATACGTCAAAACAATTGTTATATTTTTATTGCTTGCCTCACAAAGAAATAAAAAAGACCCCAAAAGTTGGTCTAAAGGTTTATGTTTGTAAGAAATAAATAAAAGTTTAAATTGCCAAAACTCAAAACTGAAGTGACTTTGGCGATTTCTCTCGGCATTATTATAAATACCTGTCCTTTAACTTTTACATCGTTATATAGAGGGGCAGGAGAAGCTTAATTTAATGTATTATAATATATATTTTTACAAAGGTAACAATTTAAAAAAATTAAAAAACTGCACTTTTTGGGTACCCCTTTGGTCAGGAAAATTTTCATCAAAAATTAAAAAAAAAAACATTTAGTTAATACTGTGCCACAAAGAAGCTACCGAGTCCCTTATACTAACCTGAAAATATTACAGTTGTAGATGTAATGCTTATCGAGAAAAATAGAATCAAAAGTTGAAAATTTTCAAAAATTTCAAAATTTAAAAAAAAAAGTCAACTTTTTTGCTATTGGATATACGTCAAAACAATTGTTATATTTTTATTGCTTGCCCCACAAAGAAATAAAAAAGACCCCAAAAGTTGGTCTAAAGGTTTATGTTTGTAAGAAATAAATAAAAGTTTAAATTGCCAAAACTCAAAACTGAAGTGATTTTGGCGGTCTCTCTCGGCATTATTATAAATACCTGTCCTTTAACTTTTACATCGTTATATAGAGGGGCCCGAGAAGCTTAATTCAATGTATTATAATATATATTTTTACAAAGTTAACAATTTTAAAAAATTAAAAAACTGCACTTTTTGGGTACCCCTTTGGTCAGGAAAATTTTCATCAAAAATTAAAAAAAAACCATTTAGTTAATACTGTGCCACAAAGAAGCTACCGAGTCCCTTATACTAACCTGAAAATATTACAGTTGTAGATGTAATGCTTATCGAGAAAAATAGAATCAAAAGTTGAAAATTTTCAAAAATTTCAAAATTTAAAAAAAAAAGTCAACTTTTTTGCTATTGGATATACGTCAAAACAATTGTTATATTTTTATTGCTTGCCTCACAAAGAAATAAAAAAGACCCCAAAAGTTGGTCTAAAGGTTTATGTTTGTAAGAAATAAATAAAAGTTTAAATTGCCAAAACTCAAAACTGAAGTGATTTTGGCGGTCTCTCTCGGCATTATTATAAATACCTGTCCTTTAACTTTTACATCGTTATATAGAGGGGCCCGAGAAGCTTAATTCAATGTATTATAATATATATTTTTACAAAGTTAACAATTTTAAAAAATTAAAAAACTGCACTTTTTGGGTACCCCTTTGGTCAGGAAAATTTTCATCAAAAATTTCAAAAAAAACATTTAGTTAATACTGTGCCACAAGGAAGCTACCGAGTCCCTTATACTAACCTAAAAATATTACAGTTGTAGATGTAATGGTTATCGAGAAAAATAGAATCAAAAGTTGAAAATTTTCAAAAAGTTCAAAATTTGGAAAAAAAAGTCAACTTTTTTGCTATTGGATATACGTCAAAACAATTGTTATATTTTTATTGCTTGCCTCACAAAGAAATAAAAAAGACCCCAAAAGTTGGTCTAAAGGTTTATGTTTGTAAGAAATAAATAAAAGTTTAAATTGCCAAAACTCAAAACTGAAGTGACTTTGGCGGTCTCTCTCGGCATTATTATAAATACCTGTCCTTTAACTTTTACATCGTTATATAGAGGGGCCCGAGAAGCCTAATTTAATGTATTATAATATATATTTTTACAAAGTTAACATATTAAAAAAATTAAAAAACTGCACTTTTTGGGTACCCCTTTGGTCAGAAAAATTTTCACCAAAAATTAAAAAAAAAATTTTTTTGTTGATACTGTGCCACGAAGAAGCTACCGAGTCCCTTATACTAACCTGAAAATATTACAGTTGTAGATGAAATGGTGTTCAAGAAAAATAAAATCAAAAATTGTATATTTTCAGAAAATTAAAAGTGTTGTAAAAAAAAAGTCAATTTACCCCTTTGGCCAGGATCATCAAAAATTTCAAAAAAAACATTTAGTTAATACTGTGCCACAAAGTAGCTACTGAGTCCCTTATACTAACCTGAAAATATTACAGTTGTAGATGTAATGGTTATCGAGAAAAAAATAATCAAAAGTTGAAAATTTTCAAAAAATTCAAAATTTTGAAAACAAAAGTCAACTTTTTTGCTATTGGATAGACGTCAAAACAATTGTTATATTTTTATTGCTTGCCTCACAAAGAAATAAAAAAGACCCCAAAAGTTGGTCTAAAGGTTTATGTTTGTAAGAAATAAATAAAAGTTTAAATTACCAAAACTCAAAACTGAAGTGACTTTGGCGGTCTCTCTCGGCATTATTATAAATACCTGTCCTTTAACTTTTACATCGTTATATAGAGGGGCCCGAAAAGCTTAATTTAATGTATTATAATATATATTTTTACAAAGTTAACAATTTTAAAAAATTAAAAAACTGCACTTTTTGGGTACCCCTTTGGTCAGGAAAATTTTCATCAAAAATTTCAAAAAAAACATTTAGTTAATACTGTGCCACAAGGAAGCTACCGAGTCCCTTATACTAACCTAAAAATATTACAGTTGTAGATGTAATGGTTATCGAGAAAAATAGAATCAAAAGTTGAAAATTTTCAAAAAGTTCAAAATTTGGAAAAAAAAAGTCAACTTTTTTGCTATTGGATATACGTCAAAACAATTGTTATATTTTTATTGCTTGCCTCACAAAGAAATAAAAAAGACCCCAAAAGTTGGTCTAAAGGTTTATGTTTGTAAGAAATAAATAAAAGTTTAAATTGCCAAAACTCAAAACTGAAGTGACTTTGGCGGTCTCTCTCGGCATTATTATAAATACCTGTCCTTTAACTTTTACATCGTTATATAGAGGGGCCCGAGAAGCCTAATTTAATGTATTATAATATATATTTTTACAAAGTTAACATATTAAAAAAATTAAAAAACTGCACTTTTTGGGTACCCCTTTGGTCAGAAAAATTTTCACCAAAAATTAAAAAAAAAATTTTTTTGTTGATACTGTGCCACGAAGAAGCTACCGAGTCCCTTATACTAACCTGAAAATATTACAGTTGTAGATGAAATGGTGTTCAAGAAAAATAAAATCAAAAATTGTATATTTTCAGAAAATTAAAAGTGTTGTAAAAAAAAAGTCAATTTACCCCTTTGGCCAGGATCATCAAAAATTTCAAAAAAAACATTTAGTTAATACTGTGCCACAAAGTAGCTACTGAGTCCCTTATACTAACCTGAAAATATTACAGTTGTAGATGTAATGGTTATCGAGAAAAAAATAATCAAAAGTTGAAAATTTTCAAAAAATTCAAAATTTTGAAAACAAAAGTCAACTTTTTTGCTATTGGATAGACGTCAAAACAATTGTTATATTTTTATTGCTTGCCTCACAAAGAAATAAAAAAGACCCCAAAAGTTGGTCTAAAGGTTTATGTTTGTAAGAAATAAATAAAAGTTTAAATTACCAAAACTCAAAACTGAAGTGACTTTGGCGGTCTCTCTCGGCATTATTATAAATACCTGTCCTTTAACTTTTACATCGTTATATAGAGGGGCCCGAAAAGCTTAATTTAATGTATTATAATATATATTTTTACAAAGTTAACAATTTTAAAAAATTAAAAAACTGCACTTTTTGGGGACCCCTTTGGTCAGGAAAATTTTCATCAAAAATTTCAAAAAAAAACATTTAGTTAATACTGTGCCACAAAGAAGCTACCGAGTCCCTTATACTAACCTGAAAATATTACAGTTGTAGATGTAATGGTTATCGAGAAAAATAGAATCAAAAGTTGAAAATTTTCAAAAATTTCATAATTTAAAAAAAAAAGTCAACTTTTTAGCTATTGGATATACGTCAAAACAATTGTTATATTTTTATTGCTTGCCTCACAAAGAAATAAAAAAGACCCCAAAAGTTGGTCTAAAGGTTTATGTTTGTAAGAAATAAATAAAAGTTTAAATTGCCAAAACTCAAAACTGAAGTGACTTTGGCGATTTCTCTCGGCATTATTATAAATACCTGTCCTTTAACTTTTACATCGTTATATAGAGGGGCAGGAGAAGCTTAATTTAATGTATTATAATATATATTTTTACAAAGGTAACAATTTAAAAAAATTAAAAAACTGCACTTTTTGGGTACCCCTTTGGTCAGGAAAATTTTCATCAAAAATTAAAAAAAAAACATTTAGTTAATACTGTGCCACAAAGAAGCTACCGAGTCCCTTATACTAACCTGAAAATATTACAGTTGTAGATGTAATGCTTATCGAGAAAAATAGAATCAAAAGTTGAAAATTTTCAAAAATTTCAAAATTTAAAAAAAAAAGTCAACTTTTTTGCTATTGGATATACGTCAAAACAATTGTTATATTTTTATTGCTTGCCCCACAAAGAAATAAAAAAGACCCCAAAAGTTGGTCTAAAGGTTTATGTTTGTAAGAAATAAATAAAAGTTTAAATTGCCAAAACTCAAAACTGAAGTGATTTTGGCGGTCTCTCTCGGCATTATTATAAATACCTGTCCTTTAACTTTTACATCGTTATATAGAGGGGCCCGAGAAGCTTAATTCAATGTATTATAATATATATTTTTACAAAGTTAACAATTTTAAAAAATTAAAAAACTGCACTTTTTGGGTACCCCTTTGGTCAGGAAAATTTTCATCAAAAATTAAAAAAAAAAAACATTTAGTTAATACTGTGCCACAAAGAAGCTACCGAGTCCCTTATACTAACCTGAAAATATTACAGTTGTAGATGTAATGCTTATCGAGAAAAATAGAATCAAAAGTTGAAAATTTTCAAAAATTTCAAAATTTAAAAAAAAAAGTCAACTTTTTTGCTATTGGATATACGTCAAAACAATTGTTATATTTTTATTGCTTGCCTCACAAAGAAATAAAAAAGACCCCAAAAGTTGGTCTAAAGGTTTATGTTTGTAAGAAATAAATAAAAGTTTAAATTGCCAAAACTCAAAACTGAAGTGATTTTGGCGGTCTCTCTCGGCATTATTATAAATACCTGTCCTTTAACTTTTACATCGTTATATAGAGGGGCCCGAGAAGCTTAATTCAATGTATTATAATATATATTTTTACAAAGTTAACAATTTTAAAAAATTAAAAAACTGCACTTTTTGGGTACCCCTTTGGTCAGGAAAATTTTCATCAAAAATTAAAAAAAAAAACATTTAGTTAATACTGTGCCACAAAGAAGCTACCGAGTCCCTTATACTAACCTGAAAATATTACAGTTGTAGATGTAATGCTTATCGAGAAAAATAGAATCAAAAGTTGAAAATTTTCAAAAATTTCAAAATTTAAAAAAAAAAGTCAACTTTTTTGCTATTGGATATACGTCAAAACAATTGTTATATTTTTATTGCTTGCCTCACAAAGAAATAAAAAAGACCCCAAAAGTTGGTCTAAAGGTTTATGTTTGTAAGAAATAAATAAAAGTTTAAATTGCCAAAACTCAAAACTGAAGTGACTTTGGCGATTTCTCTCGGCATTATTATAAATACCTGTCCTTTAACTTTTACATCGTTATATAGAGGGGCAGGAGAAGCTTAATTTAATGTATTATAATATATATTTTTACAAAGGTAACAATTTAAAAAAATTAAAAAACTGCACTTTTTGGGTACCCCTTTGGTCAGGAAAATTTTCATCAAAAATTAAAAAAAAAAACATTTAGTTAATACTGTGCCACAAAGAAGCTACCGAGTCCCTTATACTAACCTGAAAATATTACAGTTGTAGATGTAATGCTTATCGAGAAAAATAGAATCAAAAGTTGAAAATTTTCAAAAATTTCAAAATTTAAAAAAAAAAGTCAACTTTTTTGCTATTGGATATACGTCAAAACAATTGTTATATTTTTATTGCTTGCCCCACAAAGAAATAAAAAAGACCCCAAAAGTTGGTCTAAAGGTTTATGTTTGTAAGAAATAAATAAAAGTTTAAATTGCCAAAACTCAAAACTGAAGTGATTTTGGCGGTCTCTCTCGGCATTATTATAAATACCTGTCCTTTAACTTTTACATCGTTATATAGAGGGGCCCGAGAAGCTTAATTCAATGTATTATAATATATATTTTTACAAAGTTAACAATTTTAAAAAATTAAAAAACTGCACTTTTTGGGTACCCCTTTGGTCAGGAAAATTTTCATCAAAAATTAAAAAAAAAACATTTAGTTAATACTGTGCCACAAAGAAGCTACCGAGTCCCTTATACTAACCTGAAAATATTACAGTTGTAGATGTAATGCTTATCGAGAAAAATAGAATCAAAAGTTGAAAATTTTCAAAAATTTCAAAATTTAAAAAAAAAAGTCAACTTTTTTGCTATTGGATATACGTCAAAACAATTGTTATATTTTTATTGCTTGCCTCACAAAGAAATAAAAAAGACCCCAAAAGTTGGTCTAAAGGTTTATGTTTGTAAGAAATAAATAAAAGTTTAAATTGCCAAAACTCAAAACTGAAGTGATTTTGGCGGTCTCTCTCGGCATTATTATAAATACCTGTCCTTTAACTTTTACATCGTTATATAGAGGGGCCCGAGAAGCTTAATTCAATGTATTATAATATATATTTTTACAAAGTTAACAATTTTAAAAAATTAAAAAACTGCACTTTTTGGGTACCCCTTTGGTCAGGAAAATTTTCATCAAAAATTTCAAAAAAAAAACATTTAGTTAATACTGTGCCACAAAGAAGCTACCGAGTCCCTTATACTAACCTGAAAATATTACAGTTGTAGATGTAATGGTTATCGAGAAAAATAGAATCAAAAGTTGAAAATTTTCAAAAATTTCAAAATTTAAAAAAAAAGTCAACTTTTTTGCTATTGGATATACGTCAAAACAATTGTTATATTTTTATTGCTTGCCTCACAAAGAAATAAAAAAGACCCCAAAAGTTGGTCTAAAGGTTTATGTTTGTAAGAAATAAATAAAAGTTTAAATTGCCAAAACTCAAAACTGAAGTGACTTTGGCGGTCTCTCTCGGCATTATTATAAATACCTGTCCTTTAACTTTTACATCGTTATATAGAGGGGCCCGAGAAGCCTAATTTAATGTATTATAATATATATTTTTACAAAGTTAACATATTAAAAAAATTAAAAAACTGCACTTTTTGGGTACCCCTTTGGTCAGAAAAATTTTCACCAAAAATTAAAAAAAAAATTTTTTTGTTGATACTGTGCCACGAAGAAGCTACCGAGTCCCTTATACTAACCTGAAAATATTACAATTGTAGATGAAATGGTGTTCAAGAAAAATAAAATCAAAAATTGTATATTTTCAGAAAATTAAAAGTGTTGTAAAAAAAAAGTCAATTTACCCCTTTGGCCAGGATCATCAAAAATTTCAAAAAAAACATTTAGTTAATACTGTGCCACAAAGTAGCTACTGAGTCCCTTATACTAACCTGAAAATATTACAGTTGTAGATGTAATGGTTATCGAGAAAAAAATAATCAAAAATTGAAAATTTTCAAAAAATTCAAAATTTTGAAAACAAAAGTCAACTTTTTTGCTATTGGATAGACGTCAAAACAATTGTTATATTTTTATTGCTTGCCTCACAAAGAAATAAAAAAGACCCCAAAAGTTGGTCTAAAGGTTTATGTTTGTAAGAAATAAATAAAAGTTTAAATTACCAAAACTCAAAACTGAAGTGACTTTGGCGGTCTCTCTCGGCATTATTATAAATACCTGTCCTTTAACTTTTACATCGTTATATAGAGGGGCCCGAGAAGCCTAATTTAATGTATTATAATATATATTTTTACAAAGTTAACATATTAAAAAAATTAAAAAACTGCACTTTTTGGGAACCCCTTTGGTCAGAAAAATTTTCACCAAAAATTAAAAAAAAAATTTTTTTGTTGATACTGTGCCACGAAGAAGCTACCGAGTCCCTTATACTAACCTGAAAATATTACAGTTGTAGATGAAATGGTGTTCAAGAAAAATAAAATCAAAAATTGTATATTTTCAGAAAATTAAAAGTGTTGTAAAAAAAAAGTCAATTTACCCCTTTGGCCAGGATCATCAAAAATTTCAAAAAAAACATTTAGTTAATACTGTGCCACAAAGTAGCTACTGAGTCCCTTATACTAACCTGAAAATATTACAGTTGTAGATGTAATGGTTATCGAGAAAAAAATAATCAAAAGTTGAAAATTTTCAAAAAATTCAAAATTTTGAAAACAAAAGTCAACTTTTTTGCTATTGGATAGACGTCAAAACAATTGTTATATTTTTATTGCTTGCCTCACAAAGAAATAAAAAAGACCCCAAAAGTTGGTCTAAAGGTTTATGTTTGTAAGAAATAAATAAAAGTTTAAATTACCAAAACTCAAAACTGAAGTGACTTTGGCGGTCTCTCTCGGCATTATTATAAATACCTGTCCTTTAACTTTTACATCGTTATATAGAGGGGCCCGAAAAGCTTAATTTAATGTATTATAATATATATTTTTACAAAGTTAACAATTTTAAAAAATTAAAAAACTGCACTTTTTGGGGACCCCTTTGGTCAGGAAAATTTTCATCAAAAATTTCAAAAAAAAACATTTAGTTAATACTGTGCCACAAAGAAGCTACCGAGTCCCTTATACTAACCTGAAAATATTACAGTTGTAGATGTAATGGTTATCGAGAAAAATAGAATCAAAAGTTGAAAATTTTCAAAAATTTCATAATTTAAAAAAAAAAGTCAACTTTTTAGCTATTGGATATACGTCAAAACAATTGTTATATTTTTATTGCTTGCCTCACAAAGAAATAAAAAAGACCCCAAAAGTTGGTCTAAAGGTTTATGTTTGTAAGAAATAAATAAAAGTTTAAATTGCCAAAACTCAAAACTGAAGTGACTTTGGCGGTCTCTCTCGGCATTATTATAAATACCTGTCCTTTAACTTTTACATCGTTATATAGAGGGGCCCGAGAAGCCTAATTTAATGTATTATAATATATATTTTTACAAAGTTAACATATTAAAAAAATTAAAAAACTGCACTTTTTGGGTACCCCTTTGGTCAGAAAAATTTTCACCAAAAATTAAAAAAAAAATTTTTTTGTTGATACTGTGCCACGAAGAAGCTACCGAGTCCCTTATACTAACCTGAAAATATTACAGTTGTAGATGAAATGGTGTTCAAGAAAAATAAAATCAAAAATTGTATATTTTCAGAAAATTAAAAGTGTTGTAAAAAAAAAGTCAATTTACCCCTTTGGCCAGGATCATCAAAAATTTCAAAAAAAACATTTAGTTAATACTGTGCCACAAAGTAGCTACTGAGTCCCTTATACTAACCTGAAAATATTACAGTTGTAGATGTAATGGTTATCGAGAAAAAAATAATCAAAAGTTGAAAATTTTCAAAAAATTCAAAATTTTGAAAACAAAAGTCAACTTTTTTGCTATTGGATAGACGTCAAAACAATTGTTATATTTTTATTGCTTGCCTCACAAAGAAATAAAAAAGACCCCAAAAGTTGGTCTAAAGGTTTTATGTTTGTAAGAAATAAATAAAAGTTTAAATTACCAAAACTCAAAACTGAAGTGACTTTGGCGGTCTCTCTCGGCATTATTATAAATACCTGTCCTTTAACTTTTACATCGTTATATAGAGGGGCCCGAAAAGCTTAATTTAATGTATTATAATATATATTTTTACAAAGTTAACAATTTTAAAAATTAAAAAACTGCACTTTTTGGGTACCCCTTTTGGTCAGGAAAATTTTCATCAAAAATTTCAAAAAAACATTTAGTTAATACTGTGCCACAAGGAAGCTACCGAGTCCCTTATACTAACCTAAAAATATACAGTTGTAGATGTAATGGTTATCGAGAAAAATAGAATCAAAGTTGAAAATTTTCAAAAAGTTCAAAATTTGGAAAAAAAAGTCAACTTTTTTGCTATTGGATATACGTCAAAACAATTGTTATATTTTTATTGCTTGCCTCACAAAGAAATAAAAAAGACCCCAAAAGTTGGTCTAAAGGTTTATGTTTGTAAGAAATAAATAAAAGTTTAAATTGCCAAAACTCAAAACTGAAGTGACTTTGGCGGTCTCTCTCGGCATTATTATTAAATACCTGTCCTTTAACTTTTACATCGTTATATAGAGGGGCCCGAGAAGCCTAATTTAATGTATTATAATATATATTTTTACAAAGTTAACATATTAAAAAAATTAAAAAACTGCACTTTTTGGGTACCCCTTTGGTCAGAAAAATTTTCACCAAAAATTAAAAAAAAAATTTTTTTGTTGATACTGTGCCACGAAGAAGCTACCGAGTCCCTTATACTAACCTGAAAATATTACAGTTGTAGATGAAATGGTGTTCAAGAAAAATAAAATCAAATATTGTATATTTTCAGAAATTAAAAGTGTTGTAAAAAAAAGTCAATTTACCCCTTTGGCCAGGATCATCAAAAATTTCAAAAAAAACATTTAGTTAATACTGTGCCACAAAGTAGCTACTGAGTCCCTTATACTAACCTGAAAATATTACAGTTGTAGATGTAATGGTTATCGAGAAAAAAATAATCAAAAGTTGAAAATTTTCAAAAAATTCAAAATTTTGAAAACAAAAGTCAACTTTTTTGCTATTGGATAGACGTCAAAACAATTGTTATATTTTTATTGCTTGCCTCACAAAGAAATAAAAAAGACCCCAAAAGTTGGTCTAAAGGTTTATGTTTGTAAGAAATAAATAAAAGTTTAAATTACCAAAACTCAAAACTGAAGTGACTTTGGCGGTCTCTCTCGGCATTATTATAAATACCTGTCCTTTAACTTTTACATCGTTATATAGAGGGGCCCGAAAAGCTTAATTTAATGTATTATAATATATATTTTTACAAAGTTAACAATTTTAAAAAATTAAAAAACTGCACTTTTTGGGGACCCCTTTGGTCAGGAAAATTTTCATCAAAAATTTCAAAAAAAAACATTTAGTTAATACTGTGCCACAAAGAAGCTACCGAGTCCCTTATACTAACCTGAAAATATTACAGTTGTAGATGTAATGGTTATCGAGAAAAATAGAATCAAAAGTTGAAAATTTTCAAAAATTTCATAATTTAAAAAAAAAAGTCAACTTTTTAGCTATTGGATATACGTCAAAACAATTGTTATATTTTTATTGCTTGCCTCACAAAGAAATAAAAAAGACCCCAAAAGTTGGTCTAAAGGTTTATGTTTGTAAGAAATAAATAAAAGTTTAAATTGCCAAAACTCAAAACTGAAGTGACTTTGGCGATTTCTCTCGGCATTATTATAAATACCTGTCCTTTAACTTTTACATCGTTATATAGAGGGGCAGGAGAAGCTTAATTTAATGTATTATAATATATATTTTTACAAAGGTAACAATTTAAAAAAATTAAAAAACTGCACTTTTTGGGTACCCCTTTGGTCAGGAAAATTTTCATCAAAAATTAAAAAAAAAAACATTTAGTTAATACTGTGCCACAAAGAAGCTACCGAGTCCCTTATACTAACCTGAAAATATTACAGTTGTAGATGTAATGCTTATCGAGAAAAATAGAATCAAAAGTTGAAAATTTTCAAAAATTTCAAAATTTAAAAAAAAAAGTCAACTTTTTTGCTATTGGATATACGTCAAAACAATTGTTATATTTTTATTGCTTGCCCCACAAAGAAATAAAAAAGACCCCAAAAGTTGGTCTAAAGGTTTATGTTTGTAAGAAATAAATAAAAGTTTAAATTGCCAAAACTCAAAACTGAAGTGATTTTGGCGGTCTCTCTCGGCATTATTATAAATACCTGTCCTTTAACTTTTACATCGTTATATAGAGGGGCCCGAGAAGCTTAATTCAATGTATTATAATATATATTTTTACAAAGTTAACAATTTTAAAAAATTAAAAAACTGCACTTTTTGGGTACCCCTTTGGTCAGGAAAATTTTCATCAAAAATTAAAAAAAAAAACATTTAGTTAATACTGTGCCACAAAGAAGCTACCGAGTCCCTTATACTAACCTGAAAATATTACAGTTGTAGATGTAATGCTTATCGAGAAAAATAGAATCAAAAGTTGAAAATTTTCAAAAATTTCAAAATTTAAAAAAAAAAGTCAACTTTTTTGCTATTGGATATACGTCAAAACAATTGTTATATTTTTATTGCTTGCCTCACAAAGAAATAAAAAAGACCCCAAAAGTTGGTCTAAAGGTTTATGTTTGTAAGAAATAAATAAAAGTTTAAATTGCCAAAACTCAAAACTGAAGTGATTTTGGCGGTCTCTCTCGGCATTATTATAAATACCTGTCCTTTAACTTTTACATCGTTATATAGAGGGGCCCGAGAAGCTTAATTCAATGTATTATAATATATATTTTTACAAAGTTAACAATTTTAAAAAATTAAAAAACTGCACTTTTTGGGTACCCCTTTGGTCAGGAAAATTTTCATCAAAAATTAAAAAAAAAAACATTTAGTTAATACTGTGCCACAAAGAAGCTACCGAGTCCCTTATACTAACCTGAAAATATTACAGTTGTAGATGTAATGCTTATCGAGAAAAATAGAATCAAAAGTTGAAAATTTTCAAAAATTTCAAAATTTAAAAAAAAAAGTCAACTTTTTTGCTATTGGATATACGTCAAAACAATTGTTATATTTTTATTGCTTGCCTCACAAAGAAATAAAAAAGACCCCAAAAGTTGGTCTAAAGGTTTATGTTTGTAAGAAATAAATAAAAGTTTAAATTGCCAAAACTCAAAACTGAAGTGACTTTGGCGATTTCTCTCGGCATTATTATAAATACCTGTCCTTTAACTTTTACATCGTTATATAGAGGGGCAGGAGAAGCTTAATTTAATGTATTATAATATATATTTTTACAAAGGTAACAATTTAAAAAAATTAAAAAACTGCACTTTTTGGGTACCCCTTTGGTCAGGAAAATTTTCATCAAAAATTAAAAAAAAAAACATTTAGTTAATACTGTGCCACAAAGAAGCTACCGAGTCCCTTATACTAACCTGAAAATATTACAGTTGTAGATGTAATGCTTATCGAGAAAAATAGAATCAAAAGTTGAAAATTTTCAAAAATTTCAAAATTTAAAAAAAAAAGTCAACTTTTTTGCTATTGGATATACGTCAAAACAATTGTTATATTTTTATTGCTTGCCCCACAAAGAAATAAAAAAGACCCCAAAAGTTGGTCTAAAGGTTTATGTTTGTAAGAAATAAATAAAAGTTTAAATTGCCAAAACTCAAAACTGAAGTGATTTTGGCGGTCTCTCTCGGCATTATTATAAATACCTGTCCTTTAACTTTTACATCGTTATATAGAGGGGCCCGAGAAGCTTAATTCAATGTATTATAATATATATTTTTACAAAGTTAACAATTTTAAAAAATTAAAAAACTGCACTTTTTGGGTACCCCTTTGGTCAGGAAAATTTTCATCAAAAATTAAAAAAAAAACATTTAGTTAATACTGTGCCACAAAGAAGCTACCGAGTCCCTTATACTAACCTGAAAATATTACAGTTGTAGATGTAATGCTTATCGAGAAAAATAGAATCAAAAGTTGAAAATTTTCAAAAATTTCAAAATTTAAAAAAAAAGTCAACTTTTTTGCTATTGGATATACGTCAAAACAATTGTTATATTTTTATTGCTTGCCTCACAAAGAAATAAAAAAGACCCCAAAAGTTGGTCTAAAGGTTTATGTTTGTAAGAAATAAATAAAAGTTTAAATTGCCAAAACTCAAAACTGAAGTGATTTTGGCGGTCTCTCTCGGCATTATTATAAATACCTGTCCTTTAACTTTTACATCGTTATATAGAGGGGCCCGAGAAGCTTAATTCAATGTATTATAATATATATTTTTACAAAGTTAACAATTTAAAAAAATTAAAAAACTGCACTTTTTGGGTACCCCTTTGGTCAGGAAAATTTTCATCAAAAATTAAAAAAAAAAACATTTAGTTAATACTGTGCCACAAAGAAGCTACCGAGTCCCTTATACTAACCTGAAAATATTACAGTTGTAGATGTAATGCTTATCGAGAAAAATAGAATCAAAAGTTGAAAATTTTCAAAAATTTCAAAATTTAAAAAAAAAAGTCAACTTTTTTGCTATTGGATATACGTCAAAACAATTGTTATATTTTTATTGCTTGCCTCACAAAGAAATAAAAAAGACCCCAAAAGTTGGTCTAAAGGTTTATGTTTGTAAGAAATAAATAAAAGTTTAAATTGCCAAAACTCAAAACTGAAGTGACTTTGGCGGTCTCTCTCGGCATTATTATAAATACCTGTCCTTTAACTTTTACATCGTTATATAGAGGGGCCCGAGAAGCCTAATTTAATGTATTATAATATATATTTTTACAAAGTTAACATATTAAAAAAATTAAAAAACTGCACTTTTTGGGTACCCCTTTGGTCAGAAAAATTTTCACCAAAAATTAAAAAAAAAAATTTTTTGTTGATACTGTGCCACGAAGAAGCTACCGAGTCCCTTATACTAACCTGAAAATATTACAATTGTAGATGAAATGGTGTTCAAGAAAAATAAAATCAAAAATTGTATATTTTCAGAAAATTAAAAGTGTTGTAAAAAAAAAGTCAATTTACCCCTTTGGCCAGGATCATCAAAAATTTCAAAAAAAACATTTAGTTAATACTGTGCCACAAAGTAGCTACTGAGTCCCTTATACTAACCTGAAAATATTACAGTTGTAGATGTAATGGTTATCGAGAAAAAAATAATCAAAAGTTGAAAATTTTCAAAAAATTCAAAATTTTGAAAACAAAAGTCAACTTTTTTGCTATTGGATAGACGTCAAAACAATTGTTATATTTTTATTGCTTGCCTCACAAAGAAATAAAAAAGACCCCAAAAGTTGGTCTAAAGGTTTATGTTTGTAAGAAATAAATAAAAGTTTAAATTACCAAAACTCAAAACTGAAGTGACTTTGGCGGTCTCTCTCGGCATTATTATAAATACCTGTCCTTTAACTTTTACATCGTTATATAGAGGGGCCCGAAAAGCTTAATTTAATGTATTATAATATATATTTTTACAAAGTTAACAATTTTAAAAAATTAAAAAACTGCACTTTTTGGGGACCCCTTTGGTCAGGAAAATTTTCATCAAAAATTTCAAAAAAAAACATTTAGTTAATACTGTGCCACAAAGAAGCTACCGAGTCCCTTATACTAACCTGAAAATATTACAGTTGTAGATGTAATGGTTATCGAGAAAAATAGAATCAAAAGTTGAAAATTTTCAAAAATTTCATAATTTAAAAAAAAAAGTCAACTTTTTAGCTATTGGATATACGTCAAAACAATTGTTATATTTTTATTGCTTGCCTCACAAAGAAATAAAAAAGACCCCAAAAGTTGGTCTAAAGGTTTATGTTTGTAAGAAATAAATAAAAGTTTAAATTGCCAAAACTCAAAACTGAAGTGACTTTGGCGATTTCTCTCGGCATTATTATAAATACCTGTCCTTTAACTTTTACATCGTTATATAGAGGGGCAGGAGAAGCTTAATTTAATGTATTATAATATATATTTTTACAAAGGTAACAATTTAAAAAAATTAAAAAACTGCACTTTTTGGGTACCCCTTTGGTCAGGAAAATTTTCATCAAAAATTAAAAAAAAAAACATTTAGTTAATACTGTGCCACAAAGAAGCTACCGAGTCCCTTATACTAACCTGAAAATATTACAGTTGTAGATGTAATGCTTATCGAGAAAAATAGAATCAAAAGTTGAAAATTTTCAAAAATTTCAAAATTTAAAAAAAAAAGTCAACTTTTTTGCTATTGGATATACGTCAAAACAATTGTTATATTTTTATTGCTTGCCCCACAAAGAAATAAAAAAGACCCCAAAAGTTGGTCTAAAGGTTTATGTTTGTAAGAAATAAATAAAAGTTTAAATTGCCAAAACTCAAAACTGAAGTGATTTTGGCGGTCTCTCTCGGCATTATTATAAATACCTGTCCTTTAACTTTTACATCGTTATATAGAGGGGCCCGAGAAGCTTAATTCAATGTATTATAATATATATTTTTACAAAGTTAACAATTTTAAAAAATTAAAAAACTGCACTTTTTGGGTACCCCTTTGGTCAGGAAAATTTTCATCAAAAATTAAAAAAAAAACATTTAGTTAATACTGTGCCACAAAGAAGCTACCGAGTCCCTTATACTAACCTGAAAATATTACAGTTGTAGATGTAATGCTTATCGAGAAAAATAGAATCAAAAGTTGAAAATTTTCAAAAATTTCAAAATTTAAAAAAAAAAGTCAACTTTTTTGCTATTGGATATACGTCAAAACAATTGTTATATTTTTATTGCTTGCCCCACAAAGAAATAAAAAAGACCCCAAAAGTTGGTCTAAAGGTTTATGTTTGTAAGAAATAAATAAAAGTTTAAATTGCCAAAACTCAAAACTGAAGTGATTTTGGCGGTCTCTCTCGGCATTATTATAAATACCTGTCCTTTAACTTTTACATCGTTATATAGAGGGGCCCGAGAAGCTTAATTCAATGTATTATAATATATATTTTTACAAAGTTAACAATTTTAAAAAATTAAAAAACTGCACTTTTTGGGTACCCCTTTGGTCAGGAAAATTTTCATCAAAAATTAAAAAAAAAACATTTAGTTAATACTGTGCCACAAAGAAGCTACCGAGTCCCTTATACTAACCTGAAAATATTACAGTTGTAGATGTAATGCTTATCGAGAAAAATAGAATCAAAAGTTGAAAATTTTCAAAAATTTCAAAATTTAAAAAAAAAAGTCAACTTTTTTGCTATTGGATATACGTCAAAACAATTGTTATATTTTTATTGCTTGCCTCACAAAGAAATAAAAAAGACCCCAAAAGTTGGTCTAAAGGTTTATGTTTGTAAGAAATAAATAAAAGTTTAAATTGCCAAAACTCAAAACTGAAGTGATTTTGGCGGTCTCTCTCGGCATTATTATAAATACCTGTCCTTTAACTTTTACATCGTTATATAGAGGGGCCCGAGAAGCTTAATTCAATGTATTATAATATATATTTTTACAAAGTTAACAATTTTAAAAAATTAAAAAACTGCACTTTTTGGGTACCCCTTTGGTCAGGAAAATTTTCATCAAAAATTTCAAAAAAAACATTTAGTTAATACTGTGCCACAAGGAAGCTACCGAGTCCCTTATACTAACCTAAAAATATTACAGTTGTAGATGTAATGGTTATCGAGAAAAATAGAATCAAAAGATGAAAATTTTCAAAAAGTTCAAAATTTGGAAAAAAAAGTCAACTTTTTTGCTATTGGATATACGTCAAAACAATTGTTATATTTTTATTGCTTGCCTCACAAAGAAATAAAAAAGACCCCAAAAGTTGGTCTAAAGGTTTATGTTTGTAAGAAATAAATAAAAGTTTAAATTGCCAAAACTCAAAACTGAAGTGACTTTGGCGGTCTCTCTCGGCATTATTATAAATACCTGTCCTTTAACTTTTACATCGTTATATAGAGGGGCCCGAGAAGCCTAATTTAATGTATTATAATATATATTTTTACAAAGTTAACATATTAAAAAAATTAAAAAACTGCACTTTTTGGGTACCCCTTTGGTCAGAAAAATTTTCACCAAAAATTAAAAAAAAAATTTTTTTGTTGATACTGTGCCACGAAGAAGCTACCGAGTCCCTTATACTAACCTGAAAATATTACAGTTGTAGATGAAATGGTGTTCAAGAAAAATAAAATCAAAAATTGTATATTTTCAGAAAATTAAAAGTGTTGTAAAAAAAAAGTCAATTTACCCCTTTGGCCAGGATCATCAAAAATTTCAAAAAAAACATTTAGTTAATACTGTGCCACAAAGTAGCTACTGAGTCCCTTATACTAACCTGAAAATATTACAGTTGTAGATGTAATGGTTATCGAGAAAAAAATAATCAAAAGTTGAAAATTTTCAAAAAATTCAAAATTTTGAAAACAAAAGTCAACTTTTTTGCTATTGGATAGACGTCAAAACAATTGTTATATTTTTATTGCTTGCCTCACAAAGAAATAAAAAAGACCCCAAAAGTTGGTCTAAAGGTTTATGTTTGTAAGAAATAAATAAAAGTTTAAATTACCAAAACTCAAAACTGAAGTGACTTTGGCGGTCTCTCTCGGCATTATTATAAATACCTGTCCTTTAACTTTTACATCGTTATATAGAGGGGCCCGAAAAGCTTAATTTAATGTATTATAATATATATTTTTACAAAGTTAACAATTTTAAAAAATTAAAAAACTGCACTTTTTGGGTACCCCTTTGGTCAGGAAAATTTTCATCAAAAATTTCAAAAAAAACATTTAGTTAATACTGTGCCACAAGGAAGCTACCGAGTCCCTTATACTAACCTAAAAATATTACAGTTGTAGATGTAATGGTTATCGAGAAAAATAGAATCAAAAGTTGAAAATTTTCAAAAATTTCATAATTTAAAAAAAAAAGTCAACTTTTTAGCTATTGGATATACGTCAAAACAATTGTTATATTTTTATTGCTTGCCTCACAAAGAAATAAAAAAGACCCCAAAAGTTGGTCTAAAGGTTTATGTTTGTAAGAAATAAATAAAAGTTTAAATTGCCAAAACTCAAAACTGAAGTGACTTTGGCGATTTCTCTCGGCATTATTATAAATACCTGTCCTTTAACTTTTACATCGTTATATAGAGGGGCAGGAGAAGCTTAATTTAATGTATTATAATATATATTTTTACAAAGGTAACAATTTAAAAAAATTAAAAAACTGCACTTTTTGGGTACCCCTTTGGTCAGGAAAATTTTCATCAAAAATTAAAAAAAAAAACATTTAGTTAATACTGTGCCACAAAGAAGCTACCGAGTCCCTTATACTAACCTGAAAATATTACAGTTGTAGATGTAATGCTTATCGAGAAAAATAGAATCAAAAGTTGAAAATTTTCAAAAATTTCAAAATTTAAAAAAAAAAGTCAACTTTTTTGCTATTGGATATACGTCAAAACAATTGTTATATTTTTATTGCTTGCCCCACAAAGAAATAAAAAAGACCCCAAAAGTTGGTCTAAAGGTTTATGTTTGTAAGAAATAAATAAAAGTTTAAATTGCCAAAACTCAAAACTGAAGTGATTTTGGCGGTCTCTCTCGGCATTATTATAAATACCTGTCCTTTAACTTTTACATCGTTATATAGAGGGGCCCGAGAAGCTTAATTCAATGTATTATAATATATATTTTTACAAAGTTAACAATTTTAAAAAATTAAAAAACTGCACTTTTTGGGTACCCCTTTGGTCAGGAAAATTTTCATCAAAAATTAAAAAAAAAACATTTAGTTAATACTGTGCCACAAAGAAGCTACCGAGTCCCTTATACTAACCTGAAAATATTACAGTTGTAGATGTAATGCTTATCGAGAAAAATAGAATCAAAAGTTGAAAATTTTCAAAAATTTCAAAATTTAAAAAAAAAAGTCAACTTTTTTGCTATTGGATATACGTCAAAACAATTGTTATATTTTTATTGCTTGCCTCACAAAGAAATAAAAAAGACCCCAAAAGTTGGTCTAAAGGTTTATGTTTGTAAGAAATAAATAAAAGTTTAAATTGCCAAAACTCAAAACTGAAGTGATTTTGGCGGTCTCTCTCGGCATTATTATAAATACCTGTCCTTTAACTTTTACATCGTTATATAGAGGGGCCCGAGAAGCTTAATTCAATGTATTATAATATATATTTTTACAAAGTTAACAATTTTAAAAAATTAAAAAACTGCACTTTTTGGGTACCCCTTTGGTCAGGAAAATTTTCATCAAAAATTAAAAAAAAAACATTTAGTTAATACTGTGCCACAAAGAAGCTACCGAGTCCCTTATACTAACCTGAAAATATTACAGTTGTAGATGTAATGCTTATCGAGAAAAATAGAATCAAAAGTTGAAAATTTTCAAAAATTTCAAAATTTAAAAAAAAAAGTCAACTTTTTTGCTATTGGATATACGTCAAAACAATTGTTATATTTTTATTGCTTGCCTCACAAAGAAATAAAAAAGACCCCAAAAGTTGGTCTAAAGGTTTATGTTTGTAAGAAATAAATAAAAGTTTAAATTGCCAAAACTCAAAACTGAAGTGATTTTGGCGGTCTCTCTCGGCATTATTATAAATACCTGTCCTTTAACTTTTACATCGTTATATAGAGGGGCCCGAGAAGCTTAATTCAATGTATTATAATATATATTTTTACAAAGTTAACAATTTTAAAAAATTAAAAAACTGCACTTTTTGGGTACCCCTTTGGTCAGGAAAATTTTCATCAAAAATTTCAAAAAAAAACATTTAGTTAATACTGTGCCACAAAGAAGCTACCGAGTCCCTTATACTAACCTGAAAATATTACAGTTGTAGATGTAATGGTTATCGAGAAAAATAGAATCAAAAGTTGAAAATTTTCAAAAATTTCAAAATTTAAAAAAAAAGTCAACTTTTTTGCTATTGGATATACGTCAAAACAATTGTTATATTTTTATTGCTTGCCTCACAAAGAAATAAAAAAGACCCCAAAAGTTGGTCTAAAGGTTTATGTTTGTAAGAAACAAATAAAAGTTTAAATTGCCAAAACTCAAAACTGAAGTGACTTTGGCGGTCTCTCTCGGCATTATTATAAATACCTGTCCTTTAACTTTTACATCGTTATATAGAGGGGCCCGAGAAGCCTAATTTAATGTATTATAATATATATTTTTACAAAGTTAACATATTAAAAAAATTAAAAAACTGCACTTTTTGGGTACCCCTTTGGTCAGAAAAATTTTCACCAAAAATTAAAAAAAAAATTTTTTTGTTGATACTGTGCCACGAAGAAGCTACCGAGTCCCTTATACTAACCTGAAAATATTACAATTGTAGATGAAATGGTGTTCAAGAAAAATAAAATCAAAAATTGTATATTTTCAGAAAATTAAAAGTGTTGTAAAAAAAAAGTCAATTTACCCCTTTGGCCAGGATCATCAAAAATTTCAAAAAAAACATTTAGTTAATACTGTGCCACAAAGTAGCTACTGAGTCCCTTATACTAACCTGAAAATATTACAGTTGTAGATGTAATGGTTATCGAGAAAAAAATAATCAAAAATTGAAAATTTTCAAAAAATTCAAAATTTTGAAAACAAAAGTCAACTTTTTTGCTATTGGATAGACGTCAAAACAATTGTTATATTTTTATTGCTTGCCTCACAAAGAAATAAAAAAGACCCCAAAAGTTGGTCTAAAGGTTTATGTTTGTAAGAAATAAATAAAAGTTTAAATTACCAAAACTCAAAACTGAAGTGACTTTGGCGGTCTCTCTCGGCATTATTATAAATACCTGTCCTTTAACTTTTACATCGTTATATAGAGGGGCCCGAAAAGCTTAATTTAATGTATTATAATATATATTTTTACAAAGTTAACAATTTTAAAAAATTAAAAAACTGCACTTTTTGGGGACCCCTTTGGTCAGGAAAATTTTCATCAAAAATTTCAAAAAAAAACATTTAGTTAATACTGTGCCACAAAGAAGCTACCGAGTCCCTTATACTAACCTGAAAATATTACAGTTGTAGATGTAATGGTTATCGAGAAAAATAGAATCAAAAGTTGAAAATTTTCAAAAATTTCAAAATTTTGAAAAAAAAAGTCAACTTTTTTGCTATTGGATATACGTCAAAACAATTGTTATATTTTTATTGCTTGCCTCACAAAGTAATAAAAAAGACCCCAAAAGTTGGTCTAAAGGTTTGTGTTTGTAAGAAATAAATAAAAGTTTAAATTGCCAAAACTCAAAACTGAAGTGACTTTCTCGGCCTCTCGCGACATTATTATAAACACTTGTCCTTTACCTTTTATATTGGTGATATAGAGGGCACCGAGAAGTTTAATTTAATGTATTATAAAATATATTTTTACAAAGTAAAGTTTTTTAACCGAACATTCAAACGGACTACAGACCAAAGCTAATTTTTTTGCAATTATGTGTATTTTTTTAACCAAACATTCAAACGGAATACAGACCTAAGCGAAATTTTTCATGATTAAATTTAACCCAGGAATGCGAATAAATTATATGTGTTGAACGACGCGCCACGAAATCCGGTCAATAACCTCGGCCGGTATTGGGATTCTTATCCAAGCTCTTCTGAAAACGGCAGCGGCCATTTATTAAGTCCCCGACTGTACCGTTACAAACAAAAAATACACGTAGAATATTTTTGCCTCGAATATAAACTAACTTCAATTAAAACATGTGTGAATGGTTTCATCCATGTTTCATCTTTTTTTAACACAAATAGATTTTAAGATCTAGTTTATTAGTGTTATACTTTTTTTTGGTTTTTGTTATTTCAATTCATGGATTAAAAAGTATCAATTGTCTCAGTCAATTATTGTGTTTTTTTTTAAAATATAATGATGTTCACGAAAAAACTTCTTTTAGCTTATTGAATTGTTTAGATCAATCACTACTTTTATATAATTAAAAAAAAATCGTTTAAGCGGTTTGGTAGTTACCATCTTACGAACAGACATATACACAGGCAGAGGTCAATACGAGATCGCTCAGTTTGGTCTAAAAACACCCGACTATCTCATTTTTGACGTTATTGACGTAAACAGTACCTTTCTTAACTATTCTTTTAGTTGTCAGCCAGTAAGAACCCTAACGGGAATTCCCCACCCGACTAATTTAATTCCAATCGATAAATTTAGATGTATAGTATTATCTCGGCGAGAACTGCGAATATACAATTTAAATACAGGGACCTTCTTGACCAAGCTAAAAGGAGTCATGAATCAAAAAATGCCATTTTATGGTTTACACGACCAAAGCCATCTAGTGGCGCTTAGTAGGAATAGAATGTACATAAATTTAATGAATTTGGAGACTGGAGATTGCGTAACGACTTTCAAAGCCGGCGAAGACCGTTTTCTCAATTCCCTGCTGGTTTCAGGGGATGGAAGGTAAGAACTGCAGCATTTTGTTAATTCAATGGCAAAAAGACTTAAAATTGTTTCCAACACAAGGTGCTTGCGCTGTGTTGAACAAAATCAAAATCAAAACGTTTTTAGATATAGGATCACTGCAGGCTCCTAGGATGCAGTGACCCTAGTTAGATACCAAAAAGTCAGTGACGTGACTAGCGTGGCGGGGAGAGAACGGTTCCCTTCGGATGGCGCATGCCAAGGGGCGCAGGCGGGCAAAAACTCGGAGAAGAAATACAAAGGAAAAACTAAGATAACATATCGTCGTTGATCTTACAAACTGACGTAACTCATTAATTGTAATTTTACAAGAGAGAAATTTAAAATTTTAGGGAAAGTTTATATTGGATTTATATCACTAAAAATGTTCTTGGTTCGGTTCGGTTCTAATGCTTTTTGTGCTATTTAAAGGATTTTTATGAGTTACGACATTTTGTGAGATGAAAGAACGACACAAATAAAGTAGTATTATGGTCTTACGTCAAAACTTTTTTTTTGAGATATGTCAGTTTGTAAGATCAACGACGATATGTCCGAAATTCGATGTTTTTGGGGGGTTTCATGTATTTCTGGAGAAAATAGAAAAAAAACTGGCCTCTGAAGGCTCAATTTTCAGCTTAATCGTAAAAACTGTATCCTGATATGGCAAGTTGGTTTTAAGCTACAGGGGATTTTTTAAAAGTCTTTTTTTTTATGAAACTTAATTTTTCTTGTAAAATGTTTTTTTGATAGTTTTTTTTAATAAAGAAATTGTCAAATTCAATTTCATTTGTCGTTTTTGGTTTTTGAGATATAATATAACCTTTAATTTTTAAGATATAACATAAAATTGTAATTTTTCTGTGAAATGACCCTTTTGTTCTTTATATTTTTTAGATTGTTTGTTTTTATTTTAAATTTTTATATTTTTATTGAGTTTTCATCATTAAATTAAAAAATAAAAATATATTAAACACTAAAAAAAATTTTAAGCCGGTTTTAAAAATCGAATAAGAAAAATATAAACATTTCGAACATCCATTGTCTTTATTTATTTTTAACAAGACGTTTCGGTTATTCTAAAAATCTCTAAACGTTTTCAAGTGTAAACAAAACAATCCAGTCTACAGGCTACTACTTATACTACTTGGTGTGCAGTCAAGTGGGACGGTCCGCCCCCTTTTTTAATGCTAAGATGCTTGTTTTCCGTTAGGAGTGGTTTCCCCATGTTTGGTATGTCCGTACTTGGTTGACTGAAAACTTCTTTATTCTCCATTATAAATGAAGCTTCAATAAATTTTCGTTTTCGCCTATGTGACTCCTTATGCAAAATTTTAGCTTCATACCATTGAATCATTAACTTCAAGTAGTAGACTTGGAATAGGCTTGTATCTCATTCATAAATTCATTTTTTTTTGGAACGCTATGCAAAACAAAAGTTAGTAAGTGGGAGAAAGATTCAAAACGTGTTTTGTTTTGGTTTTATTCTTATGTGGCAACGCCAGGTTGTTGCTTTCCTACGTATGTCTGTGATAGGTGCGGTTTAATCGTAGATGTAGGCAGTGGCGGAGTAAAATAAAAATAAAATAAATTGTGACTTTTAACATAGGTTAAGTCCATAAATAAAATAATTAACACGATTTTTTTTATCATTCTCCTCTTCGTTACGTCTTTTATAGACAAATTAGATTAAAAAAACATTGGGCGCCGTACAACTCGGCTTCCGATTATAGTTTTTTTTAATAAAATATTTAAAAAAACACAAAATATTCAAAAATGTCTAATAAATCCTTTACGCAATTTTCTTGCGATATGGCTTTGCTAACTATTTGTAGTCAGTAGCAGACCTGAGTCCATTAAGTCGAGTGGTGAAATATATTCTGAGAATTATTAGGTTTTAAGAATTTAATTTTTTTTTTATCATTTTAAGGTTTTAAGAATTTTTGAAAAATTTTTAATTTTTTAAAAATTTGACAGTTTTTCATAAAAAAAGTTTTTAGAAGTGTTATCCCAAAATATTTAATTGCAAAACAACTGTTAAAGACCAATAAGAATCAGGACCTTGTAGGATTTATGGCAGCCAGGACCTTTAAGAACTCAGCAGGATTATAAAAATTGTAGTAAGGTTTTGCTAGGTATGTTTTAAACCTGAACAGGACCAATAAGGGCTGACAGGATCTATACATATATTTTTGTTGTGGATCATGATATTGATCTGCATTTTTTTTTAAATTTAGGTGCCTGATATTTGTGACTGGTAAACTTTGGCATCTTCAAAAATCAGTGTACCTAACTACTACCTGGTTATCCCCTTTTGTAACAAAATAAACTAAAGTACCTACCTATATGACAACATCTAGTTCAATTAAATTATCGTTTTATAAAATAATATTTTTTCTTACCTCCAAACACAAAACCATTCACAAAACATGCACAAAACTAAACATCTACGCCAATGCATTAGGCAATATTTTGACATTTTAACTCACCCATGAAATGATGTTTCTTTATCTAAAACATCAAGTTTTTTACACACAGTACACTCCCGAACTATTATATCGGTTAAGAAAATAGTTTTTATCGTCTTTCTTAAAACAAAAACAGAAATTTGTCTTTAATTTGCCAAAAAACACAATAAAATCATTGAAAAAATCGAAAGCTAACTAGCAACACTGGTTGTCCACACATGAATGAATGAAAGTACGAGGATTAGTTTCGTTTACCGGGACATTTTGGCCCGCTGTGTCTCTTTTCCGCTCAAGGTGGGAGGGTTTGAGAGAGATGCAAGATATTCGGCGCATTTTGAGATGACTACTAAACGAATATTTACTACGCGTGTGTTCACTTGTCAGAATAGTGCTTTTTGCTTTAAATCGAACTATTCGAACGTATCTCTTTCGCATGCAGAGCGGGAGGATTTGACAAAGATGCAAACTGTCTCGACGCTTTAAGATAAGTTATTAAATTAAATTTACTTCGCTCTTTTTATGTTTATATCCTTCTCTATCGTGCCTGCAATGGGTCGTGTTTCATCTTCGTTGCCGGTTAAAAAGGACATACGTCACATGAGACAGAAGATTTGATTTTTTCTCAGCACTCTCTCTTTGTTTCCTTATTTATACCTCGAAATCAATGCATTGAATCCTGTGATCCGTTCTGTGTGGGTGCTTGAATGAGTGTCCATGTCATTCGTGTCTCCATTTTAAAAAATTTTAAAATCCTTAAATATTTAAAATAAAAATTATCCATCCTTGTTAAATAACAAAGGGTAAGTGATCCTAGAATACAGATAGCAAATTAGCAACGCATATTGTTGAATAAAAATGACGAATCCTCAGGAAATCGCGAAAACGATTGGAGCCAACGCGGCGGCCATGATGAATAACGGTAATGACGGTCGAAAAGACGAAATTGAAAAACCAAATGACAAAGTAAAGGAGGTACTTTTTTACAATAATAAGAGCGTGGGGCTTCATGATTTTTGTAGAAGGGAAAGAGATAGGTAAATATAGCCTACTGAGAATTGCCAAAAGGATATTGGAACTTAAATTGACTGATGTTCTCAGCTTCAAGGTTAAAGGTAGAAACCGGGTGGGCGTAATTTTTAGAAATTTTAAAGGGCAAATGATTTTATTAGAACCCAGATCAACAAGGGCATATTCAATGCCTTCATTCCGTTCAATTTAGTGACATGCAGAGGGGTGGTTCGCAGGGTGGATGCGTTCTTCTCGGATGAGGAGATTCTTTCGGCGAGCCGCACACACTGCAAAATTTTAAGTATCGGTACATTTAGTCGAAAAGACAAAAAAACCAATACATGGGTAAAAACAGGAACAATGCTTTTTACATTTGAAGGGCTAACAATGCCCACAGAACTCTTAATTTTTGAGCTACCTATGAGGGTTTCTCCTTACATCCCTCCGGTCTTGCAGTGTTTTAAGTGTCTGCGCTTTGGACATACTTCAAAGCTTTGCAAGGCTACAAAGAAATCCTGCCAGAACTGTGGGGTTGTCATGAGGAGGCCTCAGAGGGGGAACAACCAATTTGCTCTACTTATTGTTCATTTTGTAAAAACAACACACACAGAGTCACATCAAGACAATGTCCTGAATTCACCAGACAATCTATTATAAAAAAGACAATGGCCTTAGAAAAACTGACTTTCTTCGAGGCAAGCATTAGGTACCCCCAGAGAACCCAGTACCAGTACAACCCGGGCAGCTTTCCACCCCTCACGGGGGGGAGGGGGATAGTTGCAGAACGGGAGACTGGTAAAGCAACACAAATACACCACACACAAAGTCAAAAAAGAACAGGCGAGGACAAACAGGAAAAGAAGAGTGAGAGAGGAGGGCGGCTATGATGAGGGGGGTCATGAAGCCTGCCTTCTCTCTCATTCAGGAAGAAGCAGAGACTGCCAGAGCCCATTACTGGGTTTCTCTGGGGCGCCTGTGAAGCGGCCCGGAAGGGACGGGAACCTAAGCTCCAGTTCAGACTTTACTTTTTCCACTCCTGTGCCTAGCATGAACACAGCTATAGATCAAAATATGGAAGTAACTGAAGACTCAAAAAACAAAGAAATTAGAGAAACATTAGAAAAAAATTTATTTAAGAGTAAGTTTAATTTTTAATTTTGATAACAGAATAATAAGTTAAAACTAGCCCTAAATATTTTAAAACCAAATAAATAAACCTTTTCATCAATGGATAACAAAAACAAGAACTCATTGAGAATAATGCAATGGAATATTCAAAGTTTCTATTCAAACAGGGCTAACTTAATTTCATTTATTTGGGAGTTTGAACCTGATGTTATTCTTCTAAACGAAACATGGCTAAAACAACATCAATTCTGTAATATCAAATCATATCAAATAATCAGGCTGGATAGAACTGATGGATATGGTGGCATAGCTACATTAATAAAAAATAATCTAAATTATAAGATCATATATGTCTCTAATGGCGACTCGAGATTCCATTCAACAATAGTACAAGTCAATGATATCAATATTGTCAATATTTATGCTGCTCCGAATGTTGAGGAGTTTGAAAACAGACTAGCACATACATTAAATCTTCTCGAAGGTAGATCGGTTGTAATGGGTGACCTGAACGCTCATAGCATAGATTGGGGTAGTGTTAGGGAAAATAGACAAGGAACAATAACACTGAAACTGATAGAAGAACACAGTCTGGTTTTGTTGAACGATGGTAGACCAACTCGCTTTCAAAAATCCGGAGAGAATCCAAGCCCGGTGGGTTTGACTCTGGTGTCCTCCAACATAAGTAGCGAAACACATTGGGACATAATTCAAGACTGTAGAGGCAGTGATCACTTCCCCACATCCTGTGATGTAAATAGGAAGGACCCCATAACCAATCGAAATACCAAGAGCACTCTCAAATATGATTTGAGAAAAGCGGATTGGAAACTTTTTAAGCAAACAGCAGAAAACAAATTTTTATCAACCAATATAAACAAATATGAAGAATTTAAAATTCTCTTGTCCGAGGTGGCTAAAGAAACTCTTCCACAAAAAAATTCTTATAATAAACCAACAAAAATAGGAAACCCATGGTGGGACCAGGAGTTCTACAACAAGATTAAGGAACGAAGGGAAGCACTAAGAATTTTTAAAGAACAACCAAACATGGAAAACTATCTTAATCTAAAGAACAAAATAGCTTCAACTAAAAGATTTTTAAAACAAAAAAAGAAACTGGAATTTCGGAATTTCTGTGCGGGTCTGAATAGAAATTCCAACATGAAAGAGGTCTGGGGTACTTTCCGGAGTTTCTTCCGAATCCATGACAACAAAAAACTAAACTAAAACCTGAGGAAAAAATGGCCGAGAGAATTTTGGATGGACTTACACCAGTCGATTTCAACCCCCAGTCGATTTCAACTTCCAACTTAGAAATGAAAAAAACAACAGCATGGAATTTACAATGGAAGAATTGGAAGGATGTCTTAAGGATAAAGAAAAGGACACTGTCCTAGGACTAGATTTGATAACTTACTCTATGATTTTTAACCTACCAAAAATAGCTTTGATAGCTCTAGTTTGTATTTTTAACAGGGTCAGATTAGGAGAATGCATCCCGACCAAATGGAAACAACAATTAGTTGTCGCTATTCCCAAACCAAACAAAGATTTGCAGGATCCTGAAAACTATAGACCCATAGGTCTTGGTTAATGTATCATTAAAATACTAGAAACTATAATAAGAAATAAAATTGATTGGTTCCTTGAGAACAAAAGATTCTTTTCAGTATACAAGATGGGTTTTCGCAAGGGAATGGGAATAAGCGATAACTTGGCATATCTAACCTCATATATTCAGACAGCTTTCTGTCAAAACCAGTTGGTAGTGGGTGTCTTTCTGGACCTCAAGGGCGCCTATGACAGTGTCAGAGTCGGGGTGCTCTATGATCTGCTTGTCGAGGCTGATATTCAAATCCCTATCTGTAACCTCATATATAAACTCATCAACAACAGACAACTATTTATTAAAGACAGAAAAGGTAACATCCTTGGTCCTAGAGAAGCCACTATGGGGCTCATCCAGGGGTCTCTACTAAGTCCTATATTATTCAATATTTACATTAAAAAGATCTTTGATATTTTGCCGGATTCAGTTAAAATAATGGCCTATGCTGATGACCTTGTAATCTTCTGCAAAGGTAATAATGTCACACAAATGACTAAAAATATAAACAAAGCCCTAAACAAAATAAATAACTTTCTCTTTTCACAAAATTTGAAACTATCAGAGCAAAAATGTGAGGCGATCTGGTTTAGGAAGGGCAGATCGCGGATCATTCCACCAGACATTTTAATAGGCAACAAAAAAATTCATTTTACGGATAATGTGAAAAATCTTGGAATTACTTTGCAGAAAAACCTTAAATGGGACATACATATAAAGAACATAATCACCAAGGCCAAAAAAAGACTGAATTTGGTAAAGGCTTTCTCTGGAACTTGGTGGGGCGCAGGCCCCAAAACTTTAAAAATAGCTTTCGACGGGTTGGTCAGGTCACACCTGGATTTTGGCACGACCTTCACAAAAAAACTTAAATAAACTGGATATAATTTTACACCAGGGTCTAAGATTAATAACAGGATGTATGAGAACAACTCCAATCTGGGCACTTTATGGGGGGTCGGCTACTGTCGATTTGGCAACCAGAAGAAAAGTTCTGGCCCAGAAACTAATTACAAAAGCAGCTAGTATAAAAAATAACCCAATAATTAACATTTTAAAAGATTATAAAAACATAATTAGTAATAAAAACATAGAACTCTCCAAAACTTCAACCCTTCTCAAAACATATATAGAAATGGAAGACCAATTAAAACTTTTAAGGACAACCAACTGCTTTCCATGTTATTAAGACGAATATAACATCCAATTACAAGAAAACGATATCATAGACCTAAATATTAGTAAGAACATAAACCTAGCAAAAACAGAATTTTTAGAAAAACTAGACAAAAATAGAAACACATTTACATTTATATACACGGATGCATCAAAAACAGGGAAAAAAGTAGGGTACGGAGTACACATACCTAGTATAAAATTCAACTACTCTGGGAGACTGCCAGAGGACATCAATATATGCACCGCAGAAATGGTGGCTATATATGAAGGTCTGAGGTTTTGTGTGGAAAAAAACATAAACAACATCATGGTATTTACAGACTCAAAGAGTGCTATTGAAAAGTTGGGAAAGAACAGAATCGACGTAAGACAAGATTTCATTACTTTAAGTACGAGAACAATTGTGGCTCTATGGGGACAAAATACTCAGGTCAAACTAGCCTAGATTCTAGGACATTATGGCATAGGAGAAAGAAACTGGCCAATATAGGAAGAATTCTAAACACACCAAAACAACTAGATTATACCAAGGAGGACATATTTAACATATTCAAGCAAAAAAGCATTACAATCTTTAAACAAAAATGAAAAGAGAAAATTAAAGAGAAAAGGTCTTGGTATCGGTTCTATACAAACAGAATTCCCTACCAAACCATGGTATTTAAAACTAACTTTTACAGATAGAAGGCACATAACTATCTGCAGAATTCGCACAGGACATTGTCTGATATCAGCCCATCTGAGCAGGATTGGCATTAGAGAATCTCCCCTCTGTGAATGCGGACGGGTGGAGGATTTAAATCATTTATTTTTTGAATGTCCAATAAATGAAATTCAAAATTTTAACATTTATAAGGCACTCGCAGAAACTACGGGGGGCCCCATTTCTTTAGAATCGGTTTTAAGTCATATTACTTTGAGAAAAATCAACCTCATTATGCAATTTTTAGATATAATTTAACAACGAAAAAAAACTCTGCCAATCTATGGGCACCTAAGCTCACACTAAGTACTATAGTTATAGTGTGAGCTAATATAATCAAAAACTGAAATATATTTTATTCAACTCCAGACTCAATTACCTTTCGTTTGATACCACACACGCCATATTTTCACTTAAACTCTAATTTTTGACATCTACCCCCACCCTTTTTTTAAAAATAAACTAAAATTAATTTTTTTAACTCCAGACTTAATTACCTTTCGTTTGATATCACACACGCCATATTTTCACTTAAACTCTAATTTTTGACATCTACCCCCACCCTTTTTTTAAAAATAAACTAAAATTAATTTTTTTAACTCCAGACTTAATTACCTTTCGTTTGATATCACACACGCCATATTTTCACATAAACTCTAATTTTTGGAATCTACCCCCACCCTTTTATTTGGCTTGCGTTCGGTGGATTTTGTTTATTTTTAAATGGGACCATCACGGCCCAAGACCCAACTTAGGTACCAAATTTCATTAAAATCGGACAAGCGGTTTTTGAGTTATGCGGGTTGGTCGTTACAGACAGACATACAGACAGACAGACATACAGACAGACAGACAGACAGACAGACAGACAGACAGCAAAACAAAAATGTTTCAAAATCATCTGAAACGCAAAGATATATAAAAAATTTTGAAATCGGAGCAACTTTTTTTTTCTCGAAAAAATTAGGATCACCATAGCTCACACTACTTATAGTAGTAGTGTGAGCTAAAAAAAGAATAATACTGAAGAACAGAAGAAAAAGAAGAACAAAAGAAAGAAGACTGAAGAGAGAAAAAAGAAGATATCTGAAGATAGAAGACTGATTAGAAAGAGAAATTAGAATAAAGGGAAAAAAAAGAAAAATATAAAAAATTAGAAAGAAAAATTAGAAAAAGAAATCTACAAAGATTTAAAAATACCCACTAGATAGATACCTACCTATATCACAAACCAAAAAACGGATCTGCAGAGATTTGAAAATTGGAGGATAGAGAGAAACAAGATATACAGAAGTATAAAGTAAGGGCCTCAAGTGGTTACAAAACCACCCTTTCTTGAAGCCCACGGTATCGATCTGGCTAACTGTCCTAGAAGGACAAAGCCAATACTCTGGAACAGAACAGAACAGAATGCTGTGATCATTTGACCAGCAACCTGCATGATCCGAATTTTTCAATATCCCCTAATTGGGTACTTTTTAATGTGTAATGTCCATTTACTCTAACCTAATAAGAGCGTTTCGTTTCACCTACATATAATTTACCACACTCACATGGGATTTGGTAAATACGTTCCTTATAATTTAAGGGATTTTCTGGTTTTGTTTTAGTTACAAAACTCCTTATTGTATTTCCCGATTAAAATATTGTTTTTATATTATAGCGTTTGGCTATTCGTCTTATGTTTTCTGAAATCCCTTATGGAATGTTATTAATATTTAATAGATTATTTTTTTTTGTGAATTGAACCAATCTGTTCTGTTTTTTAGTGTTGCAGATTTTGGTGATTAATTCTTCAATATTACTACAAATATTTACGGCTCTTATCTACAATCTTCTTAACTCTTTGTTTAGAAGCAACAGAATGATTAGACTTAAAATGTAGGTACTGTTTCGTTTGACAAGAACATCCAAAAAAGGTATGACCGAATCTTTTTTAATTTCCATTGTGCATTTGATTGTTAGTCGAATACCGTTCAAATGGTGTAGAAAATTCTGCAGTTCTTTATAATTTTCCGGCCATATACTAAATATATCATCCATGTATCGCAGCAACAGTTTTGGCTTAACTCTTGCTGTGTTGATCGCATGGTCCTCGAGCCACTCCATGTAGATGTTTGATACCACCGGCGAAAGAGACGAACCTATTGGAAGTTTATAGTTTTGCGCGTAAAACTTATCTTTCACTTGAAAGTTACAGTTTCAGAGTTACAGCGACACAGCTCAACCCCCTCGACCGATAGCTGTTCGCTGTTCTCTTGTAAAGTGCCATCAACTTGTAATATATTTTTGATGATTCTAGGTGACTCATTTATGGGCACGTTGTTGTATAGACTTTCTACATCAAAACTTACAAATCTATCGCCGGGATCTTCTTCCATCCTTTTTAAAATCTCGGCAAAATGCTAAGAGTTTTTGACAAAAAATTCGGACTTACCCTATAATGGTTGAATTATATCTAATAAAAAACTCGAAGTGCTATTAGGTGAGTACCTGGAGGTGTTGGTCGCAGTAGTATATCCTTCTTGTGGATCTTTGGTAGTCCTTAAAAATGTGGTGCCTTACTGTGGTGTGACGTCTAACGGCGCTCGGGATATTGTCAGCATATATCTTCTTCAGCGTCCTGTAGATGCGTCCTTCTATGGTTGTGGTTGGATCTTTTGGTAGTGGTTTAATCTCCTACTAGGTATCGTTCATTAAATCTGTAATTTTCAAGCAATTAGCAGGTGTAGATAGGTTTTTGTCAATAACTAACCTAAAAATAAAATTTCCGAATTCTATTGTCTTTATTTATTTTAAACACGACGTTTGGGTTCGGGTCGGTTCGGTTCATACTACCCAAAGATCCAACCACCACCATAGAAGGACGCATCTACAGAACTTTAAAGAAGTATGCTGAAAATATCCCGGACGCTGTTAGATCCCGCCTGACTCCACACCACAGTAATGCACCACATTTTTATGGGAAGAAGGATATACCACTGCGACCAATTACCAGCTCCAGGGACTCTCCGAGCAGCACTTTGTCGAAGTTTTTGTTGGACATAATTCAACCACTACAGGGTAAATCCGAATCTTTTGTCAAAAACTCGGAACATTTTGTCGAGGTTTTAAAAGGTATCGAATTAGATCCCGACGATAGATTTGTAAGTTTTGATGTAGAAAGTCTGTATACCAACGTGCCAATAAATGAGTCACTCAGTATCATTTAAAACAAATTAAAAAATGATGATACACTTTACGAGAGAACAACGCGGTGGAGGGGGTGATGGATTTGTTCGAGCTCTGTCTCCGTAACTCTTACTTTTAAGTGAAATATAAGTTTTACGCGCAAAATGATGGACTTCCCATGGGTTTGTCTCTTTCGCCAGTGGTAGCAAACATCTACATGGAGTGGTTCGAGGACCATGCGATCAACACAGCAAGAGTCAAACCAAAACTATGGCTACGATACATGGATGACACCTTTATTATATGGCCGGGAAATGATGACGAACTACAGAATTTTCTACACCATCTGAACGGTATTAGACCAACAATCAAATGCACCATGGAAATTGAAGAAGATTGGGCCTTACCATTTTTGGATGTTCTTGTCAAACGATTAGACAGAAACATTCAAACCACTGTATATAGAAAACCTACTCACACGGGACAGTACCTAAATTTTAAGTCTAACCATTCTGTTGATACAAAACAAGGAGTTATAAGAAGTTTGTATTTAAGAGCCGTAAATATTTGTAGTAATAATGAAGAATTAACCACAGAAATTAACAACATAAAAAAGGACTTACAACAAAATGGTTATTCCGAGAAAATAATTAACTCAGAGATCTCTAAAATTAAAACCAAACCAAATGTAGCATATTCTCAAAGTAATAATCCGTTGGGTGTTATTAACATTCCATATGTTCAAGGGATTTCAGAAAACATAAGACTAATAGCCAAGCACTATAGTATCAAAACAGTATTTTCATCGGGAAATACGATAAGAAGTTTTGTAACTAAAACAAAACCAGAAAATCCCTCAAATAATAAGTATGTATTTACCAAATCCCGTGTGAGTGTGGTAAATCATATGTAGGTGAAACGAAACGCCCTCTTCAGGTTAGAGTAAATGAACATCTAAAAAGTACCCAATTAGGGGATATTGAAAAATCCGGTTTAGCGGATCATGCATGGTCAAATGATCACAGAATCAAGGATCAAGGAGTCGCATTGGCGAAAACGAAAGTTTATTGAAGCTGCGTTTATAATGCAGAATAAAGGAGTATTCAGTCGACCAAGTACGGACATACCATACATATGGAAACCACTCCTTAAGGAAAACAGGCGTCTTAAAATTAAAAAAGAGGGCGGTCCGTCACACCTGGCTGCACACCAAGTAGTATAAGTAGTAGCCTAGAGACTAGATTGTTTAGTTTACACTTGAAAACGGTTAGAGATACTTACTAACCGAAACGTCGTGTTTAAAATAAATATAGACAATGGAAGTCCGAAATTTTTTTCTACTCAATCATTGTCTACGAGTTTCAAGCAAAGAACTAACCTAAACCTGCCGATTAGCCCGACTTGCACTGTAAAAAAAAATTCCTTAACAAGACAGAATAGCTCATAGAACATGTATGCCCAATTTAATTAAAATCGGATAAGTAGTTTCCGAGGTTAACTGTACCAAAAAAGCTCTGTTCCTTAATATATGTATTGATTTATTTTAAAAATGAAAAATAAATTTTTATTTTCACATATTTTCTATTTTTAATTTATCAGGGTTTTGGTCTGCGGTGATGAAACGCAAAAGCCTTTTCCTCTTCTAGTATGGAATTTAAAATCAAAGAAATTACTATACGATCTCAGGATTCCTCATCACGATTTTATTACTTCTTTAGCAGCAATTACTTTTGAAGGTAAGTAATAATAATTTTAAAGAAAATTCATTCATTCATCATATTTTGTAAAATTTCATATAAGTATTGCTTTACAAAGCAAGTTATTTCTGATTTCTAGGTATCTATCCGTTCTTAAAAATGGTTACCGGTCTCTTGATTCTTGTTCGGTCTTTTCTTCAAAGTTTTTTTTACATTTTTAATATTAAAAACTAAACCCAACCTAAAAAATACTGAAATCTACCATGCAACTTAATGGTTTTCTAATCAAATTTTTTGTGACTATCGAGCAAAAATGCAAGAAAGACAAAATTATTTTTACAGGATAGCCACAAAAACTTTGGATTTGTACTTCACGAGTGACCCGAGTACCAAAATTGACGAAAGGTTTTACGACCGATTAAAAAAAATCGTACAAAACACGACCAGTTTTTTGTTCAAACCCCAGTGGCCAGTGGCAAATCCAGAAATTCTAAAGGGGCTCCTCCTGAAGGCAGTAATAGTAATAACCAAAATAATTTTTGTGCTGTTTTAAATTAATCTAAACCTTGAAATTTGGCACCACAAGCTAAGAAAAATGCTTGTAAAATAAAGATCTTTTTCAATTTGTACATCAAACGTTTTTCTGCACAACCGACGCGACGCACAGTGCGGACTCCTGTGGGCAATATTCGAAAAACTGAGGTTACATTTTAAAAGTTTCAATATTGCAAAAGTATGTATAAATGTCCAGTTTATCTGATGTCCAGTTTATCATTTTATAAATGTCCAGTTTATCTGTAATCATAACCTATTTTTTAGTCACACTTGCGAAAGTGAACAAAATAAATATTTAGTCTTTATTTTAAAACAGGTACAAAAAAATCGTACAAAATACCTATCAGAAAATTAATTTTACTGGTTCTGCATTTAAATATAAAAAAATTTTCTTTAAGTATTACAGTGATATATATTTAAGCTATTTGTTTAAATAAAATTTTGTCAAATTGACGTCTCGCTTTTAAAATAATTGAATTAAAACTGTTATGCTTACAAAAAAAAATATTTCTTAAATTTTATTAAGGTTATAAAAAATTGCAAAGATTTGCAAGGTCTGGCATATATCCTTAATATTAGTCCAATGAATTAGCAAAAAGGTAGCATAAATATTTTTTGCTACTGGCTGCTACTAAGGGTACTGTATTTTTTTAAATAATATATTTCAATCCTAATAATTTATAACACATTGGTTACCACCCCGGTTAAGAGGCCTCACATCATCTCCTGTTTAGGTATATCCTTAAAACCAGTCCTGCCGCCATTTGGACAAATATAAAATTGTGACAGCTCTCATCACCGTCAAAAATGGCGGCAGCAAGGTGTCAAAAATGGCACTAAATCTGGAGAAGATATGAGGCTTATTATTCGGTGATGGCAAGTGGTTATAGGTGATAATAAATTTAAAAAAAATACCTTATACTACTGTGAGCAAAATGGAAAATTAAATATTTTAGAATCGCATATCGTATTGGCCGTTTTTTGTTAATGGGAACGCACAAAAACAATAATTTAAGGTAGTCAATAAAATTAGTCTTAAAATATATATGCCAAAAACTATTCTGGTGTTTGTGTGGGCGAATATTAAAAAAAAATAGTTTTTTTGCACTTTGGAGATCAAAAGTGCGCTTTTTATCACAAATTTAAGGGATAAAGTATCACTTTTTATCCCGTGGATAAAAAGTGACGTTCAAAGATAAAACGTCAAAATGGGAAGTCTGTTTTTCTTACAAAATAATTTTAATAAAAACGGGGCCCAAAAATGACTAAAGTATATTTTACAATTTTTTCTTCTCGGGATAAAAGTGGCACTTAAGTCCCTAAGAAGATAATATACTATTTTGTCACATTTTTTTACTTTTAGAACGCATAAGCATAAAACATTCAGACTTGTTAAATGAGTGGCCTCTCACGAAAATCTGAAGGTGTTAAATATTTTCAAAAAATTCAACCCTTGTTGGGTTTAGAAGAATGTTCTGACAAAACTAACCAAATTCTAAATACGGCATCATTAAATTTTTGCAAAAGTCTCAGTCTCAAATGGAAGCTATCGGGACGGAACAAAATTTATTTTCAAAACCGTTATCTCGAATGGTTAAATAAAGATATTATATCTGAGAAATTTTGTTATAAAACGGATTCAGAAAAATCACAAAATACAGATTTGGAAACAGAGGCCGTACCCGGACCGAGTCGTGGACGGCCTAAAACGGCTTTCTTAGAATCATCTTTAAGAACAAAGAAACTGAGGGTGCAATGTGTGTGTGTATGGTAAAAATAATTATTTTGGGGTTGCTAATTTAATTTTTTTGGAAGCCTCCCAAGCCTTCCTAACTACGCCCATGAATCCGAATAAAAAAAATAATTTTAGTTTAATTTCTATCACAAAAGTAAGTTGATTTTTATTTTTAAAGTAACTGTAGGTTAAACTGAATAAACTTTAATTTACTTTTTTAATATTATAAATAAAATGACATATATATATATATATATATATATATATATATATATATATATATATATATTTTAAAAAGTTTTACTTATTTTAACCTTTAGACTACACTTTATTACATACCCTATAAAAAAAATTACTTTTTTAAAAAACAACAAAGATATTGATTATTGTCCAAAAACCCTATTTTTGTCCGCACTGTGCGACGGCGACCCCGACATAGAACAGATAATGCGGCAAGGTATACAAAAGATGCGATTTTGTATACATATCTATACATCTTTTAGGCAACTACGTTTGTTGCGTCTGTCACGAAATCGATGAACCTAGTCCAAATTTTATCGTAGTATATGATCTGCAAAGTGGAACTTTATTTAAAAAATGGAAACCATCTTGCAACACCGTGTCCCTGGAAATAAGTTCACAGGGAGGATGCGTTATATCGGGCTTAGAAGATGCAAGAATATTAGTTTGGGATCTCATTACTGGTAAGCAAAACTAAGTTGTTATTAATCCAATTTTAAAGCAATTAAAATATTCCACCAATTTAGTTTAGCATTATTTGCCAATTTTTCATATACACAGCTCAATAATTACCTATCGACAATTAAAATGTTATTATTTTACCTTAAGATTCAATTACCATTTATTTAATTCAACGGCTCGATTTTTGTTTCTTGGATCCTTGTTACAATGCAATGTCCTTGGCTCCCAGAACCAAGACAAAAAAATATATCCAAATAATAGGCAACATTTAAAAAAATTAGGCAAACAAACAAGATGATATTTAAAGAAAATTTTGATACTGGCGTTCCAAAAACCATCTGAAAAGTTTAAACACAATTATAACCAACAAAAGAAAAATTCACTGGTTATCATGAAAAGTAAGAAAATAAATATTGAAATAGATAAATGTGATGAAATGAATAATCATTTTACTGAAATTCGACATATACTCGCATAGAAAATTCCACAAGAGGAAGTTTTTTTAATAAGCTTCATACAAAATGCAATATTTAAATAAATGGATGAAGAAGACATAACTGAAGCAGATATAGCAAACATTAGGTATAATTTAAACTCAAAAAAAGCTAATGGTCACGATAAAATTTCAGTAAGAATTATAAAAACAGTTAAGAATCAATTAGTACCAATTTTAAAACATTTATTTATATTGTCTTTAAAAACTAATAGTTATCGCGAAAAATGTTATATTGCAAAAATTAGGCCATTATCTAAAATGGCGATTTTCATAATTCAAATAAATCGGTTTTATCAATAATATCAAAAATTCAAGAAAAACTAGCTTAAAAAAGTAAATATTAGACTTTCTAGAAAAGAATAAGATATTGTTTGATGGGCAGTACGGCTTTCGCGAATCCAGGGATACAGAAACTATCCAGTGCAGTAGTTTCTGTATCCCTGGACAGATATTCAAATTCAATGTAACAGATATTCAACTAAAAATCGATCAAAATACTATATCATACTAAAAATCTTGTGGAACATTTATATTTGGTTTAAAAATACTTGGAAAATAGAAAACAATATGTCAAAATTAATAATGGTTATAGTTGTCAAAATACATACATACATATATACATAAATTTGAATTCTAAATTAAAATTAATATTAAAAGGCAAAATTAAATTATTTGCGGGTAATACTACATTAATTTATTTTGGAAACAGTTTTTCTCAATTAAAATTAAACATTTTGCAAGATATGAAAATTCTAAATAAATGGCTTAACTCAAATAAATTAACAATTAATTTTGATAAATCCTCTTACATGCTTCTAGTTAAAAGTCAAATAACGTATCAATGTGAACCAATTAAGTTTGAATGCAACCTTATAAAATATACTAAATGCACATAATTTTTAGGACTGTTTATAGATGAAAACTTGACCGAAAAATCACATAGAATATTTACAAAAATCATTATTTCACCTTGTAGGGGCTTTGTATATAATTCGATATCTTATTCCTTTATCTCATCTTAAAAAAATAACTTTCCCTTATTTTATTCCAAACTGCAATATTTAATAACAATATGGGGTTGTACAAATTCTTCTAATATAAATCCTTTAAAAATACTCTGCCAATCTATGGGCACCTAAGCTCACACTAGGTACTATAGTTATAGTGTACGTGTGAGCTAATATAACTGAAAACTGAAATATATTTTATTCAACTCCGGACTCAATTACCTTTCGTTTGATACCACACAAGCCATGTTTTGACTTAAACTCTAATTTTTAAGATCCACCCCCACCATTTTTTAAAAACTAAAATATATTTTGTTTAACTCCAGACTCAATTACCCTTAGTTTCATATCACACACTCCATATTTTCACCTAAACTCTAGTTTTTGACATCTACCTTCACCCTTTTTTTAAATAAACTAAAATTCATTTTGTTTACCTCCAGACCTAATTACTAATTATTATTTGATATCACACACGCCGTATTTTCACATAAACTCTAATTTTTGAAATCAACCCCCACCCTTTTATTTGGCTTGCGTTCGGTGGATTTTGTTCATTTTTAAATGGGACCATCACGGCCCAAGACCCAGATTAGGTACCATTTCATTTCATTTAAATAGGACAAGCGGTTTTTGAGTTATGCGGGTTGGTCGTTACAGGCAAACAGACAGACAGACAGACAGACAGACAGACAGACAGACAGACAGACAGACAGACAGACAGACAGACAGACAGACAGACAGACAGACAGACAGACAGACAGACAGACAGACAGACAGACAGACAGACAGACAGACAGACAGACAGACAGACAGACAGACAGACAGACAGACAGACAGACAGACAGACAGACAGACAGACAGACAGACAGACAGACAGACAGACAGACAGACAGACAGACAGACAGACAGACAGACAGACAGACAGACAGACAGACAGACAGACAGACAGACAGACAGACAGACAGACAGACAGACAGACAGACAGACAGACAGACAGACAGACAGACAGACAGACAGACAGACAGACAGACAGACAGACAGACAGACAGACAGACAGACAGACAGACAGACAGACAGACAGACAGACAGACAGACAGACAGACAGACAGACAGACAGACAGACAGACAGACAGACAGACAGACAGACAGACAGACAGACAGACAGACAGACAGACAGACAGGGGGGCGTCGCCGAAGTCAAGCTATCGGATCGAGTGATCCCCCCAGAAGTGGCTAGGCTTCCTACCTTTCGGTTTACGCCGTTGTTACTCGCCATTTATTTGCGTTTTGTGTTTATTGTCCGTCTTTCACTCTTACGTCATCCACACTATCATCTCAGTCATACCCCGTGTCCTACCTATTTGTGATTTGTGTCCATTTAAGCCCTAATTTTTCCTATGTTTTTTGTTTGCTAGCCAATTAAACCTTTTGTGTACCTTTCTACTTAAAATTAATGTTAAGTAATTTACATTAAAGTATATTTACATCTAATTTTATTGCTTTAACCTACTTTTATTAGCTTTATAGATTTTTTTTGTCTCTTTTTTTTTATTATTTTTTTTTGCATTCTTTTTTCTATACTTTTTTTAACAGTCTGTTTACATTTTTTACAGCCTGGTATCCGTGCTTAAAATTTTTTTTTAAATAACCAACCTAATCCTATTTACGAGTTTAAAAATTACTTTGTAAACGGTGCTTAACTATATCTAGGTCAAATCCTAAACTAAGTTTCTAAAAATAAAGTTTATTTAAATTATCCACTTCTTTATTATTTTTTTTCACAAATATCCTGCTTTTTATTTTGCTGTCACATTTTACAAGTTCTTGTTTTTTTTTTAGTTTATTGAATGTTCTGCCCACAAATTTGCCTTTCTGACATTGTTTTGACATATTTTTCCCCCAACTCTCAATGCAATCGCTAAGTTACCAAATTCGTCGCGAATCTCCTGTCTTATTGCAACCCTAAACGCATGTTCGCATGTTTCACGAATATGCAATGGAGTCTCGTTTTCGCCGAGTCTACAGTCGCACACTGCTGGGTTTTCATTTAAGTTGAATCTCCTTGTATACGCGCGCATATTGCCATGTCCAGTAAGTAACTGTGTGGCCTTAAAGGTAAGGGGGATTCTATCAAAACCAACTACTGTGCAGTTCCCATAGAACACCCTTCCCGTCTCCACGTTTTCCCAATAAACCTGCCAGTCATGCTTTAAAGATTCCCATCTCTCCCGTTGTCTTTGTTGTTTTGATTTAAAAAAATAAATGTCATGTTCTTGGTCTATGTCTTGTAGTTCTAATGCTCTTAATGCAGCCCGATGTGCTGATTTTATTTCCTTCTTCTCTGTTCTGCCCGTACCCTCTTATCCAAGTTATGTTTGTGGTCCATCCTAGTGAATGTCTTTCTTCTATATTTTTTCAAATGTGTCCTACTATTTTAGTTTTGATTGTATTGTTCTTGATTGCTCTTACAACTTCCAGTTTGTCAGTACGTATGTCAATATTAGATTTTCTCTCCAGTGTGCTCTTCTTTATGGCAACTAGTACTGCCACCAGTTCCGCTGTGTGTAAGTTGGGATGATTGGTTCTAATCTGTATATCGTCTCCATTCCACAAATGTATGCCAATTCCTGTACTTTCGTTTTGCAATACTGTGCTGTAGGTATACAAATGTACATTGTTTTCATTGATCTGACCCTGTCTAAAAACTTTTCGGGTTGTAGGATGTGGTTTGTCGGTTGTATTAAGGCGTGATCTGTCAAAGTCTGTTCGTTGTGTTGTCCATTCAAAATTCCGTCTATCAGCCTCAAGCCACCACGGTGGTATACCTGCTGCGACTTGGAGCGCTGCTGTTGATGTTGTAGCGTATGCTCTATTTACAAGAAATAGCAGTGGTCTAAGAGCTGCATCTAGCTGTGTCTTTACCTGATGCGTTTTTGCCTTGCTACCCCATATTTCACTTCCGTACAGTGCGGCGGGTTTAAAGACTCGATCTATTATAGTCTTAAATATGTTTTTGTCGTGTCCGTAGTTTTTTGAAATCTGTCCAATTATGCTCTTTGCTGTTTTTCCAATTTTATTACGAATTTCTTTTGAGTGTTCTACAAAGGTCATGTTCTTGTCCAAGTACACCCCTAGATATTTAAAACTAATATCAAGTCGTACTGTCTGTTCGTCTACACGTATTGTCGGTCCCCTCGTTAAATTTTCTTTTGGTATAAAAAGTGCTTCGGTTTTACTTATGTTGTACTTTACTCCGCTGCTTCTCTCCCACTTCTTACAAGCCGTCCATATGATTTTCCTTTTTTTTTCTATCTGTGTCCGAGACGTACCTGTGATCGTTAAACCTTGATCATCTGCGAATGCTTGTATGGTTGTCAGTCTGTCTGTGTGAGCCTGTCCGTAATTCTCCTCAGCTTTATCTAATGTCTTAAACCAACCCTGCATTACTAACAGCCATAGAGTTGGTCCGAGACTTGAGCCCTGTGGACAGCCTCTTTGCATGTCTTTTGTCGTTGTCCTTGTTTTTATTTGTCTGTCTTTTAGAAAGCTGTCACAAAGAGTCCTTAATGTCCTTCCCATTTGCGCGACTTCCATCTGGTAATCTACATAAGGAGCCCAAGCACTGTTAAAGGCATTTTTTAAATCTAGAGCAATTACAACCTGATGTTTTCCTTCTTGTTTTTGACGTTTTATTGTGTCCGTTAGTTTTGCAAGTGCATTTATTGTTCCTATCCCTTCTCTAAACCCAAATTGTCTTTTGCCTATATTTCCTGTTCTTTCCAGAAACAACCGAAGTCGTTTGTTAATTAATTTATCCAGAACCTTGCCTATAGTTGGAAGTAAGCTGATTGGTCTAGCGGTCCCATCTTTTTTTGGAATAAATACAATTTTAGCTTTTTTCCAAACTTTTGGGAAAACTCCCAGTTGAAAACAAGCTGTAAAAATTTTTAATATTAAATCTTTTGTCTCTTCAAAGATATGTCTCATGGCCTTATTTGGTATTTTGTCCGTCCCTGTTGCTTTTTTATTTTGGAGTGTGTCGATTATATCACTAATTTCGATTATGTCTACATCTGGTTCTTCTCTCTCTATGTACGTTCTTTGTCGGTTCCTAATAACTGTCATTTCGTAAGTGTCTTCGTTTTCATCATCTTTTGGAAAGAATTTTGTTAATAGGTATTCGTCCCTTTCTTTTTCGTCCGTCGTGTAGCTGCCGTCCTCTCGTCTTATATTTTGTTCTGGTGAGATACATTTGGCGTATAAAGTTACTTCCATACCTTATCCCATGAGTTAAGGTCTCCACTTTCAGCTATTTTGTCTTGCAAAAATTTCTCTCGTGTCTCCTTTATTTTCCTTTTGTAAAGTTGTTTTTGCGCGTTATATTCCGTGAATTTTCTGTGCCTTATGTCTTGGTCTATTTCCGATTGAGCAGCTCTTCTAAGCCTATTAACTCGTCTCTTGTAATTTTGTAGTTCGTCATTCCACCAGAGTGTCGTCTTGTTCATCCTCTTTTTTGGTTTTAATTTTTCTGTGACATGCTTTGCTGCAGATATCATTAAATTTGCACGCTACTTCTTCAAGTTTCTCAGCATTGGTAATTTGCCAGTTTTCTTTTAGGTTTTCCCTTAAATAACCTTTGAACATATCCCAGTTTGTATTTTCAAAATCATACACCTTCCTCTTTTTTCGACGTGTAGCGTCATTTGTGTCAATATCATATGAAATGAATCTGTGTAAGCTTAAACTTTCATCTTCCTCGACTTTCCAATTTCTAATTTTTATTTTCTTGCTTAAAGTCATGTCAATGTAGCTGTTTCCCATAGGTCCGTTAAAAGTTGGTATTTGTTGTCCGTCATTGCTTATGTCATACCCGTTAGATATTGCCCATTCTAGGAGCTTTTTTCCTCTGTTATCTGTTACAGTACCTCCCCATGCTACATTATGTGCGTTAATGTCTCCTGCAAGTAGGTGTTTAATGTTTTGCCTCTTCGATTTTTGTGAGAATGCGTCAAGTTTTCTGTTTTCGTTTCCCCCTGGTTCATCATAGACTGTGCTTATATATAGTTTATCTATATTTGACTCAATGAGTATAGTTGTACTATTGTTGTCGGTAAGGTCTAATTGTGTAGTTGCGTGCACGTCTTTTCTCGTCCAGATTTGTGTTTTAGATATCGGTCCATTTGTATGTATGATGTATTTACTGTTTCCTTTATAGTTTATGTACGGTTCGGCAATAATTCCCACGTCTATATTGTCTTGTACCAATTTTCTGGAAAATGTTTCTGTTGCTTCTTGTCCTCTATCCACATTTATTTGTAATATTTTTAAATCCATCCTATTATTATATTTTATCCTGTTCGAACCCTGTTTGTCCGTAATCAATTGTCTGTTGTGTTTGTCTTTGTTTCCGTTTGTAAACTGGACAAAACCAGTCTCTTGCGTATGTCTTCTTTGATTAAGTTCTATACCCATATTGGCACAGTTTGGACAGCTCAAATCCAATGATTGACATTTCCTGCCCTCGTGACCGCCTCCACAAACATGACATCTTGGTAGGTCTTTGCAATATTTGCTCACGTGTCCAAACCTATGACAGTTATAACAAAGAGCCACTTGTATTTCCTCTTCTACGAATGCAGTCATCATATCAATATAAAGTTTGCCTTTTTTTACAAAGTATCTAAACATTTCAATATCCATAGCCTCAAAAGTAATATTTTCCTTTAATTCATTTCTACATGTCCTTCTTGCTACAACTTTAATCTTTTCTTTTAGGTTTGCTCCAAACTTTTCTTTAACATCGTGATTTTCCTCTATTATAAGATGTAAAAGTTCTTCATCTGTATACCCCTTTATTACCCCACTAATCCTAAATTTGGGTGTTCTCGTTTTACTTAAGATTTTTATTTGATTGTTGTCCTGCGCTATCTTTAGTGCATCTGTCATTGTCTGTTTTTGTGTCTCGTCCCTGTACTCCAAGATTACTCTTCCGCCCTTTAACGGTATCACATTTTTAAGGCCGCCTAGATCCTGTATTTCCTTTGGAGCAATTTCTTTTACTTTTTCCAGCACTTTTTTTGGTTCTATATCTGTCTCTTTGTCAACGTTTGTAACTGTCAAAACAGTCTGTAATTTTTCCTTAATTTTTTCTGGAGTTTTCCAGCCGACATCTACAGGTTTTTCAACTTCAGGTTCTCCTTTTTGATTTAGTATTTGTGCGCATAAGTTCTCGCTTTTCTTTGCCTTCTT